>JACEEZ010025604.1:0-175000 GCA_016584305.1 Chionoecetes opilio | reverse complement strand
CAAATCCGAGGAGTTCTCATTTAGAGCGCCGAAATATCGTACAGAACGTCAGGTGACGTGACGTAGATGCGCATTGTGACGTCACTGTCGTCTGAGGCGCTTGGCTTTTTTCGCCAAGCCAAGCTTTTTTTTGCATCATAAGAACATAAGAAAATAAGGAAGCTACAAGAGGCCGTGAGACTTACACGAGGTAGTTCCTGTAACGTAGGGTAGTTCCTGCCTCAGTAACACATAACACAGTACGCACACATAAGGCAGCAAATTTTGGTGAGCAAGCCGCCATAAGAAGGCCTGTGGCAGCTTGCGTTTTCTGTCAACTCGAGGCACTTTTCGTAAGCCGGCTTGCCCAGCTGGCGCAAGCCATGGCTAGGGTGAGTGAGGAGGGGCACGGCGGTAGAAACCGCGCAATTCTCATCCATTATTACCAGAAAAAACATTTTTGTGAAGGATATATGTTGTGATCCATTCACAATATCGTCAGTTATCGTAATTTTTTTATGGCTTTCATTCGAAGCTACACTTTCGTCGTTGTGGTGGTTTTGGTGTTGTTGTCGGTGTGGTTATGTTTATAAGTTATCAGCTGTGAGCGGGTAAGCCTAGACCAGTTCTGGCGAGGCACGCAAGCGAGAGTCAAGCCAGGTTTATGGCAACTTGCTCACCAAGATTCGCTCCTGACGAAAACCAGAGAGTAAATTAACGTAGGCAAACCCACATGACTCGGTACATTCGCCATGCCAATGCGCCACAGCCTGCCCCTGTCAGCGCTCCACAGCCTGCCTCTGCCGACGAGCAACAGCCTGGCCCATCAAACGAGCCCCAGCCTGGCCCTTCAAATGAACCCCTGCCCAGCCTGTCAGAGTTTGAGGGGTTTATGATGGACGTGGCAGAAATGCAAGGCCAACGCTCACTCACCACACTTCCGAGCTCTGGGTCACACTGCGTCGTCATCCAGTGACGAATTAGTGACCTCAAAGATACCTCGGAACCCCTCGCCCCCGGTACATAATCCCTATTAGATTTAAGGTTTAGCAACAATATGCCTATTTCATAATTTCTATGCATAACTTATCATTTATATATGTTTTGATATGCATGGGTGTGAATGAGTATAAATGTACGGGTACGGTAGGGAAGACCAATCGACCAATATCAATTTTTCCCATAGGTTATGTGTTTCACAGAGCGAATTCACATAGAACGACCTCGTTTATCGACCAATTTCTCGTTTTATGTGGGACCCTAGTGTATATATATATATATATATATATATATATATATATATATATATATATATATATATCGTATTTCTCGTGGTTCATCAGGGCAAGACGGCTGACGGCACACGCGTCCAGTACGTGGAAAAGTGAAATATTTCTGATTATTTATTAACCTTGTATGTATACATATATCAACTGTGTACAAATGTAATTGCAAAAGTAATCATGATTACGATTACATTTTTAATAATTGATTACGATTACGAATACTTCATAAAAATTAAGACTGTAATCGATTACGATTAGGTACTTGAAAAACTGTAATAAATTTTAATCAATTTTGATTACAGGTCACGATTACCCCATGTCTGTAGGGAGGATGTTTATTATTACCTATTTTCTATGAGGTCCAGTATCATATGTCACCTTGATAGCCCTGTCATCTTACCTTGGGTGTGAAGTGTTCATCGAGCAGAATATTGGCACTCTTGATGTCACGGTGGACCAATGGACGATCTTGGTATGTGTGTAGGTACACAATGCCCTTTGCTGCACCCTCACCAATAGCCACCCTCATCCTCCACCCTAGAGGGGAGCTGCCACCCTGGGTAAGAGTAAAGGCCACCCCTTTAATTCACTCAATACAACATAGTTTCATATTAATCATATCATAGCATGGACTTCATATTAAAAGCACGATACAATGGTCCCTTATAAGAAAATTAACGTAGCAGGTCTATATCAAGCATTTAAGAAAACTGTTTCTCTCGTACCACTGAGTGTTAATGTAGTAGCCCTGGTGCAAGACTAAGCCTGAACCACGCCTATTTACCTTATTAGACCAAACTTAGCGAGACAGAAATAATTTTTAAGTCATCTTCAACATATTTCTTCCTCTATATTAGCATAGTAAATAAGCTGGGCATTTCCCCCAACATTCTACTAACTTATTATAAGCATCTGAAATGTTCTGTAAAAGTAAGGAAGTAAAATGACATAGAATAAGGGCGGGTATAGGACTCTAGATAATTACCAAAAATGAAGACACCTCAAACGAAAACTCACACCATTGTCTCAGTGTGATGTTGATCTTGATATTGAGCTGTATCCTTTGTTGCAAGGCTACTCTTTTTGTATTCTAATTTGTGTTTCTTTTTCTTTATTGTTGCAGTGATAGGTCGTTTCTTTATTGTTGCAGTGATAGGTCGTTTCTTTATTGTTGCAGTGATAGGTCGTTTCTTTATTGTTGCAGTGATAGGTCGTTTCTTTATTGTTGCAGTGATAGGTCGTTTCTTTATTGTTGCAGTGATAGGTCGTTTCTTTATTGTTGCAGTGATAGGTCGTTTCTTTATTGTTGCAGTGATAGGTCGTTTCTTTATTGTTGCAGTGATAGGTCGTTTCTTTATTGTTGCAGTGATAGGTCGTTTCTTTATTGTTGCAGTGATAGGCGTTTCTTTATTGTTGCAGTGATAGGTCGTTTTATTGTTGCAGTGATAGGTCGTTTCATTATTGTTGCAGTGATAGGTCGTTTCTTAATTGTTGCAGTGATAGGTCGTTTCTTATTGTTGCAGTGATAGGTCGTTTTCTATTGTTGCAGTGAAGGTCGTTCTTATTGTTGCGTGATAGGTCGTTCTTATTGTTGAGTGATAGGTCGTTTCTTTATTGTTGCAGTGATAGGTCGTTTCTTTATTGTTGCAGTGATAGGTCGTTTCTTTATTGTTGCAGTGATAGGTCGTTTCTTTATTGTTGCAGTGATAGGTCGTTTCTTTATTGTTGCAGTGATAGGTTGTTTCTTTATTGTTGCAGTGATAGGTCGTTTCTTTATTGTTGCAGTGATAGGTCGTTTCTTATTTTCTACATTTTATATGAAATTTCAATTATTTTATAAAGTTAATTTTAAATCTTTTAGTAAAGAGGAAATTTCCATTGCTTATGTTATTGTTTTCAAAAAAAGGTTGCAAAGTGACTGATATTAAGCGCAGACATTGGTATCTTGAGCAAAAATGTACAAATAACTCTAATTTTTTTTTCATATTTTCATCAGGCATTATATAGTTTGTACTTTTGTTTGAGAATCATTGTTCGCCATTCAGATCTAAGTTATTGGTTATCTCTGTATAAAATTATGGAGGCTACTGTGTTGTTATATATTCATGCTTTACAGCTAATATTTTCTTTGAGCATGCTATAATGTAAATCTCTAAGCTCTTTTTTACAATGCAAAATCTCCTTCCAGTGCACAAGTCAAGGGAAGGGTGGCATTGTGGGTACTTCACATAACCGCGCAGCAATTTTGAAGGGTGGGACCCGCTCAGACTCTGCACATCTCATATAGAGGCAGCAATTCATGTTACTGCTTCTTTCAAAAAACCATCTCTTAATTCCATGTATTACAAGAACTACTGCAATTGATTCTGAAATTGAATTAAGACATTATGTTCAACCATAAACATATTGCTGTATAAATAAATATCAATGGAAAGTTAACATTCATTATTAAGTCGTGTTATTGTATGGTGGATAAAAGGGATGCCCGTACGTTAGATGTAGTCAGGGGCGTGCACAGGGGGGGGGGGGGGGGGCCTTGGGGTGCTTAAGCCCCTACCCTTTTCACTAAAAGTGCACTTTTCGTCGGGAATAGGCTTCAATCATATAACCATTCTATTGAAAATATATTTTAAATTCAATCCTTTTATCATTTTCTGGGAGGTGGAGTGCACTGCCTGTGTATTTACCTATTTGTATTTACCTAGTTGTAACATACAGGAAAAGAGCTATGCTCGTACTGTCCCGTCTCAAAATCTACTATTATCCAGTTTGCCTTTGAAGTCCTGAATATTTCTTGCATTAATCACTTCTGCATCAAGGTTATTCCAGGCTTCTATGCTTCTATACAGGAAGCTGTATTCTTTTATGTCCCTCTTGCATGTGGTCCTTCTCAATTTCTTCTCATGACCTCTTGTACTTCTATCGTCCCACACAAACAGATCTTTTCTATCAATTTTTTCCAGACCCATTGATGCTCTATTCCAGTATTTCCCAACCTGGGGGAAATTTCCCCCTGGGGGGAAATTTCAGGATTCTAGGGGGAAATTTATCCTCAGGGACATCTAAATTACTAGCACTTAGTCGACAGAAAAAAAAGTCTTTGAATACGGCTATTGACTTTTCTTCAAGTATATATAGATATACTGTAGAAGTGTCTATATACTTCTTTTTTTTTTTTTTTTTTTTTTTTACATCACAAAGGACTGGCCAAGGGCACAACAAAAATTGGGTAACACAAAGCCCGCTTAGTTGCCAGTCCCTATAAAGAAGACAGTAAGAGAATAAAATAAAAAAGAGGGGTGAGCCAATTTAGTTCGGAAGGTGTATTGTTACTCTTCTTTTGAAAAGATTTAAGTCATAGGAAAGTGGAAAAATAGAAACAGGAAGAGAGTTCCAGTTTACCAGTGAAAGGGATGAAAGAGTAAAGATACTGATTAACTCTTGCATTAGGAAGATGGACAGAATAGGGATGAGAATGAGTAGAAAGTCTTGTGCAGCGAGGCCGCAGGAGGGGGGGGGGAGGCATGCAGTTAGCAAGTTCAGAAGAGCAGTGAGCATGAAAATAATGGTAGAAGAGAGCAAGAGAAGCAACATTGCGGCAGTGATTTAAAGATTGAAGACAGTCAGTCATAGGAGGGGAGTTGATGAGATGAAAAGCTTTTGACTCGACCCTGTTTAGGAGAGCTGTATGAGTGGATCCTCCCCAAACATGTGAGACATACTCCATACATGGGCAGATAAGGCCCCTGTAGAGAGCAAGCAATTGGGAGGGAGAAAAAAAAGGATGCAGACGCCACAGGACACCTAACTTCTTAGAAGCGTTTTAGCAAGAGATGAGATGTGGATTTCCATTTCAATTTTAGTAAAGGTAGTCCTAAAATTTCTTTTGAGAAGAAGGAGCAGTTAGTGTATGAAGAAGGGGGATAGTTATTGGTGGGTTTTTGTCGAGTATTTAGGTGAAAAAATTGGGGTTTTTTGAGGCATTAAACAAAACAATTTTTGCTTTGCCCCAATAGAAATTATAGAAAGTCAAAAATTTTAGGCGCTGGTGGCATCTCCCCGTGAATCATTAGTTCCTGTCGAGGGGAAAGTCTAATAAATGACTTTGAAAAATGCAGGGTAGAATCATCACGTAGGAGGGATAGGGCTTTGAGTTGACTTAGAAGTCTTTAATGAATAATAAAAAGAGAGGGGTGATGGACAAAACCCGGGGAAAAACCCACTTTTAAAGATTTAGGAGAAGAACAAGCCCGTTACAGTAGCTGCAAAAAAACTGTTTGAAAGGAAACTTAAGATAAAGGGTACAGAAGAAGGATAAAAAACCGAAAAAGGGTTTTTGGAAATAAAATTTGTCCCAGATCTATCAAAATTTTTTTTGATATGTCAAGGGCAACAGCAAAAATTTTCCCGAAACCCCTAAAGGAGGAGACCAAGATTCAGTTAGGAAAGCTAGAAGATCCCCAGTAGACCCCCTTTTACGGAAACCTCTGAGATCAGATAAAGATTGTGAGCAGATAGATGCTAAATAATCGCCGACCTTTTTTTTTTTCCTAATTAGTTAAAAAATTTTGTTTTCATAATATGTATTCAAAAAACCTAATCCCCAAAAAAATTGATTTCCAGGCTTATTTCTGTAAAAACACGACTTTTGAAAAAGGGCAATTTTTTTTTTTTTTTCCAACAGGGCTAGAATGTATTGATGACGTCAGAGGGGAAGTCCCTCTCCTCTCCTCTCTCTCTCCTTTTCCTTTTCCTTTCCTTCCTTTCCTTTCTTTCCTTTTTTTCCTTTCCTTTCCTTCCTTTCCCTTTCCCTTCCCTTCCCTTCCCTTTTCCCTTTTCCCTTCCCTTCCCTTCTCTCTCTTCTCTCTCTCTCCCCCCTCTCCTCTCTTCTCTCTCTCCTCTCTTCTCTCTTCTCTCCTCTCTTCTCTCTCTCTCCTTTCCTTTCCTTTCCTCTTCTCTCTTCTCTCTCTCTCTTCCCCTCTCTTCTCCTTCCCTCTCTCTCCCTTCCTTTTTTTCCTTTCTCTCTTTTCTCTCCTCTCTCTCTCTCTCTCTCTCTCTCTTCCTCTCTCTCTCTCTCTCTCTCTCTCTTCTCCTTTTTTTCCCTTTCCTTTCCCTTCTCCTTCTCTTCCTTCTCTCTCTTCTCTCTCTCTCTCTTCTCTCTCTCTCTCTCTCTCTCCTCTCTCCTCCTTTTTTCTCTCTCTCTCTCTCTCTCTCTCTCTCTCTCTCATCTCTCTCTTTCTCCCCTTTTTTTTTTTTATTATATTTTTTTCCCCTTCTCCCTTCATCCCCACGAGAGATGAGAGAGAAAAAGGGGAGAGAGAAGGGAAAGGAAGGAGAGAGAGAAGAGAGAGAGAGAGAGAGAGAGAGAGAGAGAGAAAGGAGAGGGGGAGAGAGAGAGGGAGGGAGAGAGAGAGAGAGGAGAGAGAGAGAGAGAGAAGAGAGAGAGAGAGGAAAAAAAAAAAAGGAGGGAAGGAGAGAGAGAGAGAGAGGGGGAAGAGCGAGAGAGGAGAGAGGAGAGAGAGAGAGAGAGGAGAGGAGAGAGAGAAAAAAAAAAAAGGAGGGGAAGGAGAGAGAAAAGGAGAGAGAGAGAGAGAGAGAGGGGGGAGAGAGAGGGGAGAGAGAAGAGAGAGGGGAGAGGGGGAAAGAGAGAGAGAGGAGAGAGAGAGAGAAGAGAGAGGGGAGGAGAGAGAGGAGAAGGCCCAGCTGTTTTGCTGCACCATAAAGGATGATGCAGTGGCAATCGCAAAAAAAAACAAAGAAACCCCCAAAAATCTTCAAGTATATTTTTACTCTTGTTTAGTACTTCGTCGACGGGAAGAGGAGTTTCCCATTGTGACGTACCGAGCCTTGGCGCATCGTTGACAGTTCCCAGCAGCGTTTTCAAAGCTCGGGGAATTTAAAGTTTTTGTTTGCGGATTATTAAAAAACGGGTGACTGGATGCAAAAAGGAAAATTTTTTTGATACACTCGATAAGGCATACTCTAACTACACAAATCGGGAATGATGAAAGGTCTGGCGTACTTAAGATTAATTTGGTTATCAAGAAGTAAATTTTGTGTTTGGTATTTTTTTCACAAAAGGGGGGAAACCCGGAGGGTTTTAAACGGTTGAAGGGGGGGAAACGACGGAAAAAGGTTGGGAACCAAATGCTCTATTCTATCACTGCTGAAAATCTCCCCTTTTCTTTTTTTCCCAAAGGGTTTGGGGGAGTTTCAGTTTGAAAGTCTTTCCTCATAAGGTAAATTCCGGGTTGGAGCCTTTTTTTGGGGACGCTCTTTGTATTTTTTCAACTCCTTTTAACGGGTTGAATTTCCCAAATCGGCAACCTTGGCCCCAAGCGCCGGCCGGAAAGGGAAATTTTCCCGACTTTTGAAGTAGAAATAAGGGGGAAAAAGGGCCCCCAACCTTCAAAAAGGTAAATTTTTCTAGAAATATTTAAAAATTTGTTTTTTCCTTTTTTTTTTACTTCACATAGTTGTTCGGATTTTGGGAGCCATAATCCCAAATAACAGACCGGTAGAAGTACACAAAATAACAGTGTACACAATTAAGTCACAACACCACTGAACAAAACAACAAAAAATCGGCAGGAGAAACCCAAGGGGCCCTAGGTGGTGGCCCTAGCGGCCGCCCTGGCAATTACGCGCGGGTTTTGGGGTTCTCCCGTTTTTGGAAAATCCGGGAACCCATAGCCGATTTTTGGGTTTTCCCCGGTTTTGGGGATGCGAGTTTGGGAACTTCAACCTGTATCCTCTTTTAGAGGTGAAAAAATCACTGCGCATATTAAAACTTTGGTCGAATCAAAGATGTTATCAATTTCTTAATCACCTTACCAGATATTTGAATGCCATTCTTATATTCCTCAGCAAGATATTCTCCGTGATCGTTAATTTTTCCCAGGTGACAAATTACCCGTAACCCAACCCAGATTTTTTTGCCCTTTTGTTTTGATTTCCCATTTTTTCCCCATCGAATATTTTCCCTCGTCTCTTTTTGCTACTCCCCGATTATATCACTTAATTTTTAGCATTAAACTCCATTTCCATAATTGACTCCATTGAAAATCTTATCTAGACCTTTTGTAAATCCTCACAGCCCTTTTTACTTTACTTTTTTTAGTAATTTGCATAAGCGAAAAAAATAAAAAAACTGTTACTCCCTCTGTCATTCATTTACATAGACCAAGAACATCGGGGCAATAGACCCTTTGAGGAACCCCACTTATCACACTGCCCCTTTCTGATTTGATTTTTATTTTTGTTTCATCTCTTTTGCTAAAAAAGTCTTCCAACTCAGCAAACCACCCTTTAATCCCCTAATGTTTAGCCCCGAGCAGTCTCTTATGAGGTAACCTGTCAAAAAGCCTTCTTTTGGTCCAAGTATATGCAACGACCCCCCCCTCTCTTTTCTGTGTCACATCGATCACTCCGAGAAAACTTAACAAATTGTTGTACCGGGCATTCCCCCTTAAACCAAATGGCCACCTGCAAGTGTGTTTGTCCTTCCAAAATTTCAACCTCGTCCTTCACAATTTTTTTACACTTTTTGCCCCTACATTGTTAAATACTGGTGTAATTTAAGGTTTTCTTTTTCCCCTCCTTTTTGAAATTGGGACAATATTTTCTCTTTTCCCCAAAAAGCGGGACTCTGCTCTTTGAGTGAACTCTCAATTAAATATGTAATTTCCGCTTGTTTGGTTTCTGCACTCTTTTTATTATCAATTCGACACTCCATCTGGACCGGGGGGTTTTTCACATCTGACTTTTCCATTTGCTTTTTATTTTATTAGCATTTTTTGTCTTCCTTATATTTTTTTTTGCTATTATATTTTCGTTTTAAATTTACTTTTTCTTGTAAATACAGTCTGTACACTTTTTCACACCTCGGCCCTTTTTAAGATTCATAATATGCCTTCTACCTTTTAGCTATCTATCCTTCCTTTTTTCATTTTTCCCTTTAAATCTATAGAAAAGTTTGGTTTTTCTTTCATTTTTCTATTTTATTTTTCTCATAGTTACTTTTTCTCCTTTTGGATTCTTACATATTTATTTTTTAGTTGTTTTGTACTTTCCCAAAAGGTTTAACCCCCTTTTTTTCCCCAACTATTCCATGTTTTTTCTCTTTTAGTTGCTAATTCACATTTTTTGTTAAACCCCTTCATTTTTTTCTTTTTTTCTGAAACTGCCTTGAAAAAAATTTATTCTTTGTAAATTTGGATGAACTCATCCCCTTTTTTTTTTTTGGGTACTCCTTTTTGATGGAAAATACTCCAGCCCCGCTCTCCGAAAAATGTTCTTAACGTCAAAGCGCTTTTCATAATTGTATCTTCCTTTTTTGTGTTCTTTTCTTCTCCCCTTATTTTGCTATCATTACTTTAAATCAATAAGTACATGGCCCCTCTTTTCCCAAGGGGGCACGATAATTTTCTTTACTAATTTCTTCCCGTTTACGTCAATAGTAGATTAGTCTTGAGGTTTTTCGCTACCCCTGAATTTGTATTCTCTTTAATCCACTGAGTCATAATGTTATTTATTTCCAAAACCAACAATGTACCCTCCCCGAGTCTTCTCTCCTTAGTATACCATTTTTCCCAGCAAAATTCTTTTCAGTTTAAAATCTCCCCTCAAAATATGCTCACAATTTCCCTTGTTTTTAAACATTTTCTTGTGTCTCATCATTTTTCCATACTCTTTCTCCCCCAGGAATTATTTTTCTTAGGTGGAACGTATATATGTGTGTGTGGTGTGTGTGTGGGTGTGTGTGTGTGTTGTGTTGGGGTGTCGTGTGGGTGTGTTGTGGTGTTGGTGGGGTGGTGTGTGTGTGTGTGTGTGTTGTGTGTGTGTGTGTGTTATTTGCATGAATAGAGGGAAATTTAAAATTTTAAAAAAAATATGGGATTATATCCATATGTATGTTTTGGTTCCTTGTGGTTACCAAAGAATTATATGATTTCCCCTACAAAAGTAACAGCCAAGTCATTATCAGTTTCATCAAAAATAATAAAAATTTGTTAAGTAAGCAACCAGTGCTCACTACAGGGCGTGTGACCATTTTCATGCTTGCCTCCTAATGCGAGACGGGCCTGCGGTCCATTGGCCCTGTAGTCGACACAAGGCACCAGGCTAGCCCATCACAGGGGGTATCCAACCAGGGGCACAGGTTTCATGGACACACCCGGGAAAAATGATTTTAAAAACTATCATTGGTGGGTGCTCTTTTAGTTTAGGAATTTAGAAGTTTTAATGTCTTTACATTCTCTTTCAAAATTGTGACTTAAAAAATATTTTTATCTCACCTCAAAAGGAGAGAAAAGGGAATTTTTTTTTTATTCATATTTTTATGTTTATAAATTCTTTTATTTTTTTCACAAGATTTTTTTTAATTTTTTTGATATTTTTATTTTTTCTTGGATATTCCCCCAATCAATCAAACAATCATTAGGGGCAACAGCAGGGGGTGCGTCGCCTCGCCCACCCTAGAGCCACTCCCGGGGGGCACCAACACGAGCCCCATGCAGGCTCCCCTTTCCCCTAAAGTAACTCTCGACAGAAAACATCAACTTGCCCCCCCACGAGCCCTGGTGGGGCCCCCTTTGGGCCCCCCACACCGGATTGTCTCTTACAGATAGAGTATAACCCCGGGGGAAGGATTGGTTTCAGGGTAGGTGCCCTGCCCATATAGCCGAAATTGGCGAGTGGGAATGCACGTAATAGGCCTCGTTCAGTCTCACGGTCAATCGTGATTTTAACGTAATCTCCCCGATACCCCAGATTTTGCGAAGGGCACTTTTTACCAAAAAACATCGATTCGTCTCTCAAGTACTTTTAGTGTCCATGTTCCCAACCAAAAGGGAAGACAGGATTCACAACGGGGCTTGAAGTCCGGATCTTTGTCCTCCTGCACAGGTATCGACACGCCCAAATACCTTGCTGAGCGAGCAAAAAGTGGGCTATGCCCAAACCGCCGTAAGACTTCTGACGTGACCCCCGTCATTAGGATGCCGTCCCAAGGATGTAAAAATTTCCAAAACTCAAGTCCCGCTGCTCGCATGAACAGACTGTACTGCTTTATTAGTAAGCCTCCAAACACCCCGGGCCTTTGGGCTTGAGCCAGGAGACCTCAAGTCCCAAAGGCTTTGTTCCTCGTTTTCAGCGCCTCGCGGGCATCAAGGGGACCTCCCCGGACTCGGGAAAGGGTTCTGATCATCGGCAAAAACAAGACAGTGATTTGGATTTTCCGAGGGGGGTCCAAATTTCTTTGATCTACTTTTCCCCAAAACCCCGTCCATACAAGTGTGAAAAGTGATGGGGGCAAGGACTCCATCCTATATTCACAGGAAAAAAGCTGGGTACACCTCCCCCACACTTCACAGCACTCTCTGTCCCAGAGTACAGGCCAGTCGTCAAACCAATAGTCCTTGCAGGAATCCCGCGAAGTCGCAGAAGACCCCAGAGTGACTCATGATGCACTGAGTCAAACGCCTTTTTGAGATCAACAGAGGCTGCAAGCATCCCCTGTCGATACTCATGTTCGGCGTTCCACCAGGACACAAAGCGATAGGTACTTCGCTTAAGTAAGGTATGCGCTTAATACTTCCCTCACTTGCGTGGAATAAGGCAAGATATATGATCTAAAATATTTGAGATAGGAGCAGCAGGAGCAAAGTCAATGTAAGACATGAAAAGAGTAGTAGTACTTTGATGACAAGACAAAATCATATTTTGATGACAGCATGTGACTGCCAGGAGGAAAAATTGTGTAAGATTAACAACAAATATGAGGCTTTAACTTTACAACTTTAATAAATTTGTATTTCTTGTCTTAATTAAGAAGTCTTACTCTCCTGCTTTTAAACAGATAGAGCCCATCACGGTATCACGTATTTTTGAAAAGTAATTAACATGTAAGGAATTATCATGTTAAAATTTTCTTTGGATATTTTAAATACACTTATACTTCTTGCTTCTACATACATGTGTAACGCGGGAAATTACGTTAATAGGGGAAGGGATGAAGTAGCTTATAATTATCAATTAACTAACGAGTAATTTTCCTCCACTCCTCAGTCCTGAATCACTAGTTAGTAAGAGAGGGTTATATTTTAAGCCAGTAGTAATTAGCCACATACCGAAGCAAAGTGAGAAGGGAGCTTAACGTCATGTTAGCATTAGAAGCAGCCAGACACTCACTGGGTTAAGTCGCCTCTGGGAGGTGATATTCTCGCCCTTGGAAAAGGTATGTGATAAAAGGTTTATAGGGTAGAAATGTAGGTGTGATTCATTGGTGATTTGTATTAACATAAGGACTAATGGAACATGTTATCCAGGGTCCCAAGATAGGAGCTGTTGGTGGACATGGTGGCCCAAGACGGTCCCAAGTTAGCAGTGTGAGAGACTGCAGCGTATGACAGCCAGCCGTGTGAGGCAGCGGAGTGAGAAGGGAAACAGAAAAAGAGTGAGAGGGAACTTTGGACGTGTGATAGACTATATTAGGATAGAATAACGACTTGAGCACTATGGGTGCGTATCGTTAGTGGGGTAACAGTGCGACTGAAGTTACCAGAGATAACAGACTACATTAGGATAGAATAACGACTTGAGCACTACGTGTGCGTATCGTTAGGGAATAGGAATACTTAGAATTAAGGTGGTTTGTGAATGTACACAAGTTGGGAAGTGATACAGTAAAGTGACAAATATATTAAGCCTGATTTATTAAAGAGTTATTCACGACTGAGGAGTGGAGGAAAATTACTCGTTTTGATGATTGATAATTATAAGTACTTCACCCTTCCCCTATTAACGTAATTTCCCGCGTTACACATGTACTAACTAACTGCCTGGCCTCTTGAAGCTATGGCTTCTATGGACACATTTGAATGTCAGGAAGTATACATATGTTTTTCGGTGGAAGAAACAAAAACAGGCTGCGGAAATATGTTTCAAGCATCACTTCTTTCTTGTACTCTTCCCCAAGTTAGGATCTATTGCATGCAATGATAAATTTATGTATTACAGTAACCCAAAACATGATATAAAAGTGAAATGACATATGTATATTTTTTGCAAATTAAAAATGCACCTATATAATCAATAAAAGTTACGAAGAACTGAAAATGTGTACATCTCCACAGTTGTGACCAACACACAACGGAAAATTTGATGAATGTTCAACGAGTTCATCAAAGCTCTGCAATGCATTTACAATGTACCTATCCACCCCATAGTATTTCAGTAACCCCCAAATGCATGAAACTTTTGCCGCCTAACATTATAAATGGTAGGAAAGTTGTCACACTTGTGTTAGGTTGCCCAACACAGCTACCGTATTTTACGGCTTATAAGACGCTGCATCTTGGAAGACACACCCTGATTTTGGAAAGAAATTTCTAAGAAAAAAAGAAAAAAAAACAGACCACCAAAACTGTTGTCTGATATAGTCATTTTCACACAAGAACACACTCACTATTCATTAACTACATTCAGCACTGCTCATCAGCCATTCTTATTTTCTAGCTTGTATGCGATAGTATAATTAAATTGTCATGTTGGCTGGCTGAACATATACACGCAGATCGGACGGCGGAAGTGAAAACAAATCCGACCGCGACGGTGTGCAGCTGCGTGCCTGGTGTGCCGATCAGCCGAGTCTGACTTTGTCATCCTGAGTGTAAACACCTCCTTTCATGTCCTCCCGTGCCTCACTACGTTGCTGCCTCCTGTGCCTCACCACGTATTTCTTGAATTTTCCTGTATGTGTGTAGTATTTGTAATGGCTGCATGTACATAAGTATACAAACTTTAATCTAATGTAACAAAGTTCCTTATACACGGAATGGCTGTTGGCGCCAATCTGCCGAGGCGGAGTGGCTCCCGCCAGTACCGCAGTAAACATCACAGGGTGAAGACAGGTTAGTTGATTTGAATGTTTTATGGTATTTGAAATACTTGTAACATATAAGTACTGAGGTTACATCATATTAGAGGCTGAATTGAATAGCTACCTTAGCTAACCTCCTACAACATTCGTCTTGGAAGACGCATAAGTATTTTTCAGGGTATTTTTTAGGGAAAAAAGTGCGTCTTATAAGCCGTAAAATACGGTAGATAGGTAGTTAGCTTTTATTTACCTCTTTATTTGGTAATTTTGTGTTTTTGGCCAGTGGCAGAATAGGCTCAAGTGATGCAGTTATAACTGTGATATGGTATAGTTTTATTTTTTTATTTATATTTGTGCTTCGGTCATGGTCATCTTAATCAACTCCACTACCTAAACTGCTACGGCTACCCATGCTACCAAACATACTTCACACTATCAAAACTGGCATCTGCCATACTTGAGTGATACCAGGTGATACATACATTCTGTGACATAGCGGGTTGAACCATAATCCACATATTTCCCCAACATTCACACGAGGGAGATCAGACAATGACGGAATATCCACAGTGCATCAAGGGACAACAATAGCAGCCTTTCAAGATTAGATCAAAGCCTGAAAGCTATAGTTTAACTGATATTTAAGTATTGTAGACATAAGACACAAGAAAGTAAGATACTTGATCCATCTACTCTAGCAAGTACACTACAAGGTATGACATACAAAGCGCCACCACCCAGACGATTTGGTGACTCGAACGCTGACCGAATGGCGCAGGGACTCTGCAACACCAGTACGTGATTCTACCAACCGCGCCACCCTGGCGGGTACATAAGACACAAGGATGCTTGTTTACAGCAGCTTAGAAATCCCTCCTTCCAATTAAAAGTAAAAAGGCATTAATATCCTGAAAGAAAAGTTTATTGAAAGTTCATATCTAAGACTACTAACCTTGAAAGGAACCTCAATCTCAGTCTTGAACTGCTCCTCCACTCTGTTCTCCCCAGAGGCAAGTCTCTTCACAGCCACCCTCTTCTCTCTTCCTGCCAGCACCACTCTAGCCAGGTACACTATCCCAAATGCTCCCTCACCCACCTTGTTGCCCCCTAGATCATAGGGCAGGTCATTGAATTTGTTAGTAATCTCTTTCATGGTGGTGTAGGCAAAGTGGGTGAAGCCAGAATCCTTCAACTCTTGCATGACCTTAGAATCCAGTCGTGGAAAACCCTGTTCTTGGGTGGCATTCTCCTGGCCCCTCAGCTCTCCATCTGGTATTTGCATGGTATCAGAGTCTCCACCCTCAAACCTCTGGAAGTCTTGTGCTCCAGGATGAACCTGATCCTCCGTGTAGCTGCTGCCATCATATATGAACCTGTAGTGGTTCTGGCTCCCTTCCTCTAGTGCTTGGTCCAGCTGGTCTACTGCATCACTGTCTCCCTCCTGACGAGGCAATGCTCCACCTGAAGAAAGACATCCTCATCCACTACCACCTCATACACTCAGCAGACAACCAATACTCGCACAAAGGGTGATTAGAGTCAATACAGCACAAGGCTTTGGTATTTATGAAATCTAACACTTAACAGGTAGCCTGGAATAAAAGACCCATCCCTTAAAGGTCTCCCTTGCGGATCTAGTGTACTACTATGAATGATTCTCATACAATTGTAACATATCTACTGTATTTCTCACGCCCATTCAAATGAAATCCGTCAAGGTGATGGCCACGACATAAGAGTCTACATTTATTCCTGTCCTTGCATTCTTTAACCCTCTCATTCTTCTCTCTCTCCTCTCTTTCTCTAGCACACTGTCCTCCAATTTCATTGAGGATCGTCCTCTACTACCCAGAGCATCTACTACACTCATACATACTCTTAGTCATCTCAATTTCTGCCATCGTTTCTATATGGCCAAACCACCTCAGTGTTATGGTTTACACCATCAACCACACTACATTTCATCCCCTTACCCATACTAGACATACCAAACCTGTTATACACTTTCATTACTTTTACCACCACAGACACTTCTGAAACAGCTCATTTTAACTGCTTAGATCCTTGACCTTTTCCTTTCATTCCATACCCAAATCTCACTTGCATTTGTGATTGTTGATGTAATCATTGTATCTCTCAAACCCTTTTTTTCGCCATGCTCTCAGTCCTTCCTTTCATCTTACATTTGGATACAGTCGCTTTCCTACCTTGCAGCGCTCTTCTCTTGCCTCACTTTCCATGCTTCCATGGTTGCACACAATTGAAGCATGATACTTAGATTCCTGAGCCTTTTTCAATCTTTCCCTATTCACTCAAATTTAACATTCCATTGGGCACTCAACTCTTACTCTATGTGAACTCTCAAAATCTACTATGTACTTCACTTCTACTTCTTCAAAAACCATCATCTAACTTTGGTTAACAGTCACCCTCAGCTTCCGTCTTCTGCACACATTATCAAACACGTTTATTTCTTTATGTAAGTCATTCTCATTTTCAGTAATCAGAATTGAATCACCTGCAAAAAGAATTGTATTCAACAACCATCTACCATCATTTACATTAAATTCCATTCCAACATCTCAACGTTTGCTTTCATCTCTTTTAATACAATGTTTGCCTAATAATCTACATTTCAAGATTCAATATTCCAATATGGATATTTTACAAAACTTTGACTATATTGTAATGTGATAACAAGCACAAGTGTGTAAAGAAAAGCTACATGATCAGATAAAAGCATTAGTCTTATTGCAGCCTTCACCCTCAGTTGCCAGTCATTTGTGAGCACAGTACTATAAGAAATATGAAGTTGCTAGATGATAAATAATGAAGCAATTATGCAACATATTCAACCACAAGTTATAAATTTAAGTACCAATGCAGCTATGAATTTAACTCTCCCTATAGCCTAATATATACTCCCTATAATCCTAAGATACATGTGACATAATATTCATGTCATCTATCTATAGCTGACAAACTTCAGTGCTGTAGGCTTTATACATTACTCTAGGGCTGACAGCTTTAAGTTAGGTTAGGTTAGTGACTGATGTGTACAATGACAATGTAGATTATTTCAGGTACTTAGTTGCATACACTATTTCCATGCTTCTAGACTAACACAGGATTGAGTCGAGATTCTTGAATATAATAGTATTGAGCTTTCATTTTGTCCTATCTGTATGAATCTCCACACCAACTCCTCCCAATTTTTCATTAACTTTTCTGACTACTTTATCCATAAACTTAATATTTTTCTGGATAGATTTATACATTTTTATGTGGTTTCAGAGATAACAATAACCAAATATAGTAGAACTTATTTATGAAGTCCATTTGGGGGTTGGCTGGAGTGGGGAATTCCTTGTCCTATTGATTTTATGATCATTCTTGATGATTTTATTTAAATACCATAACACTTGACAACGTAGCTTTACGATGTTGCAATTTAGACACCGAGAGGTCACTTCCTCGCAGGCCGCCACCCACGATGGAAGCTACGCCTAACCCTTGTCTGTTCTTCATAGTTGGGAGAAGGAGCACACACCTACAGGAGTGAAGGATTGCAACTATCAGCTCCTGCCGGGAGAGTGAGGGAGAGTGAGGGTTATCTTTTTCGCGAAGGGTCTAATCCGATACTTGGCCAAGTTCGAGATTTGGCAGAGCCGCGGACAGGGAATTCCCCACTCCAGCCAACGGCCAAACGGACTTCATAAATTGGTTCTACTATAGCATTTTGTGAGGTAAAACGATGGGTGAAGTTTTTCAGATTTCCAAAACAGCCCAGGCTATAAAAAGAATTGTCATTTCATTCATTTGAGCAACATTGGATTTTGTAACTATATTTCAACCAACGGTATTGTCGTTAAATTTTATAATATTGAAAGCCTAAGGGAATTGAAACTCGAACACATTATATAAGGTGAAATGGAATGTGTTACGTTGGCTTTAAGCAACATTTTGCTGCTAAGCCTAGGTATGGCAGCCCTTCCTCCTACTCCTGGAGGGTCTTGGTACATCACTGTCACTGCCTGCTAGAGTCTGCCATGGTCCCGCAATGCACGATAAGCAATGCAAAAAGAAAAGAAAATTAAAAGCATATGTCCAAGCAATTACCCATGCATGAGATATTCAAAGGAAAAACAATGACTCCTGACCCAGCACGGTACACTAAACATTTATTTCTATTTTTTATTTTACATCACAAAGGACTGGCCAAGGGGAAAAAAAAGGTAACAAAAAGCCTGCTTAGTTGCCAGTCCCTATAAAGAAGACAGTAAGAGAATAAAGAAAGGTGGGTGAGCCAATTTAGTTCGGGAGGTGTCTTGTCACTCCTCTCTTGAAAAGATTTAAGTTGTAGGAAGGTGGAAAAATAGAAACAGGAAGAGAGTTCCAGAGTTTACCAGTGAAAGGGATGAAAGAGTAAAGATTAACTCTTGCATTAGGAAGATGGACAGAATAGGGATGAGAATGAGTAGAAAGTCTTGTGCAGCGAGGCCGCGGGAGGGGGGGGAGGCATGCAGTTAGAAAATTCCGAAGAGCAGTGAGCATGAAAATAACGGTAGAAGATAGCAAGAGAAGCAACATTGCGGTGATGATTAAAAGATTGAAGACAGTCAGTTAGAGGAGGGGAGTTGATGAAACGAAAAGCTTTAGCCCTGTTTAGGAGAGCTGTGTGAGTGGATCCCCCCCAAACATGTGAGACATATTCCATACATAGGCAGATAAGGCCCCTGTACAGAGCAAACCACTGGGAGGGAGAAAAATGAACGCAGACAAGTTTAGCGCTATGCCTTTGGAAGAAAGCAAGCGTAAAACTCGGGAGGGTACTGTAGATAGGTGAAGAAATTGGGTTTTTGAGGCATTGAACAAAACAAGGTTTGCTTTGCCCCAATCAGAAATTGTAGAAAGATCAGAAGTTAGGCGCTCTGTGGCATCTCTCCGTGAATCACTTAGTTCCTGTTGAGTTGGACGTCTAATGAAAAATGCAAGGATAGAATCATCAGGGTAGGAGTGGATAAGGCTTTGAGTTAGAAGATCATTAATGAATAATAGAAAGAGAGTGGGTGATAGGACAGAGCCCTGAGAATCACCACTATTGATAGACTTAGGAAAATAACAATTAATGTCTAAAGTAGCTGAAATAGAACAGTGTGAAAGGAAACTTAAGATGAAGAGGCAGAGAGAAGGAAAGAAACCGAATGAGGGTAGTATGATATGATTGCATTCCATGGCCCGGATGGTGCAGTAGGCAGTGTATGATGGGTCACCTCTGAGGCTTAGCACACAGCCTAATAAGCAACCCAAGTTTGCCTCAAAACATTGACACAAAAAAAGATGTAGGTCCTATGTAAGTAAAATGTGATTTCTATCCCTATTACAAGTTGCTTTCTGAGTACTTCTTGGATAGATAGTAGAATGGTGTGAGGAGGTGATGGTGGGTCTAACTCTGAACTCTTCTTCTGCTATATTGGCACAGCCCAGTTTGCAACCAAGCACCTTATATATGGAGTAGATTTCAAGTTGTAAACTGGATTCACATAGATTTGAAAAAAAAGCACGTAAACTTACCATTGAGAACAGTGATAGTGAGGTAATCCATTGCACGGTACAACTTGGCAACCTGTAGAATGGCCACCAAATCACCCACAGTGGGCCGCTTTCTCCCACTGGTTCCCCACTCCTCCACTAACACCTCAAATCCCTCCCGCCGATCCCTACCACACTCCTCAGACACCAAGCTTGGGAAGAAAATCATCTGCTTAATGGCCATATGACTCAGGAAGAGATTGTGAGGGAAACAATCAACTTGAAGCTTAAATTATTATTAGAACACATTTATGAAGGGAATAGTTTACATGTTGGTTTGGAAAGAGAATAAACATAAAGCTAACAATCTATTATGCATCATCCAAGACACATGGCTTGGTCAAGGACTGTCTACTTGCTCAACACACAGCTTATCTTGTAAAACTAAAACTTTTTACTTACAGGTGTAATACATATACAACATTCATGAATAATTTGCTGGTGATCAATAGAAATATCTTTTTTCTAGAATCCTATCTTCATCTCTTCCTAATTTTGACTCCAGGTCACAAAGCTTTGTTACAGTGTCATCCCTGAGCAACTGACCTTTAAACTACATAGACAACTGTGCAAGTGTTAAATATTAGAAAAATGGTGCAATCATTAACTATATGACCCATTTTTTAATGTGATACAGTTGATCTATAACATATTTTTCTGAACCCGAGCCCCCTTTCTAATTCACCACAGTAAATATAGGGAATGATGATACCGCTGTTTAATTGTGTTGGTTAATACGGTTAATATGTTTGCTTGGATTGGTTGATACTGTTAAGGCCTCTATCCTGAGGCTGATGTTGATTTTCATGATAAACAAATTCTGTCTCATTTTTTTCTGTTATGCTGGGGTGAAAGTGGTCAACACACAAATCCTACAGTCATGGCACCCTTCCACACTTAAGGTCACGGCAAGTCAAAACATTAAAACCTAAAATAATGTCGTGCAACACTTAATTGCATAGATCACCTTTACTGAAGTAAGAGGACACTCACTGAATGTCATCAGATGAATACTTCCTAGGGTAGTGCTCCCCGAGAGGAAGGGGCCCTCCAGGGGCCCATGGATGTCCTGGTACTCGACCCATCACCTCCCGCCACCCATGAGTCACTTCCAGGATATGTGTCAATTGGGACTTGGCCCATGAGGGTAGCAGGCGCAGCTCTGTGGTCATTGTTACCTCAGAGCCACCGCCATCACCTGCTGTCAGAGCCTGCATGGTGGCTGGAACCAATACACCTTGATACACTCTCCACCTGTTGAATAACGAAATATAAACATGTGAAAATTAATCCCTCTTCATTGATTATTGTGACTCCTTGTGAAATGGGAGTACAGAGTGCTAGAGTATATGAGAGACAGGGGCGAGAGAAGAATGAGAGGATTAGAGGATACAGGGAAGGAAGGAAAGGACAGAAATAAATGGAGACTTCTTTTGTGGCCATCTCCTTAACTGAGTTTTTAGGAACGGGGATTAGAGATAGATAGATAAATGGATCATAAATTATTCTACTCCAACCATCATTTTTACATCAGTAATTTGCACAAGTAGCTCCCAAACTAAATTTCCTTCTGTTGGGTATAGAAATTTTCAACCACATCTCATAATGAAATTTGGTGTTAGTTTACTTGAATTTCAGTGGCAGTGACTGAATAGGATGCACTCATCATCATGCACTCAGGAGAGGTTACTTTTACCCAGTGTTACAAAGTAACGAAGAAAAAATACTTTAGTACTTCCCTTCTGCATCCCCTTCAGAATAACCTCACAACTACAGAAGATTAGAAGAGTGAAGTGTTCAGTGGCCGTCTCGAAAAAGTTCATGGCGTTACCTTAGGTTAGTTAATTTTAATATCTCCTATACACTCTCCTTCCTATTAAAAACATCTGGTAAATATCCAGTTTCAACCAATACCCCCTATTGACCAATACTCTTCTGAGATAACTGGTGGGCTGCGCCCCCCCAGACCCCCTGCTAGTTTACTAAATCTAACCTTGGCATTGATACCGTAACCTAACCTCAGTAGGGGGGGTTTCGCCCGACCCACCTTGTGTTATTTTTATTTCCGATGGACTTTGTAAGTAGGGGTTAGAAATACTCCGGTATTATTTTACACTAAAACCAGAATTCCCTACACAACCGGGAGTGTGGTTTCTGTTTACCTTATTGGATTCTAAGAAACATTCTCTCTATGAGCTTCCGTCGCAAATAATTACTTTGGATTAGGTGGTGGTGGAAGAAACTAATTCAATTTTTTCTGGTGATTTTTTATGTGTATTCAATTAATCTGCTAACCCTTTCTGTCGCAAATCACTTTTTGTGTGTGTGTGTGTGTGATTTGCGACAAAAATTATTGAAAAACAAATTGAAACTAACTGAACCTATACCAAACCTAACCTTTACCTAACTAATTCGGTGTCAAACTGGAATAATACCTTTTCCACTGCCGCAGACCCTTTTTAATGCGAATTTGGCTATAGTGAGGAGGTTAAAATGTGGGGTTAGGTTAGGTTAGTGAGTCAAAAGGTGGGGTTAGGTTAGTTAATTTTCATATACAATACACTCTCCTTCCTATTAAAAACATATTATATCTCCGAAAGTAGTGATTTGCGACGAAGCTCATAAGAGAATGTTTCTCAGAATTAATTAAGGTAAACAGATATCATACTCCCAATTGTGTAGAAAATTCTGGTCCTAGTGTAAAGATTTACCAATACTCCTTATGATGAAAACGAAACGTTCAGGATATTTGAAACCACTAATCGTGTATTGGTTTAAACTACACATTACCAAACATCTTATATCTCCGAAAGTAGTGATTTTCTAAGGTAAACATGTATCGGTTAAATTTAAGTAGTGGACTTTCACCAATTTCGGGGCCGAAACTTAGTTTTCCTGAATAGTTTTGATGTGTATTGAATGAATCTGGCACTCATTTTTGTCAGAAATAAATTTGCTTACAGGTGTCGAGGGTGCTCGTCGAGGACGAGGATGAGTATTTGAAGCATGTATAAGATCAGTTTTGCTGTATGGTTCTGAGACTGAGTACACTAGTATGCTTCTAAGTCAAAATATTTACACGTCGGACAATAGCACCAAACTTTTTGTGTGAATAGTACAGGTCACGACACGCTACGATGGCATCAAGACGCATCCGATTGAGCTAAGACTGCTTCATGACCGACCTACGACACTCCCAACTGTGAAACGACTTTTGACAAGTTGTGAGGCGGCCACGATTTTTTAAGGCGCTCGATAAAAAATTGTGAGGTGTGACGAGTCATCCCAGCGGCTCGAACACGCTAAGATTCCGCAACGAGTCCGCAACTCAAGGGACGATTGATGAAGAAAGGCGTTACGACCTTGAGTCGTGTCGCGGTCGGCCCTTGAGTTGTGTATGTGTGACAGGGGCTTCACACACGCGATTTGTTCCGGGGAACAAATAGGCCAGTTGCTGTCCCCGCCATCAGCAAATTGGTTAAATTTTGGTAATGGGCATTAACTGATTTCGTGGCCGAAACTTAATTTTCCTGAATAATTTTGATATGCGTTATCAAAAAAACGTTAACCGTTGGCGGTTGGCGTGGGCGGCGAGGTGACAACACTGGTCCGTGGCCTTTTGAGTGTACATGATAAAGGGGCGTGACACACTCTCTCTCTCTCTCTCTCTCTCTCTCTCTCTCTCTCTCTCTCTCTCTCTCTCTCTCTCTCTCTCTCTCTCTCTCTCTCTCTCTCTCTGCAAATATAACAAACTCTAATCAACAATAAATATTTGACTAAAAACCCTGGTAATAATAATAATAATAATAATAATAATAATAATAATAATAGTAGTTGTAGTAGTTGTAGTAGTAGTAGTAGTAGTAGTAGTAGTAGTAGTAGTAGTAGTAGTAGTAGTAGTAGTAGTGATATGGGTTCGGGCGTGGGGTGTTCGTAGTGCATTCCCCGAACGCAACACAACGTGGCTGGCAAAAATCTGTTATATTTCAAATTTGAAGATTCGTAGCTCCTTCGCCTCGCGGTCTAGTCGCGTTATTGAGGCATGACCAGTCGTGAGGCATTCATGATGCCGTCGTGAGCAGAGCAGACTCGTCAAGGAATCGGGCCAGTCGGGAGGCATGGGACACGACTTTGAGTCGTGCCGCGGTCGGCCCTTGAGTCATGTACGTGTGACGGGTTGAACAGTGAACGTAATCGCTGCAGATGGCCGCTATTTCCGGTTTTCCGTGGAATAAATGTGCAGATATTTGGCCCGTGTGAACCGGCCTTTATATCTCCGCAAGTAGCGATTTGCGACGGAAGCTCATAGAACGTTTCTTAGAATCCAATAAGGTAAACAGAAACCATACTCCCAATTGTGTAGGGAATACTGGTCCTAGTGTAAAAATTTACCAATGGGGTTCAAAATACTCATAATGTAGAAATCTATACAATGATGTCTACAGGTAAGAATCCCACGGTAGGAGTTTTGGTTATAATGGATGAGAACTGCGCAGTCGCTACCGCCGTTACCACTTACGTTTTCTATATTATTTTTTTATCAGTATACATACTGTGTAGTATCAATCCACTTCCGTGTAACTTGTATACATACTTACTTGTATACATACTAACTTGTATACATATTAAAGAAGTGATATAGTTGTCTAATAGCGCATACACACACCCTCCCCGTTCAGAGACCTCCCAACCCTTTAGGAGGTTCGGTTAGGTTAATATTCCCACTGTGGGGTCGCGGGGGGCAGAGCTCCCCCTTTAAATAGTTAAGTTAAGGTTCGGATAGGGTAATAATCCTCCTGGCAGGGAAGGACAGAGCTGATCACTCGGCGGCTGGCGGGAGGGCTGGCGAATGTGGGGTGGGGCGTCACACACTTGTTTTCGTACAATTCCATCACTTCCCTGGTTTCTGAGACATTGACTATTATTTCCTGGACAAGTTTTAGTGATTTTGCTGATGGAGATGGAGAGATTTTATGTTATCAATGGAAACGGCGGTCCTAGGATTTGGTGATGAAAATTAAACAACTTTTTAACAGGTTTCCGGGAAAAAAAAATATCGGTAAATTTGGTATCAGGATCGGTAACAGATGAACACCGAACTTCCTTTGGTGGATGAAACTATTTTTTCTGGTGAGTTTTGATGTGTTTTTGAATTAATCTGTTAACCGTTTCTGTTGCAAATCAAATTTTTTTCTTCTTTTTTTTTGCAATAATGACAAAAATATAAACAAATTTAACCTAACCGAGCCCATACCTGACCTATCCTTTACCTACCCTAACCTTTGTCTAACCTAATCTGTACCTAACTAAAGAAAATCAAATCAAAACTCACCAAAAAAAAGTTTCGTCCACCAAAGTGAATTCGGTGTTCATCTGGAATAATACCAAAATATCTCCATGTGATAAAGCACCAGTTTTGGTAAAAATTCTAGAGTCCTTTCCCGCCCTTATTAGTGGGCTTTTTTCCTCCAGACCTTCACAGATCCCTTCAGATACCTCTAAAACGTATTTATAAAGTGGGGGAAAGGTAAACAAAAACAACAAAAAATCTTAATTAATTACTAACCTAACCTCAATGTGGAAATTATCCACCAACTACCCTCTCAATAATTGGCAGAGTGGTAGTTTGTTTCCCCCCCCCCTTGTGAGGGAGGTATTGTCCGCTCATCCATAAGGGGAGCGTAGGGATGTATATATATAATTATAATGATAATGGGTAATTAATTAAGGTAATTTAAGTAAACGATAAGTACTGGGATAGGATAATTGAACATTCCCATTAGTATTAAGCATTTGCACCTTATATAATTAGGACCTTGATTGGAGAGACTAGCTATCGGTCGTCGTCATAATATTGCTCCTATCCTGCGTGTATACATGGCAAGGTATTATTGCGGTGCTTGTGCCACGACATTCACGTAGGTATAGTCTATTCACTTAAGCCGATTCTGGGCTGGGGCTGCCGCTGCCCAGCCGATTGTAAGGACGTCCGTAACATTCGCTCGAAGTAACTGCTTGGTGGATGTGTGGTCTTAGCTTATGCCGGAACCCAAAACCCTGCTTGCCTCAGAAAAATATTCATATTCTTGCTTTTAATCTCTCTATACATAAGGAACTTTTTGTTGCATCATTGAACAAGGTGAAAATCAAACAACAACGTTCAAATCACAAGGGTAAAATAAATTATTTGCAATATCACAAGCATGCAATCCTTAGCTTTTCATGCATTGAAATTTTCATTCCGACCCGTATTACCAGTAGCCGTATGTTTGAAAGCGAGCCTACACGATTCCGCAATTCCTGCATATCATGACATAAAAAAATTACTAACTTTCATAAATAAATAATTAAAGAAAGTAAAAGATGTATAAACCTTACTTCTTGTTATTTTGCTTAATCGCTCTTAACGCCATTTTTGTGTGTTTATGTTTTCGAATTTCTAACGTTTCAAAATCTTATTTTTCCGCTTCCTGTTTTTGAGCACGACAATAAAAAAGAGAGGTGGTCAAAATGGCTAAGAAGTTAAACTGTTTCAAACTGGTCCGTGACGGTGGACCTCTATAGCTCTCCAAAACAGTTTCCTATAAGGAGCAATGCTCACCGTCACTGTGCCAGTTTGCAGTAGTAGTTTTAACTTTCTTAGCCATTTTGACCACCTACTCTTTTCCTTATTGGTACGTGCTACATACCACAGGAAGCGGAAAAGTATAAGGATTTTGAAACAGTTCTTGAAAATTGAATGTGACCAAAACATATGGAGTTAGAGCGAGTTGAAGCAAAATAAGCAAGAAATAATGTTTATACACTCTTTTACTTTCCTTTAATTATCTTAATATTAGTGTCGTCTTACTGTATTTTTTTTATGCTCATGATATGCAGCAATGTATTATGAACACGATGGTAAACTCAGCTTTCATAACTATTATCTGGTAGCTTGGTTATATCGGGTAGGAGTACAACATTTCAATGCACTGAAAACCTAAAAGTCCGCCTACTCTTGTGATAGTCAGTCATGACTTTATTTTTTACCCTATTGAGTTATGAATGGCGTGTTGTTGTTGAACAATCACTGCCTGATTTACTGATGCAAACAAAATAGGCCTATTTTGTGTAAGAGATGAGTAAAGCCAAGAAATATGAATATTTTTCTGAGGCAACGCAAGGGTTTTGGGTTGCGGCTAGGCAAGTACCACCACCATCGCCACCCTGCCCGAGGCTATCAGCCAATCAGCGACGTCGTTACATACTCGCCTAGGCATCGAGCCGCTCCCAGGAATCCAGCTTAAGTGAATAGACTATAGGCACCAGGCGGCCGATGCCCGCCGCCCACCGGGAAGTCAGTAACACTCCAGACCCTCGCGGGAGTAACATCTCTTACTAAATATACGTGCATTAGTTTATAGAGTGCACTCCTAACCCCCACGAGAATAACATCTCTCTTTAATCTTATCTGATTACATTGAGAAAACTTGTATATAGACTCTTTGTACACATAGTGTTAAAAAACAATAGGACGTGTTAAAAATCAACAGAGGTGGGCATCGCAATTTTTTTTGCAATTCCGCAAACGCAATTCCGCAATTCCGACCAGCACCAGTCCGCAATCTCAATTCCGCAATTTTTTTCAGATAGGCCTTTTTGCAATCGCAATTCCGCAATTCCGCAATCTAATTTTGACACCTACAATTAAAACAAAAAGGTCAATTTATAGTTTCACCCAACCAACGATTTTCTGATGCGCCTTATGTTTTTCTGGTGTGTTTTTATGTGTTTTGAATGAATCTGCTAACCGTTTTTGTAGCAATTTTTTTATTTATTTATTTTTTTGGGCAAAAATGACAAAAAAAAAAATTTGAATCTAAACCTAACCTAACCTTTACCTATTACCTAACCTAGCCTAACATATACCTAACCTAACCTAACCTTTACCTAACTAAAAAAAAAAAAAAAAACTAACCTATATCTACCTAAAAAAAAAAAAAAAAAAAAAATTGCGACAGAAACAGTTAGCAGATTCATTCAAAACACATAAAAACACACCAGAAAAACATAAGGCGCATCAGAAAATCGTTGGTTGGGTGAAACTATAAATTATATCCAACAAAACACCTACAATTAAAACAAAAAATGTCTATAGACTCTTAACACCTACAATTAAAACAAAAAATGCCTCAAGACTTTTTATTAGTATTTATTTTTAATACTTCTGTATTCCTATTCAGTTTCTGTCTATACTTGTTACTTGTCATTCACAATTAAGTCTTTGTCTCTTTTAGTGTTTTTCTTTACTTTTACACTTGACAGTCTACTGGCTAGTAATCACTAGGTGACTAGGGTATCTATATGAAAGAGGGTAACGCCATTCATAGGCCCTATGTTAAACGCTACTGGGCGCCATCTTAGCGCCAGGGCCTCTTCGTTCACCCCAGACCCGGGGAAGTTCTCAAGGCATGACCCCGCAGTATATCATGTTATACATGTATAAAGGATATACTGTTATCTTCAGAAATGTTTGTTCTATAAGATTATCACATAAAACACAGTAAAACACATTAAATAAAGGCCATTATGAGACTCTGAAGAAATATGCATGAACTTAAAATTCACTTAAACGTGTCGTCATGTAAAACTTTGTGGGACAACATATTACATGGAAGATATCAATACACGTATTTATCTAACTATCTACTATTTATCTAACTATCTACTATTTATCTAACTATCTAACTATTTATCTAACTATCTACTATTTATCTAACTATCTACTATTTATCTAACTATCTAACTATTTATCTAACTATCTAACTATTTATCTAACTATCTAACTATTTATCTAACTATCTACTATTTATCTAACTATCTACTATTTATCTAACTATCTACTATTTATCTAACTATCTACTATTTATCTAACTATCTACTATTTATCTAACTATCTACTATTTATCTAACTATCTAACTATTTATCTAACTATCTACTATTTATCTAACTATCTACTATTTATCTAACTATCTAACTATTTATCTAACTATCTAACTATTTATCTAACTATCTAACTATTTATCTAACTATCTACTATTTATCTAACTATCTACTATTTATCTAACTATCTACTATTTATCTAACTATCTACTATTTATCTAACTATCTACTATTTATCTAACTATCTACTATTTATCTAACTATCTCCTATTTGTCTAGCTATCTACTATTTATCTAACTATCTACTATTTATCTAACTATCTACTATTTATCTAACTATCTACTATTTATCTAACTATCTAACTATTTATCTAACTATCTACTATTTATCTAACTATCTACTATTTATCTAACTATCTAACTATTTATCTAACTATCTAACTATTTATCTAACTATCTAACTATTTATCTAACTATCTACTATTTATCTAACTATCTACTATTTATCTAACTATCTACTATTTATCTAACTATCTACTATTTATCTAACTATCTACTATTTATCTAACTATCTACTATTTATCTAACTATCTACTATTTATCTAACTATCTAAAATATTTATCTAACTATCTACTATTTATCTAACTATCTACTATTTATCTAACTATCTACTATTTATCTAACTATCTACTATTTATCTAACTATCTACTATTTATCTAACTATCTACTATTTATCTAGCTATCTACTATTTATCTAACTATCTACTATTTATCTAACTATCTACTATTTATCTAACTATCTACTATTCAAAAGTCTATAGATCCTGCACACATATATGTTTCAACCCTCAACTCGTAGCATTACCAACACAAGTACACATTCTAGCCCCTCATAAACCAGACATAAATCACACTCTTTCCTACACATTCTAAACCCTTACACCAAGAACCACACAATATCACCAAATTAGTCCATACAACCTTCACTACAGGTTGAAGTTCCCAAACTCGGCATCCCAAGACTCGGCAACACCCAAAACTCGGCTATGGTTCCGGATTTTCCAGAACACGGCAGAACACCCAAAACCCGGCGCGTAGTTGCCGGGTCGGCCGCTAGGTGCCACCACACTAGGCCGCTGGGTTTCTCCCGCCGATTTGTTTGTTGTTATTGTTCAGTGGTGTTGTGACTGTAGAGTTGTGTACACTGTTATTTTGTGTACTTCTACAGGTCTGTTATTGGTATTATGGCTCCCAAACCATTTTTTTCCCCTTAATATATCTACGTTCTAAAAGTCGGAAAATTCCATTACTCGGCTCGGCGCTGGTCCCGAGGTTGCCGAGTTTGGGAACTTCAACCTGTATAACACAAGAGAAACCAAGAAAAATTCACCATTCCTTTCTTTCTTCCATCCATCCATCTTATATTTCTTCCATCCACCAATCAATCCATTCTTCCTTCCTTCCATCCTTCCTTCCTTTCTTTCTTCCATCCATCCATTCTATATTTCTTCCATCCACCAATCCTTCCTTTCTTTCTTCCATCCTTTCTTCCTTTCTTTCTTCCATCCATCCATCCATCCATCCTTCCTTTCCTCCTCCTAACATAAGAACATAAGAAAATGAGGAAGCTACAAGAGGCTGTGATCATTGGCGGCTCGTGGCATAGGGCTGCGGAGCTGCAGCACCCCCAGACACTTACTGCCAGGTGTATGATGTCTTTAGAGACACAGCAGAATTGATACACTACTAACAAATATATCATGATAAAAAGTAATTATAGGTTATTTTCAATACGTTACTAAGGGAATTTTCATTAAAACCAGACCTAAATGTAAGTTACTTTCATATTTGCTGTACGATTCATGTCTGCGCTGCCGCCGCGCCACTTGTGAACGCCAAAAGCTGCAGCCGAGCCAGCTGAGTCTTGTCCCTCTCGTGTTTACAGTGCGTGTGGACAGTGTGGTTATATCGTGCTTTCTTTAATTACCCTATGACTATGGAAAATTGAGTGAAGTATTTGCAAAACATCAACTTATCCCAGCTGATATTAAATGAAGACTAAAATCAAGCGGTACCAACTTTATTTTCAAGTAATACTGTAATTCTACCATCCCCACCTCAGCCATCCCCTCTACTACCAACACTACCACCCACACCATCCCTTCTACCACCACCACTACTACCATGCCCTGAAATCCGTGAACATCAACTACAAATCATACCTGAGATAGGCAAAATTTGTGCATCCTACTGTTGTGTGAAGCTTGCAGTCCCTCCTTTGAGTCCTCACTGGATACGGGATTTTTCTCACTTAGGCGGCCGACCCGATCCGACCGACCCAACCGACCGTCACGCTTTTCAGGAGCTTATATCTTTGGAATCCCGCTTCCGATTGACAAGCGGTCTTCGCCATCTGATAGCCCCATTCAATCCCTATTGTGCTTGACATGTTTTGTCTCACGTGAGGGGTCAGCATGGCGCATGGCGCGTGCCGCGTGAGGGGTGTCAGACAACGTTATCTTGCTATAGCTGAGAAACGGCTGGATCAATCAATGGAAAGCTAATAAAATTGCGCTTCTATTGATACCCTTCATGATAAAAGTTGACTCGCAAAGTTTTAAATGGCGAAGAGTTAAGTGAATATTAAGTTCATGCATATTTCTTCATAGTCTCGTAATGGCATTTCTTTAGCGTGTTTTACTGTTTTTTTTTGATAATATTATTAGACAAAACATTTACGAAGATTACAGTATATCATATATATGATAAACCAGTCTATATGATATTCCATAGACCACTATATCTCTTTGTCGGGCGCCCCGCAGGCCCCTATGCAGCCCCGCAATTCAAACATGTCATGTAAAACAGTCCAGGTATACAGTGGTCTATGGCACAACAAATCAAGTAGAGGGAGGGACATTAATCCAGAGACTTTGGGACCAATGTTCTCATACGCAATAAGTAAGTGATGATCAGCAACACTAGAGGATGACACCCAGTGAAATGGGAGGACATAGTGCTGGAGTGTGTGAGAGAAAAGGGTGCCAGAAGAACGAGGGGGTTAGAGCGTGCAAGGACAGGAATAAATGGAGACCCATCTGTCGCGGCCATCACCATAATTTTCACTTGGGCGATACGAGATCAATAAACTAAACTAATTACGACTCTTCTTTTGTAAGTAACCAAACTGCGACCATTCTTGACTTTTCCAATTTATTTTTTTAAATTTAACCATATCTCCACTTATTTAGTGAATTTCCAGGAGGGCATCAGAGATAGATAGATAGATGGCCACTGCAGATAGTGTGCCAGTGCCATTATAGAAGGGTCCATGAACCAGCAGGCACCAAGACATATTATCATTATTTTGTTTACATTGACATTGCAGTGTACAGTGCAGGACAGGGAAGTTGGCGGTGTCTTGCATCCGTCACGCTCCTTGACTAATTTAGTTCAATTCCCTCCCGGCGCTTCCTATGGGGAATGATGAAAAAAAAGGTGTCTGACAACTCACTCACGGCCTTGACTTCCTGCTTGCAGTTCAACTCATTAGTCATTAATGGTCAGTGACCAGGACATATTGCTTCCTAGCGTCACTCCCGGTTCAATTTACCAAAACGTCACCAAAACATTTTGGGAAAGTGTTTTCGCTCAGGTGGATATGGCGTCTGAGCCACAGTTGACTGCAGACCAGATCACTCGTATTCACACCTTATATAAGATCAATTTTAGTTTTAAAAAAATTGTACGGGAGACTGTGTTAGCTCAACGAACGGTTGAGCGGTGGCTTACTGTACAGTGTACTGTACAAGTACACTGTACAAGTCCCCAGTCCAGATCACAGGAGAAGGAGGAGCAGGAGAAGGACGAGCAGGAGGAGGAGGAACAAGAGGAGGACAAGCAGGAGAAGGAGGAGCAGGAGGAGGAGGAACAAGAGAAGAAGGTGCAGGAGGAGCAGGAACAGGAGAAAGAGCAGAGGAAGAAGGGGCAGGAGGAGGAGGAGCAGGAGAAGGACGAACAGGAGGAGCAGGAGCAGGAGAAGGAGGAGCAGGAGCAGGAGCAGGAGGAGCAGGAGCAGAAGGACGAGCAGGAGAAGGACGAGCAGGAGGAGGACGAGCAAGAGAAGGACGAGCAGGAGGATCAGGAGCAGAAGGACGAGCAGGAGAAGAAGGAGCAGGAGGAGCAGGAGGAGGAGCAGGAGAAGGACGAGCAGGAGGAGGAGCAGGAGAAGGAGGAGCAGGAGCAGGAGGAGCAGGAGCAGGAGGAGCAGGAGGGGGAGGAGCAGAAGGTGGTGGTGGTCACTGGTGGTGCTAGAAGTGAAGAAAGTGCGGGAAACAGGAAGAGGTAGGAGTTAGGATGAGGAGCAAGAGAAGAAGAAGAAGGTAGTGGTGCGGGAAAGAAGGAAGGGAAGAGGTAGGAGTTAGCAGCAGCTTGGAGTTATGAAGAATAGAACCTACAAAGTTCCATTCTTCCTAGCTCCAAGCTGCTGCTAACTCCTACCTCTTCCTATCACTGCTGCCCTTATTTGGCTTTGTTCAATCAGGTGTTTTTTAAGACATCCTTAATATTGCCACCCTACCTGTTTTGCGTGCACCTTCATCTGTATATCAGACTCAGGGTCATGAAGCAGAAGGGAATCACAATGAAACTGAAGACCTTCACGCCACCATCAATGGCAGGACCCAACACCACCAAGGCCCCCAAGGCGGGCACCAAGAACACTACCCCGCCCTCCGCCGCCCCCGAGCTGCTGCTGCGGCCACGCGGCGCTGTGATAACCTTCCACAGCGACGTGGTGGACCCGCCCGCCACCCTCCTTATGGGCTCCGACAAGCATGAGAACGACCACCTCCTGGCGCAGGCGACGGAGCGCCTCGTGTTCTTTCACGTGGACGCCCTGCCCTCGGCCCACGTGTACCTCCAGCTGGAGCCCGGCCAGGCCCTGCGCGACGTGCCCCGCGTCCTTCTGAACGACGCGGCACAGCTGTGCAAGGCCAACAGTGCCTAGGGCAACAAGCTGGGCAACGTGGTGGTGGTGTACACGCTGGGATCGAACCTGAGCAAGACCCGCCACATGAAGGCCGGCGAGGTGGGCTTCGTCTGCGCCAAGGAGGTGCGCAAGATCCTCGTCAACCGGCGGGACGACAGGATCATGGACCGCCTCAATAACACCAAGAGGAAGGTCCTCTCACGCAAGTCGGAGCAGGAGAAGCAGCAGCAGGCCAAGGAGAGGCAGCAGCAGAAGACCGAGGATAAGTTGAAGAAAAGAAAGCAGAAGCAGGAGCAGCAAGGATAGGAGCAGCAGGACGAGGCTGCTGCCCCCGAAGAGTCACTTGACCCCGCGTGGGGCATCAAGGTGCAGCAGCGTCCCGCCGCCGCCACTGTCACCGCTGGCAAGCCGCGACGCAGGCGGCGGGAGCGGCGCGAGGAGGATAGCTCAGACTTAGAGTGTGATGAAGAGAAGGAAAACAAGGAGGAGACAACACTGCCAGAGACAGAGACAACGTGTGGCTTCCCGGTGAGTGCAGAGAAGAGAAGCGTGCTGCAGGGCTGCCGCGCCACGGTGGAGCGACGCTTTGACGTGCGCGTGCAGCTCCCACGCAAGGGCGAAGACGAGGAAATCGGCACCGTCACGGGGGCACCCGAGGACGTGGCTTACGCCCTTGCCGAGCTCAAGAAGCTGCTGTTTCCTGAGAAGCAGAAGGCAGCGGCCGTGCCTCAGAACAAGGGCGGCAAGGGCGGCAAGGGCAGTGAGGCCAAGGGAACCAGCACCAAGGGCTCCAAGCAGAAGAGAAAGGAGTGAAGACCCAGGCCCGCGACGCCGAACTCCCATCAGGAGTGAGCTGATTCTAACATCTGCCGATTGACACCGCTAAGTGCCAAAAAAAAAAAAAAAATACAATAAAAAAAAAAAAAAAAAAAAAAAAAAAAAAAAAAAAAAAAAAAAAAAAAAAAAAAAAAAAAAAAAAAAAAAAAAAAAATAAAAAAATTTAAAAAAAAAAAAAAAAAAAAAATCAATAAAAAAAAAAATAAAATACAATAAAAAAAATATAAATAAAATCTGAAAAAAAAGAATAAAAAAAAAGAATGAGAGAGGGAGTGGCAGTGCCTGGCAGTGAAGAGGCAGCCTTGCGTCATTACTACTACAGGACAATAGTGTTTACAGTTTCATGAGTTGTGTTTGTATTCTTGACTGTGTTTGCGTGGTGAGCCTGGTGATGCGTGTGGTGACCCAGCGCATCACGGCGATGGCTGTGTTCTGCATCACTACCTGGTGTTCTAAACCTACAAGTTATAGATGTGTGTTCTGTGCCAGTCAGAATGTGAGGCAAAGGGAAATTTTAAGTGTTCATTATTATATATGTCAGTATCTTTTTTGTCACTATAATATAAATAAACCCAACCCATCCATTATTCTTTCCCTTCCTGCCTGGCTCCCTCAACACACTCCCACAGCGTCCCTTCTCTGCCAGTGTTCTTCCTCCCCACCTTTATCCACTATCACTGTTGCCTTATTCTCACCACAACGTTACCACACTGATCCTATTTCTTCTTCATCACCACCTATATTTCTCCTTGACTTTTTTTGTTTTTTCCTTCCACTTCAATTCCTTCTTCATGATAATAATACTAATACTAATACTAATACTAATACTAATACTAATAATAAATACTACTACTACTACTACTACTACTACTACTAATAATAATAATAATAATAATAACGATAAAAATCATGATGAGAAGAACTACAATGACTTCCCCTAAAAGTAATCCCAACGCAGGAGTGTTATGTAATTAAAGTGTGTTATTTCGAACTCTAAACCTTGTTATGATTTAAGAGAAATGAGGAAAGAGAAGAAGTATGATAGGGAAACTAGGAACACCACCACCACCACCACCTACTATTTATCTAACTATCTACTATTTATCTAACTATCTACTATTTATCTAACTATCTACTATTTATCTAACTATCTAACTATTTATCTAACTATCTACTATTTATCTAACTATCTAACTATTTATCTAACTATCTACTATTTATCTAACTATCTACTATTTATCTAACTATCTACTATTTATCTAACTATCTACTATTTATCTAACTATCTACTATTTATCTAACTATCTACTATTTATCTAACTATCTACTATTTATCTAACTATCTACTATTTACTAAACTATCTACTATTTATCTAACTATCTACTATTTATCTAACTATCTACTATTTATCTAACTATCTACTATTTATCTAACTATCTCCTATTTGTCTAGCTATCTACTATTTATCTAACTATCTACTATTTATCTAACTATTTCTATTATCTAACTATCTTATTATTCTAACTATCTACTATTTATCTAACTATCTCTATTTATCTAACTATCTCTATTTGTCTAGCTATCTACTATTTATCTAACTATCTACTATTTATCTAACTATCTACTATTTATCTAAAATATCTACTATTTATCTAACTATCTACTATTCAAAAGTCTATAGATCCTGCACACATATATGTTTCAACCTCAACTCGTAGCATTACCAACACAAGTACACATTCTAGCCCCTCAAAAACCAGACATAAATCACACTCTTTCCTACACATTCTAAACCCTTACACCAAGAACCACACAATATCACCAAATTAGTCCATACAACCTTCACTACAGGTTGAAGTTCCCAAACTCGGCATCCCAAGACTCGGCAACACCCAAAACTCGGCTATGGTTCCGGATTTTCCAGAACACGGCAGAACACCCAAAACCCGGCGCGTAGTTGCCGGGTCGGCCGCTAGGTGCCACCACACTAGGCCGCTGGGTTTCTCCCGCCGATTTGTTTGTTGTTATTGTTCAGTGGTGTTGTGACTGTAGAGTTGTGTACACTGTTATTTTGTGTACTTCTACAGGTCTGTTATTGGTATTATGGCTCCCAAACCATTTTTTTCCCCTTAATATATCTACGTTCTAAAAGTCGGAAAATTCCATTACTCGGCTCGGCGCTGGTCCCGAGGTTGCCGAGTTTGGGAACTTCAACCTGTATAACACAAGAGAAACCAAGAAAAATTCACCATTCCTTTCTTTCTTCCATCCATCCATCTTATATTTCTTCCATCCACCAATCAATCCATTCTTCCTTCCTTCCTTTCTTCCATCCTTCCTTCCTTTCTTTCTTCCATCCATCCATTCTATATTTCTTCCATCCACCAATCCTTCCTTTCTTTCTTCCATCCTTTCTTCCTTTCTTTCTTCCATCCATCCATCCATCCATCCTTCCTTTCCTCCTCCTAACATAAGAACATAAGAAAATGAGGAAGCTACAAGAGGCTGTGAGCAGTGGCGGCTCGTGGCATAGGGCTGCGGAGCTGCAGCACCCCCAGACACTTACTGCCAGGTGTATGATGTCTTTAGAGACACAGCAGAATTGATACACTACCAACAAATATATCATGATAAAAAGTCATTATAGGTTATTTTCAATACGTTACTAAGGGAATTTTCATTAAAACCAGACCTAAATGTAAGTTACTTTCATATTTGCTGTACGATTCATGTCTGCGCTGCCGCCGCGCCACTTGTGAACGCCAAAAGCTGCAGCCGAGCCAGCTGAGTCTTGTCCCTCTCGTGTTTACAGTGCGTGTGGACAGTGTGGTTATATCGTGCTTTCTTTAATTACCCTATGACTATGGAAAATTGAGTGAAGTATTTGCAAAACATCAACTTATCCCAGCTGATATTAAATGAAGACTAAAATCAAGCGGTACCAACTTTATTTTCAAGTAATACAGGAGAACCTCGTTTATCCGGCACCCACGGGGGGGGGAGCGCATGCCGGATAACTCATTTTGCCGTTGTTTTGAGAGTTACTCTTATGGAATCGCCCAAAATCCCTTTTTTTGTTTTTTTTTTTTTTTTTTTTTTTTTTCCCCCATCACAGGAACCGCCAAGGGCACAACAAAAAGGGTAACAAAGCCTTAGTGCCAGTCCTATAAAGAAGACAGTAAAAGAATAAAATAAAAAGAAAGGGTGAGTTCAATTTGTTCAGGAGGTGTCTTAGACCTATATTTTGAAAAATGTAAGTCATAGGAAAGTGGAAAATAGAAACGCGAGAGATTCCAGGTTCATCAGTGGAAGAAAAAAAAAAACAAAAGAAAAAAAATAAAAAAAAAATAAAGAGAAGCTATGTGTCTTTATATGACTTGGTTTTGAGCTAGTTTTGAATGCCGTTTCAACGAGTTCACTGTAGAACAGATTGTTTACTTTTCATTGTATTTTCGTTTCTGAGATAAATGCAGTAGTACTTGCAAAATGAGCGTTTAAAACTCAATAATCGAGCGCGCCAGGCCGCTCTCTGTGATGACTGTGTTCACAAATAATCAAATATATATTGGATATACAAGTTGAAGTTCCCAAACTCGGCATCCCAAGACTCGGCAACACCCAAAACTCGGCTATGGTTCCGGATTTTCCAAAACCCGGCAGAACACCCAAAACCCGGCGCGTAGTTGCCGGGTCGGCCGCTAGGTGCCACCACACTAGGCCGCTTGGTTTCTCCCGCCGATTTGTTTGTTGTTTTGTTTGTTTGTAGTTCAGTGGTGTTGTGACTGTAGAGTTGTGTACGTACACTGTTATTTTGTGTACTTCTACAGGTCTGTTATTGGTATTATGGCTCCCAAACGTCCAGGAACACCTACTGGTGGAAGTGAAAAGAAAAGGAAGAACAATGTGTTAACTATTTCTGAGAAAATTGACCTTTTGAAGAAGTTGGATGCTTTTTTTCCCCTTAATATATCTACTTTCTAAAAGTCGGAAAATTCCATTACTCGGCTCGGCGCTGGTCCCGAGGTTGCCGAGTTTGGGAACTTCAACCTGTATATCGCCTTTTATTCAGCTTTTATAACAATTTTTCTGTTTTAACTTTTAACTAGTAAATTAAAGGATAATTTATAGTTTCACCCAACCAACGATTTTCTGATGCGCCTTATGTATATAATAAGGCGCATCAGAAAATCGTTGGTTGGGTGAAACTATAAATTGACCAAATTAAATTTACTAAATACTCAGTAGATAAGGAATAACTTACTTGTCCAAGTGACTCAAGTTAGCTGGAAGCTTCTCTCCACCTGTTTCCTGGCCCTGCCTGCTCTCACGCTCAGTGCTCTGGCTGAGGGGCTGAGTGCTGGGGAGATCATCCTGAGCCTCCAAGTCACTTCTGACACAATCCCCACTTCTAACACTATCAGTATCCAGTGTATCCACAGTTCACACTCATACTCCTACTCCTAGGCGACGGAGATGGCGACAAAAACTTGTCCATTCTGGTTAAATTTGCTAATTTTCAGCAGCAAAAATAGACTTAATAAACGGCGTTTAGTAAATAAACGGCTATTTTTGCTTCTGTCTAATTTGTAATTTCAGTAACTTCAAATTTGTCTTATATTTTGCAGATTGTGCTCATATAATTAGCGTTTAGTAAACGCTAATTATATTTATATGAGCACAATCTGCAAAATATAAGACAAATTTGAAATTACTGAAATTACAAATTAGACAGAAGCAAAAATAGCCGTTTATTTACTCAAAGCCGTTTATTTACTAAACGCCGTTTATTTACTAAACGCCGTTTATTTACTAAACGCCGTTTATTTACTAAATGCCGTTTATTTACTAAATGCCGTTTATTTACTAAATGCCGTTTATTTACTAAACGCCGTTTATTTACTAAATGCCGTTTATTTACTAAAACGCCGTTTATTAAGCCTATTGTTAGCCTATATATAAGTTAATAAACCCATTTATTTACCACAATAGACACTGGTTAGTGGTTACTAACCACTGCCAGTAACCAGTGTCTATTGTCTAATTTGTGGAATCTTAGTACTTCACTAACACAACAACAGTATATGTAGGATAAATCAGTAATCACACACGGCCAGCGTAGTGAGCGTACACGCTCTCAATCCCAAGTCCCAGAACGCACTGACTGAGTGAGTGTGTGCTACACTAGCTATAACACTAGCTAGCGATGCTTGGACGATGCTTGCTTGGTCTTGGTACAAAGACCGTTTTTTCTCGCAATTGAAAACTGATTGGTTTCTGCGACAAAAACACAACAAGCTTGGTAGGGGCCGAAATAATAATCAGTCCAAAACATTGCAAACAATATCATAAAGCAGTACAAAGACTACTCTATACTGGACTTGCTACTCGTGCCCCACGCCAACCCGCCCATGACCAGTGGAGGCCAGTTTTGCGATTCCTGCCATTTTAGAACATCACCCCTATTTCCCTTCCTAAGGTTTATCAGTATATATGATATACCGTTATCTTCGTAACTGTTTGTTCTGTAATATTATCAAATAAAAAACAGTAAAATACACTAAAGAAATGCCATTATGAGAGTGAAGAAATATGCATGACCTCAATATATACTTAAACTCTTCGCCATTTAATATTTTGCGAGAAAACATTTTAGATGCTAGCGATAGAAAGAAGCGGGTTTTCATTAGCTTTCCATTGATATATTTCGTTTTCTGATAAATTAATTAGCACCATGCCTAAATTAGCGTTAACTAAAAAAATAACATCATCAATCGTATCGGCAAGTAAAAAAGTGTTCCATGAATACAATAGACTATGGCATATCAGTATAAATGATACACTGTTATCTTCGTGAATGTTTGTTCTATAATATTATCGAATAAAAAACTGTAAAATACACTAAAGAAATTCCATTATGAGACTCTGAAGAAATATGCATGAACTTATATTCACTTAAACTCATCGCAATTTGATATTTAGCGTGAAGGCTTTTTACATGCAACATATCAATAGAAGCGGAATTTAATTAGCTTTCCAATGCTATATTTCATTTTCTGATAAATGAATTAGAACCATGCATAAATTAGCGTTAACTAAATAAATAACATCATCCATCGGGTAATTATCCCGATAGATGATGTTATTTTTTTAGTTAACGCTAATTTATGCATAGTTATGATTCATTTATCAGAAAACGAAATATAGCAATGGAAAGCTAATGAAAATCCGTTTCTTTCTATCGCTAGCATCTAAAATGTTTTCTCGCAAAATATTAAATAGCGATGAGTTCAAGTGAATATTAAGTTCATGCATATTTCTTAACTCTCTCATAATGGCATTTCTTTATTGCATTTTACTGTTTTTTATTTGATAATATTATAGAACAAACATTTACGAAGATAACGGTATATCATATATACTGATAAACCATACGAAGGGATAAGGGAGTGATGTTCGAAAATGGCAGGAATCGCAAAACTGGCCTCCACTGGAAATAGCCCATAATGAGTAGCAAGTCCAGTATAGAGTAGTCTTTGAGCAGTATAACACACATTTCAGCAAGTGTTATTGGAGTGGTCTTCGTAATCCAAGACGGTGCTTGGACGACAAAAACACGGCTCATTGGCAGTTGGCAGTGTCGTCTTCACCATATTTGGTGGGAACTTATGCTCACGCGGGCACTTGCCATTTTGAAGGTGGTGATCGTCACAATTATTGCGATTGCGTTTCAAAATTTTGGTGGTCCGCAACCCGCAATTCTGCAATTTTTTCAGGCATCCATAATTGCGCAATTCCGCAACTGAATTACCCATTCCGCAAGTTATTGCGATTGCGCTTTAAAATTTTGGCAGTCCGCATTTCGCAATTCCGCAATTTTTTCAGGCATCTGTAATTGTGCAATTCCGCAACCGAATTACCATTCCGCAAGTTCCAGAATTGCGGACTAAAATTGCGGAATGCCCACCTCTGAAAATCAACACAGTGATATATCTCGCCGTGTCGTGGATAACTGTGTTATGAAAACCTGCCACGCCGATAACACCAACACTCCGCCTCCGCCCTTCACCACTGCGGCCTCGATCACGCAAGACCACTTCGAATAACAAGACATTGCAGTATTGATAAGCCTACAAACAATTCAACCCTACTATCCACCAATAAGTATCCTAGTTAGTTGACTGGTTGGGGTATTGTGTCGGGATGAGATAGACAATGGGTTTCTATAGGTAAGATCTCAAATAATAAATATGTGTGTGACATAAATTTCCACAAAATGGTGCCCCGAGTGAGGAATATTGGTGTTCATGTGATTCAAAGTGGTCATTGTGAGGCGTAATTATGAGCCTATCACAACAGCTGGTTGTGAGAGCGGAGGTGTTGTGTTTCGCGGCGTCAGGAACGATTCAACAGCCGGTCAACTACCATATGCCAGGTAGTAGATAACATCAGAGGTTACGTAACACTAGTTAGTGGTAATAGTCAAGTGTTAGTTGGTCATAGGCCTGGCTATGCATCTTGACAGACCAAGCCAACGGCCCTTCCAGCACTTATGATATAATAATTAATTATCAACTAACACTTATTTTTAGTGACGTAATCTTGCATTTAATATTTTATTTTATAGTCATTAACTAAATCATGGCAAAATTTGCTAAGCATTCATTATCGGCTAAATAAGCAATGCTCACACGAATATATGATGTGTGAGGATGCAATTAAGGCAATATCTATTGATTATATTAATTTAAAGACAGGTCTACCATTGTTAAATGAGCAATGGGATAAATATGAGAAGGTTTACTTCCTATTATGAAGTTCAATGGACCCATTTACTCTACTTGAGGTAACGATAGATTGGAAATCTTCAAGACTCATATAGTAGGGCAGTGATGCTGAATTTTCGATGTGAACAGTATTTTTTATGATACAGCCATTTTAAGTGGAGGAAAATTTGTGCGCCCCAAAACGACCGACGCCATGCTGTGACGTCAACAACGCAGGGTTGTCAAGCGGCCACAGCGGGCCGCTCCACAGTAACATTAACTTGCATTACCCCTACTACTGCAAGATGGCCAATAATCCTCCTTCAAGTTTTGTGGTAGGTTTTCACTGTGTTTGTGAATTTATAAGTTGTAGTTTATAAGGAAGAAGTGATTAGACAGGGACAAGTGACCCATGACAACAGGCAAGTGATGACTTTAGGCATCGCAACTCCTTACAAAGAGCTCAAATGAACCTACAATGACATGTATGTAGCCTACAGCTAGACGAACTCATAGAAGAACAGGTAGAATGGGAGCGCCTTCCACCAACACATACATACACATCATAGACGAACTCATAGAAGAACAGGTAGAATGAGAGCGCCTTCCATCAACACACACATACACATCATAGACAAACTCATAGAAGAACAGGTAGAATGAGAGCGCCTTCCATCAACACACACATCACATCATAGACAATCAAGAGCACAGTGATGAGAGCGCCTTCACACAACACACACATCCTGATCAAGAGCACACTGCGCCTTAACACACAACACACATATATATATATATATATATATATATATATATATATATATATATATATATATATATATATATATATAATATATATATATATATATATATATATATATATATATATGTGTGTGTGTGTGTACGTGTGTGGAAGGCGCAGTGTGCTCTTGATCAGATGTGTGTGTGTGTGTGTGGGTGGAAGGCGCTCTCACTCTATACCTGTTTTTCTATGAGTTCGTCAAGAGTACATAATGAATCGCCTAGGGCCCTAGATGAAGGGGAAATTCACAGTCACTACAGGAACTACCTCGTGTAGGTCTCACGGCCTCTTGTAGCTTCCTTATTTTCTTATGTTATTATGTTCTTTTGGATGCTTCCCGTGCCCACAGCATTGTCACAAAATAACACAATGCCGCGTGTGTTGTATATGTGTGTGTGCATGTGTGTGTGTAGGCGTTTGTTACTTCATCACTGCATACACAGACAAACACCAATCACCAATCTGTAGTACTATGTATATTACACAGTCTACACACACACACACAGTGTCACACACACACAGTCACACACGAGTAACATATGTGTTCCCTCAGGGGAATCACGCCTATAGTAGACATCCACCACTGTTTACTTTTTTTCTTGTCTTTGGGCACAGATATGAACACTCTCTGGTGTTGTAATCGTGGTGTTTTAGCAGATTGGCACAAAACAAACATAGTGTGTTCTCTTTGTCCAGCTATATAGGCGAGGAAGCGGGGTAGAGAAGGAAGCGGAAGGGATGTTTGTGCGCTGTCTACGTCACAACCAATCACAGCGCGTTCCGCGGCCACGTCATATTTTGGCCCCAAAAACTGCATATATCTCATTCATGGTGCATTTTTAAGCAAAATTAATATGAGTACAGTGATAAGTAGCTTATATTGCATCCAAAGCTTCACAAAACTCCATGTTTTAGGTGTGAGTAAACGGGTCCATTAAGACAAGCTGGGGATAAAGAAATGATTCACCAATGTGTGATCAATAATTATGAACAACAGTGTCAAAGATATATCGATAAAGTAATTGAATATGAGGGATTACTGGAGTGTGCTCATATTCCATCAACAGATTAAGTTTCTTTAACCCAAAATTTGCTAGGTATTGAGCAGGAACCCCCCCACAGGGAGATCAAGATTGTTACACATAAAGGTAATCAGCTATATCAGCCACCCTTAAGAGTTTAAAGATCCCTCGTTAGTGGGTATTTATCCTGCGCCTGTTAAAGTTACGCAAATCAAACAGCCTGTAATTAAGATTCAAACTTCTCAGGATACCAGTAAACAACTAAGACCTACTCAAATAAAAGATACAATCCCTAAATCCAGGACTACTAATAGTGAAGTACGAAGAATAAATTGTGTCTTATGTGAGGGGGAACATCCACCCTCCACCTATAATATCTATTCAGATTGTTACACGAGAGTTGTAAGGTTAATGAGCCTTGATAATTGCCTAACCTGTCTCCGTGGTAAACATGCTTCAAATGCATGCCCTATAAACTTAAGAACTTGTAGGAAATGTCAACAATCTATATATAACATCGCTCTTTGTCCTAACAGTGATAATAACTCAAGACCCTACAGTACTAGTTAAAATGTCAGTCACTAATAAGAGTAGTTCAGCAGCTGTTCCTACTGCAGAATTGAAGGTGAGCCACAATGGTAATTCAGTCATTGTAAAGACAATGTTTGACAGTGGTGCACAAAGATCCTTCATAAGCAGGGAGATAGTTGATTTGTTACAACTATCCATAATTAATAAAGTGAATTTAGCCATATCAGGTTTTCTTGCCAATAAAGAGGTTCAAACCCTTGACATAGTTCAACCCCTAGTCCAATTAGGAAAATATAAATGTAGGGTAGCTGCTGTAGTTAATAATATTGGTATTAGTTTAACTGTTAATGGACTAAAAGACACATCTGAAATGCTGAGGGATAATGGTGTTAAACTAGTTAGTAATACCTTCGAGGACGTTGATGGTCCCTTTCAATTAATAATAGGAGCCGATTATTTTGGGCGTTACCTAAGGAAGGTCATCAAAATACATAACGTCTCTATGTTCACCAGTGCTGGTGGTAAGGTAATAATGGGACCCATCCCACATACTCACCAAGCCGAACAACAGGAGAGTATTCCTAGTCATGCACAACCCCTATAATTACCAGCATTGGAACCACTTTCTTGCCCACACCAATAAGTGAGGTAGTAGAGGAAAGTGGTATTCCAGTTCATAATCAATATATCGCCACTAATGAAAATCCTAATAATAATGTGTCGCGGGGAAATAATAACCTCAAATTGAACACAGGATTATGGTTTAAAGGTCCTACCTGGCTGAAAGAGTGTAATAATAATCCTAAACAGGTTTCCACTCAGCCAGACATATCTATAGATATAATATGGGAACCTGAATTGATCCCAGATCCTGTGATAGACATCAAAAGGTTTTCCTTACTTAGCAAACTGATTGAGACTACAAATTTAGTCTTCAAATTCATAAAATGGGATAGCTCTGATCCTTTGAAGTTTTGGATCAGAACAATACAAAAGCAGGAATTTCCTGAGAAAATATCAGTCTTGGCCTCAGCCAGCCCCATAGGAACAAATTGACCAAATTATTAGGTCTGTACCTAGATCATGAGGGTATAATTTAGGGTCGAAGGCGAAATTTGAAAGCTGATCTTCCAAATACCAGCTGCATCCCATACTAATTCCCAAATGCCATCGTCTTACTAAATTATTGGTGGAAGAATATCATAGGAATCCATTACATGGTGGAATGGCTACAATATTAGCCGATATCAGGTGTCAATTTTGGATACAAACATGGTAGACAGGCAGTCAAATATTACCTCAAATCTTTCATTAATTATAATAGATCTGGAGGTAGACTAGTCGCCTATAAAGGTCCCCCTGAACTTCCCGCTGATAGAGAGCTCCTCAAACCTTTTGGAGGTCAATGGTGATGACTATACTGACGATATTATAATTTCCGGAGATAACTCTCCCCCAATCAAGTATATGTCTGCATATTCACGTGTAGGGCCGACCGGGGTAATTTGGTCCTTCCAACGGACCGGTTCTATTCGGACCGCCATTTTTGCTTTGGTGTTTGTTTCAATATAAATAAGAGTGTAACAGTTTTGAATATCCCATGTAGTAAAACAACCATTTTAACATTTCTAGTATTAATATGAATATAAATATCGATATGTAACTGAACCCAGAAACCAAAATAGAAAATGAGTAAAATGACAGCAAAAAAAAGTTGCGGCAAAGTTTGTTTACAAAATCAGCTGATTTGGCGAACTTTCATGGGATTCAAATACGAGACGGAGTACATTCTTGTAAATAAGCGTATATATAGTGTTTTTCCTCTACTTTAACATGAAAATATCAAAAATGCTCTATCTTGTCTCATTTTCGTATGATCAATGCTCAGTTTGGGTCCGTATTTACCCCGGTGACAAAAACACTCACGGGGTAAATTGGACCCAGTGTAATGTACCCCTCACGGCATATCACGGTGAGGATTAACTGCTTATTTGCACTTGTTTCTTTTGTTTCAGATTGTTGAATGCTAATATGGAATTAGTTTAAGGGTGCTGGTATATAAATTAAGGGTAAATTTTTACTCAAGGACCAGAATTCTCTACACAATTGGGAGAATGATTTCTGTTTACCTTAATGGATACGGTAAATGTGCAGTTTCAACCAATATTTCCTATAAACCTATACTCTCCTGACATAACTGGGGGCTATGCCCACCCATACCTCCCTGCTAGTTAACTAACCTAACATGGGCATTGATTACGTAACCTAACGGTATTATTTTACATTAGGACCGAAATTCCCTACACAATTGGGAGTGTGGTTCTGTTTACCTTATTTAATTCTAGGAAACATTTTCTCTATTGAGTTTCCGTCGCAAATCATTACTTTCGAAGATAATGACATGTTCATAGGGAGGCGAGAGCCAAGTGTTTACGTGCGCCTGACTCTTCTTCCTCTTGTGACCTGCATCGCCTCTGTTCTTCCCTTGCCGCGGACACTTTTTTAATGCAGATTTGACATTAGTTTGGAGGTTAAAGCGTGTGTTAGGTTAGGTTAGTGAGTCAAAAGGTGGGGTTAGGTTAATTTTCATATCTCCTATACACTCGGATCTCCTTCCTATTAAAAACATCTTATATCTCCGAAAGAAGTGCTTTGTGACGGAAGCTCATAGAGAGAATGTTTCCTAGAATCTAATAAGGTAAACAGAAACCATACTCCCAATTGTGTAGGGAATTCTGGCTCTAGTGTAAAGTATTACTAAATTAAGTAACAATGCTTAGAAATTATAAAAGAAAAACTAGCATAGACCTAGAAAAAGAAGAAAGACTAGGAACTCAAAGACTGGAACCCAAACGTGTGCGTGTTGGTCATATTTTCCGCCTCCCCAGAGAATGTGAAGAACAGCTCACAGAATGTTTGATAGTGTCCATGGGCATGGTATGACATGTTGTTTAAGTTTTTGGAGGTTTGTCAAATTTTTAAGAATTTTTTTATATATATATATATATATATATATATATATATATATTATATATATATATATATATATATATATATATATATATATATATATATATATATATATATATTTATATATATATATATATATATATATATATATAATAATATAAGCGAAAGTGTGTCTGTCTGTCTGTCTGTCTGTCTGTCTGTCTGTGTGTGTGTGTGTGTGTGTGTGTGTGTGTGTGGTGGTATAGGTTCCGCCCCCCATGGCGCAAACACCTCATATGGCACATTTTTGGAATCAGGTTGACCAGGGGAAGGTCATAAGCCCACTTATGAGATGATCCGATCACTTTTTTTTTTTTTTTAGCAGCCTATTAGCGATAATTGTGAAAACAAAAGTGGGTTGCGAGAATTGAGGAAGCCTTGATGTAGGGTGATGGGTAATGGGTGAGTGAATGGGTGGGGTGATGGGTAATGGGTGTGGGGTGATGGGTGAGTGAATGGGTGGGGGGTGATGGGTTGGGGGTGATGGGTGATGGGTGAGAGAATAGGTGGGGGGTGATGGGTAATCTATAATAATATAAGCGAAAGTGTGTCTGTCTGTGTGTGTGTGTGTGTGTGTGTGTGTGTGTGTGTGTGTGTGTGTCTGGTATAGGTTCCGCCCCCCGTGGCGCAATCAACTCATATGGCACATTTTTGGAACCGGGTTGACCAGGGGAAGGTTTTAAGCCCAATTATGAGATGATCCGATCATTTTTTTTTTTTTTTTTTTTTTAGCAGCCTATTAGCGATAATTGTGAAAAAAAAAGTGGGTAGCGAGAATTGAGGAAACCTTGAAGTAGGGTGATGGGTAATGGGTGGGGTGATGGGTAATGGGTGAGTGAATGGTGGTGGGGGTGATGGGTTGGGGTGATGGGTGATGGGTGAGGGAATAGGTGGGGGTGATGGGTAATGGTAAATATAAGCGAAAGTCTGTCTGTCTGTGTGTGTGTGTGTGTGTGTGTGTGTGTCTGGTATAGGTTCCGCCCCCCGTGGCGCAATCACCTCATATGGCACATTTTTGGAATCGGGTTGACCAGGGGAAGGTTTTAAGCCCAATTATGAGATGATCCGATCACTTTTTTTCTTCTTTTTTTTAGCAGCCTATTAGCGATAATTGTGAAAAAAAGTGGGTTGCGAGAATTGAGGAAACCTTGATGTAGGGTGATGGGTAATGGGTGAGTGAATGGGTGGGGTGATGGGTAATGGGTGTGGGGTGATGGGTAATGGGTGTGGGGTGATGGGTGAGTGAATGGGTGGGGGATGATGGGTGATGGGTGAGGGAATAGGTGGGGGGTGATGGGTAATGGGTGAGTGAATGGGTGGGGGGTGATGGGTAATGGGTGAGTGAATGGGTGGGGGGTGATGGGTAATGGGTGAGTGAATGGGTGGGGGGTGATGGGTAATGGGTGAGTGAATGGGTGGGGGGAATACATACATTTCTACATCCATGATTTCAGGAAAGTTAGAAGGGGCTATCTGGAGAGTCCATGTTTGGTGGGCCTTCGGCCCACCAAACACAGGTGGTGGGCCAAAGGCCCACCAATAGCCCTCCGCAGGAGCTAGCCAAAAAGTCCGCCCGGAGGGCGGCTTTGCGGCTAGTATATATATGTAGGACCAATTTACCCCAGAGTTAGGTCCGATTTACCCCATTTAGTGTAACAATGCGGTCCGCACTTCGCAGTGTATTGATAACAGAGCTATAATGGAAATTTGTTCAAACTTTAATGACATATAGGTAGTGACCCTCTTATGATTGTATTAACTTTTTGTTTGTTTATTTCAATAGATATGGAAACTAGATCAAAGTTTGTCAAAACTAGGACCAAATTACCCCGGTCGGCACTACCTCTATCAGGACTATTCATTTGGAAATAGCCAAGGACCAAAGTGCCGAAACCTCTATTCAAATGTTCCGGCGCTATGTGGCCTGGGGTGATGTCACTTGAAGCGGAACTTCAGTTTTTGCCGGCCCCCAGTTGTGGAAATTATCCACCAACTACCCTCTCAATAATTGGCAGAGTTGTAGTTTGTTCCCCCCCCCCTTGTGAGGGAGGTATTGCCCGCTCATCATAAGGGGAGCGTAGGGATGTATATATATAATTATAATGATAATGGGTAATTAATTAAGGTAATTTAAGTAAACGATAAGTACTGGGATAGGATAATTGAACATTCCCATTAGTATTAAGCATTTGCACCTTATATAATTAGGACCTTGATTGGAGAGATTAGCTATCGGTCGTCGTCATAATATTGCTCCTATCCTGCGTGTATACGTGGCAAGGTATTATTAGCGGTGCTTGTCGCCACCGACGATTTAACACGTAGGTAGGCACCAGGCGGCCGATGCCCGCCGCCCACCGGGAAGTCAGTAACACTCCAGACCCTCGCGGGAGTAACATCTCTTACTAAATATACGTGCATTAGTTTATAGAGTGCACTCCTAACCCCCACGAGAATAACATCTCTTTAATCTTATCTGATTACATTGAGAAAAATTGTATATAGACTCTTTGTACACATAGTGTTAAAAAACAATAGGACGTGTTAAAAATCAACACAGTGATATACCTCGCCGTGTCGTGGATAACTGTGTTATGAAAACCCGCCATGCCGATAACACCAACACTCCGCCTCCGCCCTTCACCACTGCGGCCTCGATCATGCGCGACCACTTCGAATAACAAGACATTGCAGTATTGATAAGCCTACAAACAATTCAACCCTACTATCCACCGATAAGTATCCTAGTTAGTTGACTGGTTGGGGTATTGTGTCGGGATGAGATAGAAAATGGGTTTCTATAGGTAAGATCTCAAACAATAAATATGTGTTTGTGACATAAATTTCCACACTCAATATAACCTAACCTAACCTCACTATAACCTAACCTAATCTTACCAATAACCTCCTAGCGAGACCTAAGGGCGAGAAAGAACTAGAATGTTACCATGGTAGGTTAAGTAGGTTAGATTAGGTTATATTGAGGTTAGGTTAGTCTTTTTTCTTTTTTTTACATCAACCCAACTTTATAATTACGTTTTAGAGAAATCTGAAGGGATCTGTGGTTTGGAGGATAAAAGCCCACTAATAAGGGAGGGAAAGGGCTCTAGAATTTTACCCCAATTTTTTGCTTGGAAAAATTAATCAGTCTCAAAAATGACCGCGCAGTCCTCGTCCATTTTTACCGTTTTGGAAGCCCACTACCGAAATATTACCCAGAAATCATATTCCAGATTGTGTAGAGAAATCTGGGTAAATTACTAGTGTTTGCCCATACTCTCTCACTTTCCCCAAACAAGTTTGGGGACCTGTGGGAATGCGGGGTTTTCGGGTGGGGAACAAATAAAGCGTCGGAAACACGTAATTTAAGAGTTGTGTTGGGGGGTAAAATTCCATAGATCTAGGGTAATTTCCTTATATCTAGAGAAATTTGCCTAAGCAAAATTAACCTAACCTAGCGGGGGGTTTGACCCACCGATAACCTAACCTAACCAAATCTAACCTATGCTAACCTAACCAAATCTGGTAATAATGGACGAGAGTTTCGCGGTCGTTTTCAGAGACACCGACTATTTTTTCTTGGCCTACAATAGGTGTTTGTTCTAATGGAGATAGCTTTATTTTACGCAAAAAAAATGGAAAAAAATGAAAAAAAAGGGAAAAAAAAAATGAAACTAACATTATGGGTTTTAATGAACCTAACCTAACTTTATAGGTTTTAATGAAACTACCTAACTTAAGGTTTAATGAAACCTAACCTAACCTTATAGGTTTAATGAAACTAACCTAACCTTACACAAGTTACTTATTTCTTTTTTCTTTTTTCTTCTTAGGGTTTGCAAAAAATAAAACCTATCTCTTAGAACAAGCACGGTAAACTTTGGAGAATCCTTCACCCCTACTTTTTTTCTTCCCCTATAGCCAACAAGCCTGGGGAACTGGCGGAATAGGGGGTTTTGGGTGCAGAAGCAAATAAAGTGATTTATTGGTTCCCAAAAAATCTTAAAAGTCACTATATGTAAATTTTAACCTAACCTAACCTTAACCAACAAGTATACCTAACTAACCTAATACCTTTAAACCACAAAGTGTTTACCTACCTAACCTACCTTAACCACAAAGTATAACAAAACCTAACCTAACCTTAACCACAAAGTATACCTAACCTAATCTAACCTTAACCACAAAGTATACCTAACCGAACCTAACCTAACCTTAACCACAAAGTATACCTAACCTAACCAAACCCTAACCTTAACCACAAAGTATACCTAACCTAACCTAACCTAACCTTAACCACAAAGTATACCTAACCTTAACCATAAAGTATACCTAACCTAACCTTAACCACAAAGTATACCTAACCTAACCTAACCTCCTTAACCACAAAGTATACCTAACCTAACCTAACCTTAACCACAAAGTATACCTAACCTAACCTAACCTAACCTAACCTAACTGGACTTAGAATTTTTTGAGGCACCTCATATTCATAGCAGCGTGTGGGTTTACCCAAGGCTGAGCGCACGCGGAACTTACAGATGTGAAGTCAATAAGCATACAATACAGTTGCGGTAGTTCATTTCAGACGAAGCCGGAAGGATGAGTTCCAACGTTTTCCTCAAATCTAACCTACCTAACCAAATATAACCTACCTATGAATCCAATAAATTTCCCTAGATCTAGGGAATGTTGTAAACCCACCCTAACTCAAAACAATGTGGTTGCGACGCATTTTGTACCCAGCCAAATATCCCGCATTCCCAGGTCCCCAAGCTTGTTTGGGGGAGATGGGAGTATGGGCAACACTAAAATTAAACCGAAATCTGGGGTTAAGATTAGTTTTAACGCCCTGCCCTATATTCTCGTTTTACTTACTACCTAGTGAAGAACTAAATTTTGTTCATACACTCTTCTACTAACCTTTAAACTTCTTGGCATAGCGTTACTTTGGTCAAAATCACGGAAAAAAATTATCTAATAAGAAAATAAGGTGTTACTCCGCGCTATCGCCATCAGCGCAGTCTAGACCGCGGGACGGGAGTTTCTCTCACTCCCAGTCCCAGCCCTCCCTCACTGACAACATCCGGTAGGTTAGGGTAGAGTAGAGTACCTTGAATAATAGAATACCTTGAATAATAGAGTAGCGACAACTTGATTTATGGGCGCCATCCTGCTACCAGGGCCTCTTCGTTCACCCAAGACCCGCGGAAGTTCTCATGGCATGACCCCGCAGTATTGACGGCTTTGAAGTATGAAAAGCCTATTTTTGGGTCCCTGACAGAGCTAGTGCACTTAGTAAGCTATAAGGATAGGAAAGATCGGTAACCGGATGTTTCGCCCCATGGACGTTTCGCCCCCTCCTAATCGCGGACGTTTCGCCCCACATTAGCGGACGTTTCGCCCCACACTAGCGGACGTTTCGCCCCCATTCGTGGACGTTTCGCCCCCATTCGTGGACGTTTCGCCCCACTCGCGGACGTTTCGCCCCTCGGATTCGCCCCACGGAAATTACTATACTATTTAAAAATGTTCATCAAAGGATAAAAAATTCCCCAGAAATTTTTGACCCTGTTTGATCCTTTTGTATTGGGCCCCCTCCAAATCGGGGGACGTTTCGCCCCAAAATTAGGGACGTTTGCCCCCATTTAGCGGACTTTTTGGGCCCCCTTTCCCTGGACTTTTCCGCCCCATGGCGGACTTTTCGCCCCCCCGGATTCCCCCCGGGAAAATTACTAAAACTTTTTAAAAAACTGTTAATAAAATGACAAAAAAAATCACAGAAATACTGATCGATTTGTTTACGACAAAATGATGCCAAAAATGTTTTTTATCGACCGGTTTTTAAAGGGGGCCAGTGTATTTTCAAATTCCGGTCCTATATTCAAAACAGGTTTTAAAGTGATAGTTGTTTTTTTCTACGATAATTTTATTCTTTTTTTAAATCTTTTCCAAAATTTTTTGGCACCCCTTTGTTTCTAACCAATACCTAACTACACGTCAAATTTCATAAAAAATCAAAATGAGAAATAAAAAAGTTTTTTCGGGAAACGCCCTTTTAAAATTTTCGGGGATTTAGGAATAAAAAATGACTCCCCCAAATTTCCCAAAAATTTTAAGGGACGTTTCAAAAAGGAATTTTTTTTTATTTTTTTAACCCGATGTTTATGAAATTTGACATGTAGTTAAAAAAAAAAGCCCTCTAGGGAGGCGTCCATTCATTTTCCCGGCCGCCCCAAAGTACGGAATTCAACACTGCCCCAAAAAGGCCCGATCGATAACAGCATTTCGTACATTTTGTGGGGTAAAAAAAATCGATCAATCCAGGGATAAATATTTTGGAGGATATTGCAGTCTTTTGATAAACATTTTTAAAATAAAAAATAGAAATTTCCTTTGGGGCAAATTTCCGGGGGGCCAAAAACGTCCACGAATGGGGGCAAAGTCCACGAAGGGGGGGAAAAAAGTCCGTTAGTGTGGGGTGAAACGTCCCCCTAATGGGGGGCAAAACGTCCGGTTTTGGGAAGGGGGCAAAAAACAAATGGATCAAAAAAGGGGGAAAATATTTTTTTATGTTTTTTGACATTTGAGGGGCCAGTTTTAAAATAGAAATAGTCATTTCCGGGGGGCAAACCCGGGGGGGGGCAAAACCCGCCCGCTGGGTGGGGGGCAAAAACGCCCCCGCTAGGGGTTGGGGCAAAACCGTCCGTAATGTGGGGCAAAACGCCCCGCGTTTGGGCGGGGGCAAAACATCCGGGGGCGAAAGGGCCCGGGCATTGGGGGAAAAAAGAATCGACCCGGGAAAAACCCCGGGGTTTATACAGGCAAACCAATACCCCCTCGGGTTTTTTAAAACCAGGTTTCACTCAGATCTGAAAAAAAAGGGAAGCACACGTCTGGAAAACGCCCGTGCCAACCCTGTCGGGGCCCGGTGGTCCGCCACCCGGGCCCGGAGCATCATAACCACCCCAAAAGAAATCCCCGGGGAGGGGGGCCTAAAAAATTGGGTTGGGGAAGGAAGGTGGGGGGCCAAAAAGGGCCCCGTGCACTAGCTCTTTTCAGGGACCCAAAAATGGGGTTTTTCATACTTCAAAGCCGTCATTTTAGGTCAATTAAAAGGGGCTAGGGGCCACAAAGCAAACTGCCACTTGGAGACGGGGCAAAAAGGGCCCCGACCCCCGCGGGGAGGAAAAAAAGAGCAAGGGCACAAGAAAAAAAGGGATACCACTAGTATACTCACCCGAATTAAAGGGGAGCCCTAAATTTGGGGCCCCGGCGCCCAAACCACCCCAAAGCCCCTCCGGACGGGGGGAGCCCCCGGGGAACACGGGGGGAATCCACGACGGAGTGGGACAGGAAACGACCCCCCCACGAAGAAAGGGGGCCGTACTCCACTGTCCCCCCTTCCCGTCCCCCTCCCCAAAGGGAATGGGTGCGGAGGAAGGCCGAAAAGCAGCAACCCCCGGACGCCCATGGGCCGGGGGGCGGGACCGGATCCCCCCGACTCGTTTGGACGCCCCGGAGCGGCCGGAAACCCCCCTGGTGGTGGGGGGGAAGACCAGTGACGGGGCCCCGGGGAAACGGGAAACTGCAGGTCACACCCCCGGGGGGGCTCGGAAGCATCCAGGTAACACCGGAGCGCCAAAAACCGGGCAAAAGGGGTGTGCGGCGTCCCCACAGACCAACCCGGGAACGACAAACCGGGGTTGGAGACGGTGGCCCCTTCCCCCTGTTCTTACCCAGCCCCCTTGGGCGAGAGGGAGAGGGAGACACCCGGACCCGTCCCGGAGAAGGTCGCCCCACGGGGGGAAAACGGGTCAGCGCCCTCAGCGGAGAAGCCCAAAACCCCCGTGGGCCGGGGGCCCCAGGAACAAGGCCTTCTGAGGGGCGGGGCCCGGGGCCCCAGCGTCGCCCTAAAGGGTTTCGCCCGCGGGAAACCCCGGAGAACCTTCTCCAGGGGACCAAAAGGGGCCAGGCACGGGGAGGGGGGTTTTGGTGGAAAAAAACCCCCTCTTAAAAAGGGGGGTCACAGAACCCCTTTTTCCAGGCCCAAAACCCCCAAACCGGGTTTTTGGGGGGGTCACCAGGGCCGCCAGGAAGTGGAGAGATTTAGGGGGGAGGACCTCCCACGGTCTTTTGGGCCGGGAAAAGGAGGGGAAATCCAGGACAACTGATTCAGAGAGTCGCGGGGGGGCCCTTGATTTTGGGGAAAGATTTAAAGGGCCTTCCAGGGGAGACTGTTTACTGTCTCGTAGAGGACGGGCGAAGTGCCCGCCAACAGGGTCCTCCGCTACCGGGGCCGAGACCGTCCGACGGAGAGAGGAGGGGAAAAATTTCCCCGGCGTGTAGTTTAAGGTGGAAAGAACCCTGGCCGGGGCTCCTCCAAAAAAAGCGAGGCCCCCCTAGAGGAACGGGGGAGGGCCCCGGCCCTTTCATTGGATAACCAGGGTTTTGCCCCGGGCCAGAGAGGAGCCACCAGGGGTCACCTTGCCCCGTGGGGAACGCAATTTTGGTTTGAATCCTTCAGGGGCACGGTGCAGGGAGGCGGAAAAAGGTAAACAGGGGCGCCACCTGTTTCCAGTTTTCCCTTGAGGGGGGCCCGGGGCCTCCCGCGCGGCCCGGGTCCCCCCTGTAAAAAAGGGCCCTTTAGTTAGGCAGAAAGCGGGCGGGGCCCGGCGAAGGGAGGCCCACCTCCGGAGGGCATCCCGGAGGGGTTGGGTCGAGTTATTCGCAAAATTTAAAAAGTCAAACCAAATTTCTTTTAAAAGACTCCCATACCACGTCGCTCAAAAAAAAACGCGTTCGTGTGCTTGAAAAAAAACCAAATAATTTTTCCCCCTGGTATTAGAGAAAACCAAAATTAAAATTTTTCCTCTATATAAAAGGGTAACAGAACTGTATTATAGGCGGGCCCTTTTTCATAGGTATCCTTTTTTTTCATTATTTTAATTAGTCATTCAGGGTCTATAATCCCTTCAGGAAAAAGGCCAATTTCATAGAATCCGAACTTTCCCCTTTCCCTTCCCCCCCCTTTCATCCCAATTTCACCTTATTCCCAAACAAAAACCCCACCCGCTCTCCTTTTTTTCAGGAAAGACGTTAGCGGTTTTCCCAAGCGGTATGTTACAAAAAGTGAATGATAATTCATAATAGGATTCAGTGGGGGAAAGGTTTATGTCAAAAGAGTTTTTCCTTTTATCGAGGGGGGAGAGTTTTCCCGTATCAGTTGGGAGAGTTTTCCCTTTGTATCAGGGGGAAAAAGTTTTCCTTTTATCAGTTTGGGAGAGTTTTCCTTTTGTCAGGGGGAGAGCTTTCTTTTTCAGATTGGAGCGTTTTCCTTTTATCAGGGGGAGAGCTTTCTTGTGTTGGTTTTAAGCTTATATGTTGTTTCTGAGTCTAAAACCAAGACATAATACTTTAGGATAAATAAATGGGAGGTGTTTAAAAATAAGTTCTTGTGTCTTTTAGTAGAAAACCTCAGGTGATTATTCTGTGTTGGACAGTAACCCCCCACATTTCCCAAAAGAGTGTCCCCCTTTAAACTCGGTAAAATTCCCACGTATCAACCACGACTACCAAGAAAAATTTAAAATATATATATATCTTTTAAAATGCCCAGGAAGAAAAACCATAGAACTGATTTTTGCCTGAGCTGGTGGAAAAGCAAATTCCCCCACTCCAAAACCCCTACCCCCCCCTTTTTTCCCCCTTTAAACTTTTTTCCCATTTCAGAAATCTCCGCAGGGGAAAAAGTGTTCGTCCCAACAAAAAACCTAGGGGAATTTTAAAGACAATTTTTCAATTCTAAATTTCAGTTGTAATCAATGTAAAATCCTAATCAATTTATATCATTCAAAAACAAAGGCACCAGGAAAAACCCAAAAAAACCCTGGAACCAATTCACCCATGCAAAACCCATCCGCTGACCCAACCACCTTGGTGAGTGCGTAAAAACCCTCGGAGCGATGGAGGGGCCCGGGGGGTAGTTGGGAACGGCCACGTGTCCGACCCCACCGGGAAAGGCCCAGGAAGTGCCGGAAAGAGGAGGGAAAGGGGAAGCCATAGGGTCCTTGAGATTTGGGGACGCCACCCGTTTCCCCTTTTCCCCACCGAAAAGGGGGACCTGGGCCAAGGTCAGCAAAAAAGGAAAACCCTTTGGTTTTCCACCCAAAACCGTTTAGGCGGCTGAAGTCCAAGATAAACCGCCCCCTTCCCAAGATCCTTTTTGGGTCCCATAAAATGGGGGGAAAGAAAGACCTTTTTCCCCCGCCTTCCCCCCACTACCCCCGGGGAGGGCATTTTTGGCCCCGTTTGGGGTGCGAGCCCCTGTGGAGACCGGCGTTCCCCAAAAAGGAGGTCGCCGAAGGGGGGGTTTGGGGGAAACCAGGGCCAAGAAAGACCGTTTTTGGACCCCTGGGGCCCCAAACCCCTCTGCGGCCAGGGGTGGCCCCAAACCCGGGGGAGGAAGGGCCCCGGAAGGGGGGCCCAGAACGAGAGCGACCCTTGGAGGGAAGGGTTTTTGGGCAGTAGGGGGGCCCCGAGCGAAAGGCCCGACCCAGAGCCCCTGAAAAAAGGAAGGCCCACCCCGATGGGGCCACGAGGATCCTGGGGGCCATCCACACGGGGGGAGAGCTTCTGGACTGCCCTTTTCCCCACGAAAAAGAGCCCCAACGAACACTGCTGGACCCCCTCCCGGGGAACCCCCCCGGGCCCAGCCGTCGGGGGGCCCAGTGACACCCAAATGACGGTGGGGGGGAAATTTAGGCGAGAAAACCGGGTGCAAGGAGGGGGGGGTTTCCCACAAGACCCCCGAATCGAAGGGACTAAACGGAGAATCTGCTGTCGAGTCAGCTCCGGCAGGGCCCCCAAAGGCCTCGCGCCGAAAAGCCCAAACGGGGAGGGGGCCCTGTCAATGGCAGGGCGGACCCGTCGGGAGGGGGGAGGGCCCAACCCCATCAAAGGCGGTCGACCAAAAACCCCACAGACATCCAGGAGGCCGGGGGGGAGAGAAGGTGTCCACGGGGAGGGAAAGGGGAAACCAGTGCCAGCTGATGAAAAAGGCAACAAAAAGGCCCCAAAGGGAAAGGGGTGTTTTTTCGCTCCTGAAAAATCCCGGCGAAAAAAACTCCCTTTAAACCCGGGTTTCGGGGGCCCCCACGGGAGGTCCTTGGCAAAAGCCGGGACCCCGGAGGAAACAGCCATCCCACTGGAAGGCCCCCCAGAGGCCGGAAAAAAACCCCGGATCGGGGGCCCGGACGGGGGAAAGGGCCCCGGGTTACACTGGGGGTACCCGCTCACCACACTTTTGGAAAAGGGTTCCCGGCCGGGCCCTTTACCAGGGGAAAAAACCCTTTCTGGCCCCCCAGGGGAAAGCCACCTGGCAAACCTGGCTTCCCTTTCCCCCACGGGGAAACCAACCCTGACCCCAAAATAGGCTCAGCCAGTAAGGGGCCCGGGGCATCCAAAGCGGCCGCCGAAAAACCGCAGGCTGCTTTTGGGAGGGGTCCAGTCGAAGAAAGGAATCCGGGGCGGGAGAGGGAGGGGCTCCTGTCCCCCCTCCCCCCGGGAAACGACACACCCCCAAGTCCGGAATTGGGCCCCCCGGCCGTTCCCCCAGACGACCGGGTGGGAACAAGCCGCCCCTTCCCAAACCCTCTCCAAGCAATCGACGGGGGGCATCGGTTTCCCAGGGAAACAGGACGGAGGGAAAAAGGAGGGGGTCCCAAAGGGATCCTCCGCAGCGGGGGGAGGGGAAGTTCATTAGGGAAAGGGACCCCAGAAGAAAAGGCGGAGGAAGGGCCCGGGGGGACAGAAATCCGGGGGGGGGAAGTCCCCGAACCGGGGTCTCTTGGGCACGGGTAGGGCGGCATCCTCTTCCCCGTCGGGACACCCGGTAGTCATCCCCGATACCACCCACTCAGAAGGGGACCGGGGAGGGAAGCAGGCGATGGGGGCCCCGCGGGCGCCTCGGGGTCGGAGAACGGGACCCCGAAAGTTAAATGGGCCTCCATTCTTTTCCCTGAAGGAGTTCACTGAAGTCATCCAAGCCGAAACCCCCCGGGGGCACAGGAGGGGGGGGTGGGGGAAAGGGCCCGGAGAAACCCCGACCAGCCGTAGGGCCCCAAACCCCCCCGGCAAAATCCTCGACCCCGGGGTTTTCCCCGGGCATGGTGAGGGACCCGAGGAGGGCCGCCCCGATCCCTTGGGTCCCCCCCGTCAGCACGTCGGGCGCCGAGCTCATGGAAACAGAGGCAGGGGGTCGGGAGGTGCCCAGACGGGGGGAGGAGATGGGGCGACCCTTTGGGGAGGGGCCCCCGCCGGGAAACCCCGAGAACCCGGGCCCCCCAGGGCCGACGGGAAATGGGACGTTTTGGGGAGACTTCAAAGCCTTCGACCACAAACTCCCTTTAAAGGCACATGGCCCCCGCCGGTAAAAACAGGGCACACCCCCCCCGGGGGGGATGAGCCCAGCCCCACAGCATACCGGGGAATCGGGAGACGGGAAAAAGGGCCGACAGAAGGGACGGGGTGTGCGAGGAGCAAGCTTGGGGGCCTCGGGGGCCTAAATGACACCGAGCAGCCCCGGGCCCCCCAATTTTATCCGCTGGGAAAAAAGGGTAAAAAAGTGGGGAGGGGAAAAGGGAATAGACCAAAACGAAACGCCCCCAAAAACCCCCCCCTGCATCCCCACACGCCCCCTGCCCCGACCCCCAGGAAAATGGATGGTCGGGGGAGGGGGGGGGTTTGACATGACGCCAGGGAAACCCCTCAAACCCCCCTTTCCCCGGGCCCCCTGGGAGGGTCCCGGGGGGGGGTTTCGGGGTGGGTTTTGGGGACCAGCCCAAAAGCGAACCCTAACCATCCCCCCATCTCGGGTCACACTTTGGGAGGGCCCGGGGAAATCCCCAAAACAAAGACCGGCCCCTGGGAAAGGGGCCGGGCGGGGATGGGGCGGGGGGCTGGGGTGAGCGAAAATAACCATCAAACCCTCTCAGCTAACCTGTGGCAGACCAGGGAACCCCCAACCCCCCCACCCGCCCTTTGGGGGGGTCCCGGGGGGGGGTGGGGCGTGGCTGGTGAACGGTTTAACCCTCCGCCCATCTCAGGGGCCCCATGTGGAAAATCAGTAACCACCAACCCCCCCACCAAAACCCCCTTTGGGGGGGTCCGGGCGGGGGGGGGGCTGGGTGGGGGAAAAGACGTTAAACCCCCCCCCCATCTCAGCTCAAAATGTGGCAGACCAGGAACCACCAACCCGCCCCACCCCCCCCTTGGGAGGGGCCGGGCGGGGGTGGGGGGTGGCCCGGGTGAAAAGACCCTAAACCCTCCGCCCATCCCCAGTCCAAAGTGGGAGACCAGGAACACCAACCCACGAAAACCCAACCCTTTGGGGGGGTCCCGGGGGGGGGGTGGGGCGTGGCTGGGTGAACGCGAAAAAAATACAGGTTCAGGCCCGGGGGGCGCCCTGGCGGGGAAAAAAAAAGGCCCCGGGGAGAAAGGGTTTTAAAACCGCCCCTGGGCTTTGCGTTAAAACCACAGGGCAAAAACACCCCGAAAAAAAAAAATATTTTTTAAAAACACAGCGGGCCCAAAACCCGGGTGAAGAATAAAATTTCCTCATGCCCCTGAAACCCCAGAAAAGGGTTAAAGAAGCATGAATGGGTAAAAAATTTAACACACCCACCCTAAACACGAAAAAACACAGGTGCTCACCATTTCCAGCCTGAAAAGAAAAACACGTGTTTAGGAGACGTCAGCAGGTGTTTCTCGAGAAGGGAAAAAGAAAGAATGATAGCCCCCGGGCCCCCTGGCGGACCCCCGGCCTCGGCAGGGGGTTTGGGACGGCGTTGCCAACGTGTGTTTCTTTTCTTTCAGACTAAGTGTAGCCTGGTTTTTAAAAAACCCGATTGGGTAGGGGGTTGGGCCTTTTTATACCCCGGGTTTTCCCCGGGTTTGGGGATCTTTCCTATTTCCCTTTTTAGCTTAGGGACTAGCTCTAAGGGGACCTAAAAATCATGTTTTACATGTGTAGGCTCCCCTTTATAAACTTTTTTAAAAATTTTAAATTAAACCCCGAAGGGCTCCACAACCTACTATTTTCGTTTCCCCCACCCACAAAAGTGGGAAAAAAAATATAAAATTTAAAAAAAAAAATATGTAAATACGAATGGGGCCCGGGAAAAAAACAACTCGTTATAAAAAATATCAGTATATTTACACTTTTTCTTTATTCACCCGTAATTACTTCCCCCCCAGGGGTAACCCAGGATGCCGGGGGGTTCAGGGAGTGTACTGAAAAAAAAAAAAAAATGACCCGCGGTGTTGGCGGGGTGATGAAAGGGGGTGCGGGGCCACAAGAGACGCACACCAGCTTGGCCGCCCGGGGTCCGGGGGCGTCGGCAGGACCAGCTGGAGCGCGGTGGGGCCCCCCAATCAGACTTGTAAAAATCAGGGTTTTCCCCCCCCCGTGTCGCCGCCGGCCCCCCGTAATCGAGGGCCACAGGCATCGTGACCGCGGAAAATCATCCGGGGGGTTGGGGGCGCAGCGCCCAGAACGTCGGCCACGGTAATTTTCCCGCCCCCGGGGTATAGCGCTGTATTTGGTAAACTGGATATATAAGCCCGCTGTCTGGAGACCCGGAAACTTCCCCCAGACTGCACCATAGCGTGTGTTAATGGCTTGTGATCTGTCAATACTTGAAACCCTAGCAGGGCGGAATGCTCACGGCTTCAGAACCCCGGACTGTCTCACGGCTCATACGACGCCGAAGTCTCCAACGCGGCTAGTAAGGCGTAGGAAGGCCTCCACGCTTTCTGAATGAAGGGATAGGGCCGAACCGCCTTCCAGCTTCTGCTGGATGACACGGAGGGCCACCTTTGGGGTGAGGGTCAGTAGGGGACGACGGTGGGGCATTGTTGACTGGGTAGGCGAGATACGTTCCCGGAAGGCGTTTTGCATGAGTGCTATTGGGCGTTTCCTTTACCCTTCAGGAGTCCATGAGGGGCTGCCGGGAGTTTGGGATAACCCGGTGGTAATAAGGATGTCCACTTAAGGTGATCCGAGCGGCACCTTGGGAATGAGCGGTGGTTAATTAATCGCCCTACAACTTCCCTGAGCTTCCTGACCGTACGCACCGTGGGAAGATCTGCGATCCGCAAGACGTCCTCGCCGGGGGGATAACCACTGACTTGCTCTGGTGGCCCAAGAAGTCCACGCCGGGCACCCAAACACACGTCGCTAGTGGGTGGATCCTTTCAACTCTGAGCGAGTGAACAGCTGTCGCAGATGGAGTCGTGTTCCTGTTGACATTAGCGCAGGATGTCTGAGAACCACGGTTCGTAGTCCGAATTCATGAGGGTACTTTAACGGAAGGCTGGAAGTCTGGCGCGTTGCATGGTCCGAATTCATGTAGGGACTCAACAGGCCGAAATGCGTCGTCGAAGACAATCTTTCGGCACTCCCCATGTCTGCAATCCAATGGATCTGGTAATGGACGTCGGATATCTTGAGCCAGTTAAAACTGAAACGCCCACGTGGCTAGCGATGCCTCATGAATCCAACCGGTCATTGGAATAGGTAAGCCAGCACTGGCGCGAAGGCATGGCCCCTTCTGTAGTGCCAATCGTTTTGCCGCTGGAAAAGTCGCAGCACGCGCGGCCTTGCGCACCATTCGAGGAACAGGTGGGCGTCGTTGCGATTGTGATCCACTTTTGTGGGCCATTGGCGGGGCTGAGAGGGCCTGAGAGCGAGTAAGGGGATAAGTCCCCTGGGGGTGTAGGGGGAGCGCTCCAGTAGCTGACACGTAGGGTGACGTGTTGGTTTGTGAGGATGGCAACTCCGCCGCCGGGTCAGCGCGAGGGGAGGGAAACCGTGCGGATGCGCGACGTCCGCGCCACGGGCACCAACGAGGGCAGGCGTGCGGAAAGGGGAGGGAAGATCCACACCCAATAGGTGGACATAGCCGGTCACTAAGTACCAGAGATGGGGCGAGCAGGCGTGAGGGAGGCGGAGGCGTTCATCGACGACGCGGCCTACCATAGTGGCCGATACGCAGGCCGTTCCTCAGGAGTGATGGCACAAAACTTATCAGATATTCCGCGAGTGGTGGCCCGTAGACAGGTGCAATCAGTTAGAGTTTCTCGGGGAGCAGCGCCCGTTCTGTTCAAACCGCCATTTTTTTTAAGCTTCCTTCCTTCCCCGCAACTGTTCGGAGTCGCTCCCGCCGAACCGATGCCGGTTGCGAGTCAACATTCGAGGTGGCATTATTTCGCTTCCAATTCCAATGTATTCCCAACTTTTATCTTCCCATTCCGCTGCACCATCCAGAACAACTTCCTAATTTTTTTAATAGTCTTTCAAATATCCCCATAGTGAATGATCACGGTCATAAATGGATGTGTTAGTAAAGTTATACGCTAAATTGAAAGTCTACCAAATTTCTATACACACTTCCATACCCTCTCGCTCCAAAAGACGCGTTCGGACCTTTGACATGAAAAGAAATCACACCCTCCTCGGATATTAGATTAAACATATTAAATTCTTCTATATCAAAGTAACAGGACTGTATTATAGGCAGCCCTTTCTTAGGTACACGAATTTCATTATTTAATTAGTTAGTTCGGGATTATAAGCTATTCGTTAGAGGCCAAGTCCAGAGTATTAAAAAAACAATTCCCCTTTTCTGCCGCGGGCTCTTGGTAACCCAGACGGGAGTCTCATCTCAACTCTCCTGAAGGTAAGACGTATTAAGTTTCGCTCCTGTTTCCCCCCCCCCCCCTTTCCTTGTTATAATATTGTTATCTATATTTCCAAATATGGGTACCGATGTTTAGCTTTCGCTAACGTAAAGGAGGCCTGCCCCATCCTTATAAGTATTATTAACGAGTCTCATCTCAACTCTCCTGCAGAGCTGACCTCTTGGCCTTGACGCAAAGGGCCCGGTACATGGTCTTTTTTAGCGAAACACATCACCTTCTTACTCTTATCTTCCCCCTAGTATCTTCCATGTATAATTATAAGTATTCAGCGGTATATTATCCAAGCAAAGGATAATGTATCAATAAGGTTCAGAGAGGAAGGTTTATGCTCACCAGAGCTTAGCTTCATTTCACAGGGAGTTTCCCGTATCAGGTTGTAAAGTTTTTCTTACATCCGATTAGAGTTTTCCTGTGTTGGATTAACACTTATATGTTGTCTGTGATCTCAAGCAAGAGACATACTACTTCAGCATGAATAAATAGGATGATGTTTTCAAATATAGTTCTTGTGTTTATTATAAAAAACCCCAGGTGATTATTCTGCGTTAGGACAGTAATTCCCCACACTTCCAAAAGAGTCAGCCTTACTCGGTATAATTCCACGTATCAATCACGACTACCAAGATAAATCTAATATTAATATTATTCAAACGCGCCCAGGGAGTAACCCAGAGAACTACTCGCTTGAGCTGGTGGCAGCACCCCCCCTTAACTCATACCCTGTCCCCTTAACCTAAACTCCTACCCCTTCCCCTTAAATTCATCCCCCATTTCAGTACTCTCCGCAGCGAGAAGTGTTCATACTATAATCACATAGTGAAGTCATAAGACTAGTTTTTCAATTCTCAATTCAAGTTGTAATCAAATGAAAAATCATAATCAATTAATATCACTTAAGTAACATTGACCAGGTATAAACTCCCCATAGGAGTTTCTGGCAACACAATAGGGGTGTTATTGGCGGCATGGAGGTCGTAAGCGGTGCTGGGCTGGGCGAGGCGTTCATCGGACGACGGCGGCACAACACTGACCTCCGCCCCCGAACCCACCAGGTAACGCATCCCCGGCAGCGTGTCGGCCACCCAAAGCAGCGTCCGGTGGCCAGGGAGTGGTGGCGACGGAGGCGGAGGCGCTGCAGGAGACTGGACGGGCGAGCGGGCGCGGGGTGATACGAGAATCTGTGGTGGGTTGACCAGGGGCGGAGGTGCGCGGCTGAACCTGTGCAGGGAGTCGGGCGGTGATATGCGAGAATCGGTCGGGTTGGGCATCAGCATGCAGAGGTGGGCATCGCAATTTTTTTTCCAATTCCGCAATCGCAATTCCGCAATTCCGACCTGCACCAGTCTGCAATCGCAATTCCGCAATTTTTTTCAGATAGGCCTTTTCGCAATCGCAATTCCGCAAACTAATGTTGACACCTACAATTAAAACAAAACACCTACAATTAAAAAAAAAAATGTCTAGACTCTTAAACACCTACAATTAAAAAAAAAAATGTCTCAAGACTTTTTATTAGTGTTTATTTTTAATACTTCTGTATTCCTATTGTTTCTGTCTATACTTGTTACTTGTCCTTCACAATTAAGTCTTTGTCTCTTTTAGTGTTTTTCTTTACTTTTACACTTCACAGTCTACTGGCTAGTAGGTGTCTAATATTAGTCTAATCACTAGGTGACTAGGGTATCTATATGAAAGAGGGTTAAACGCTATTGGGCGCCATCTTAGCGCCAGGGCCTCTTCGTTCACCCAAGACCCGGGGAAGTTCTCAAGGCATGACCCCGCAGTATAGGCGCATTTTGTCCATGCCCTTGGAAGTAAAATTTTACTTATTTAAGCTCCGCCCACTTATTTTTTACTCTTTTGCGTGCATAGAAAACTGAGCAGATACACTTATTTTACTCTTTTCCTGTAAAATTATACAGTCGTGGGTGTGGGTGGTGGTTTCAAGAGCCTGGCCAATCAGATCGCGCGCATGAGAAAATCTTATCAAAACTCCTCCCGTAAATGTTTCTCTTTTCCTTTAATTCTCATCCAATTCAACATTCATTACATGCGCACGACATGCAAAGGATACTGTATTTAATTAATAGTAGGTAAGGAGTAGTAAGGAGTAGAGTAGGTGACTCTTAACAGGTAAGAAGTCACAAATATTAAAATTCTCCAGCGACGTCTGGGAACAAATTTCCCAATCCCTCGAATTTTTCAATGTGTCCGAATCTTCGTTGATGCTTGCTGGCTTAGCACCAAAACTGGTGTATTATTGCTATAGTATAGTCAAATACTTAAATATATTCATGAGTGATATTACATTTGCAATAGAAATGTATAAATTTGGTATATATGTTATATCACACAAAAAGAAAGCCTTTTAGAGAACCTATCGCAGGGCACGAATACGAACATTTCATCAGTCTGATTCAGCGCCAACACGGTGAGGAGGTCCTCTACCCACGGGCCACCACACACCCACCACCACCCAGGCACCCACCCGCCCACCACCACCCGCCCACCACACACCCATCACACACCCACCCACCACACGCCCATCACCCATCCGCCCACCACACACCCACCCACCACACGCCCATCACACATCCGCCCACCACACACCCACCCACCACACGCCCATCACACATCCGCCCACCACACACCCACCCACCACACGCCCATCACCCATCCGCCCACCACACACCCACCCACCACACGCCCATCATACATCCGCCCACCACACACCCACCCACCACACGTCCATCACACACCCGCCCACCACACACCCGCCCATGGATGTTAAACGGGGGAGATGCACTGGAGGATGAATCACAACCAGCATTCATCTAGGTTTAGGCAAAGAATAATTGGTGAAACGTAGATGTAGGTACACGTAGCCTACATACGTACAGGTCCATGAAAGCATTAAACATCCTCGACGCACATCGTGAAATGGCTGTGTAGCAAATAGATATTCAAATAACAGTTTCATAGCGCCCTAAACATTTCAGTTTAATATCAAGTCCATCTATAGAGTTAGAAAACAATGCTAGGCCATTCTAAGAGCTCAAAACAATTAGATATCGATGTGTAATACAGACAATCACACTACTACTCTTTGCTGTGCCTTCAATAATGTCAACCTTAACGATATTCCTTGAGCCTCTGCAAGAGGTAATGAAGTGTACGACACTTTGACTCTCGGCAACATCAAGAAAGAGCTTTGGCAGCGCTACAATCGTATTTTGTGATGGCAAGCAGGGGCGGAGCTTAAATAAGTATAATTTTACTCCGGAAGGACACTACAAAATACGCCTATATATCATGTTATACATGTATAAAGGATATAATGTTATCCTCGGAAATGTTAGTTCTATAAGATTAATAAACAATCTCTTTAGTAATAGTTATAATTACTTTAAAAATGCGATGTAACTGGTACATTTGTCATAACTTACACAGGAATGTCACCCAAAAAATGTACTTAATGAATATACGAACACCTCCACAGTCCTCCAGAGAGGCGAGGTGAGGTGCTCTGAGGTGCTCTCAGGGTTCCCCATGAGTTCGCAGATTTTGGCAGCTGGCGGCCCTCCACGCATGGCTGTAGCTCCGAAACTAACCACAGGATTTTCTTGAAAATAACCTCATTGTGATTCCCACACAAAGTTACGCAGACATGTGTCAATGAAACCCGTACCTAACCTAACCTAACGTTTTTCTAACCTAACCTAACCTATAGCGGTCTGCCGAAAAGGGCGAACACCTGGAGATTTGAGGCAGGAGCAGAAAAGAGAAAAGAGGAGAAGAGAAAAAAAGGGAAGAGAAAGAAGGAAAGAAATGGAAAAAGAAAGGAAAGGGAAGGGAAAGGAAGAAAAGAGAAGAGAGGAAAAGTGATATATGTAAATGATAAATTGTTGCTGTCTTCCATGATGGCAACATGATGTACCATGATTCCGTACGTCTTCGAATTACAGTTGGTAATTTTTTTAAGGTTGTGAGAGCGAGGTGTGTCTGGCTCTCCCAGTGAATGTACGATACATTTTCCTTCGGCTCCGTCTGTAGAAGCGTCTGGCAGCGCTACAATCGTATTTTGTGATGGCAAGCAGGGGCGGAGCATAAATAAGTATAATTTTACTTCCAAGGGGACGCACAAAATACGCCTCTATACACGGGCGGTACAACATCACATGAGTATAGGCCCCTTTAGTATTACGGTGATCGTTGGATAACAATGTTTACTTTGGCGATAAATGTATTAGATATGAATATATGATTTTTTGGCAAAGCCCACCATGCCCATGGGGGCTCTTGGGAGGGGGAGCGTCACACCACTGGAGGGGGGGCAGTCTTGGCCTGGGAAGGAGTTTCGTCTGCTGCGCATTGTAAACACCGGCCAGGCAGCAATTCTTACTAGCGGCAGGCCCTCCCTTCATGCAGGGCGTAGTACCTGACATACCACATCTGCAGCTACGTTATGGCCAGAGTGTTCTCCCATTTATTTCATAATGTGAAGCCTCTGTCTCAGCGGTTCGACCAGCGGGTGTGGTGTGGTGTGGTGCGCGGCGGGGGCGGCTGGCACAGAGCCCTCCACACCAGCCCACGCCTCCACGGCTACCCACGGCCTAAATTGTCGCCTCAGGAGGTCAGTATGCCCTGCTTCATTTTTTCAAGCTAGCCAACACACCACCGTAACACGGAAAATGCAACCCTCATGTTTTCTCATTGATCAATTTCGGTATTGGCCACTTCTTCTTGTGACCTTTGTCGCTTATTAGTATCGCTTCATAGGTACTCTTTCACTTCGTCTCCTTCGTTAACAAAACTTGTTAACTCTTCCCTTGCTTATTTCACCTTGGAAAGACATTTTCATCAGTTTTCAATCCTTTGAAAATATCCTAATTCATTGTCTCTTTTGTGTTCTTATTTCCCAGCACTGCGTTAGGAACACTTTTGTTAGGTTTACAATACTTTGTTTCCTTTCTGTCCCCATACAGCCCTAACACCGTACACAGGGCCCCGTCTTTCTGCTCTAGTCTTCTGTCCCACTCCTCTCTGCCTAGGACTTTTATTGACGCTATAAGCCTTTCCCTCTCACTCCTATACTTTTTGCATTCCACAATGACATGTTCTACAGTTTCTTTCTCTCCTACCCTGCAGCTACAATTCTGGTTCTCCAGTTCCCTGTTCCTTCCGTTGACTTTCCAAGGTGCCTGTTCTTGCTTTATATAGTAACTTACTCCCCCAGTCTCCTACATGCCAGGTCACCCCCTCTGGTTTCTGTTTCCACCTGTACCACTGCAACGTTGATTTCCTGGCCATTACCTTCTGCCATTTAACTAGCCCATTCTTCTCAATTTTCTTTTTGATATCTCTTATCTCCATCTTGTTCCATTCCTCTCCCACAGTTTCTCTCCTTTTCCATCTCTCTAGTGCTTTCTTCCAGGTGGAACTTGATCTATTTTCCTGGGATATTTTCTCTGCCCATCTATCTTCACTATAAAAAAAAGTCGGCCCAGCTCAACTTGGTCACGCGGGAGGGTCCACCGAAATATGCCAAAACCACAGGTTTTGGCATAAACTAATCAAAAACCTTTGGCCCAATCAAAAACCTTTCTGAGCGCCATCTGGCGAGGACAATGCAACCCTCAGAATTTATTACAAAACCTGTTCCATGCTAAATAAATAAATAATAAATATATATATATATATATATATATATATTATATATATATATATATATATATATATATATATATATATATATATATATATATATCAAAGTATATACCTCGATCTACCAGGAAAAATAGCATATAAACTTGTTATTCTTATATATACAAAAACCAAGAATATTGTTATGCCAAAACCCTCAGAATTTATGCCAAAACCCTCAGAAGTTATGCCAAAACCCTCGAATTTATTGCAAAACCTGCTTCATGATAAATAAACATATAAAAGTATATACCTTGATCTACCAGGAAAAATAGCATATAAATTTGATATTCTTATAATACAAAAACCAAGAATATTGTTATGCCAAAACCCTCAGAATTTATTGCAAAACCTGTTCCATGATAAATAAATATATATCAAAGTATATACCTCGATCTACCAAGATCTGATTGGTTTTTGTATATATAAGAATAACAAGTTTATAGATATGCTATTTTTCCTGGTAGATCGAGGTATATACCTTGATATATATTTATTTAGCATGGAACAGGTTTTGTAATAAATTCTGAGGGTTGCATTGTCCTCGCCAGATGGCGCTCAGAAAGGTTTTTGATTACTTTATGCCAAAACCTAGGGTTTTGGCATAAAGTATGCCAAAACCTGGGGTTTTGGCATATTTCGGTGGACCGCCGCGGGAGGAGTGGGGAGATTGCTGCAGTGTTGTCACGTTCATCGTTGACAGGCTGACGAGGACCCTCTCATACTACTGTTAGCTATTACAATAACTATTTTTTAATCATATAGTTTTATAATACGGCTGCATGGTTTTGTGAATGGCTTGCGATTTGATGGTAAAACAACGAGTCTGTCTACCTTCCATTACACCTGGCATGGTAGCCCATGCGACCTGCTGGCAGGGTGAGTGACCTTGACACAGCCCCACCCATCGGTCATTCCTGGTCACTCCTCAGCCATGGCAGGTTCCCCCGTTCCCTCTCGCGTTCTGCACAGCCAAGAAAAAATGTTATTTACAACGTAAATAAGTATTTTTTGGAAAAAATTTTCTTGAGAGAGTCCGAGGAATGAATGAGGTGAGGAGGGTGGTGACCTGGCGGGAGTAGTGGGGTGATGTGGCACCACTGCGGACCTGGACCACTCCACCCTCGGGACCAAGTTGAGCTGGGCCGACTAGTCTTTCAATTTTCTTGTGGCACACCAGTTTTCCTTTAATTATCCTTTCCCTGAAGGTGCTCTATCCCATGTCTCCCCTTATGGCCTCTACAGCAGTGCTCCTACAAGCTCCTAGTCCCCATATGCCTACTGTGTTCTGAGCCTTTTCCAAGTTCATGATTTCTCCTTCCCTGTACCGAGTCACTTCTGACCCATACAGACAATAGGGTACAGCCACCTCCTTCCATAAACTCCTGCCTACCTCATATTTATTAATGACTGTTATCACCATTTATAATCATGCCTGACATCCTCCTTGCCTTGCCTTCATTAACTTTCTTCTGCTTTTCACTGCCTATCCCTTCCTTGTTTACTTCCATTCCTAGGTATACATATCACCATACCACGGAATCGTACCTGGAACTGTCGCCGATAGGAATTATCGCCGACGTCAGCGAGTGTTCCAATTTTTCACAACGGCGAGTTTCCTATTTTAGGCAACAGTTCCAGTTCTTGATATTACAGTACCTAATATATACGGTATTTTGGTACTTCCAACCAGTAATTGAGTATGAGGTTGAAAATGCGGTAAATTTCCAGATGAACACCGAACTTCCTTTGGTGGACAAAACTTTTTTTCTGGTAAGTTTTGATGTGTTTTGAATGAATCTGCTAACCGTTTCTGTCGCAAATAACTTTTGTTTTTGTTTTTTTGCAACAAAAATGAAAAAAAAAAAAAAAAATGAACTTAACCAAACTTATACCTAACCTTTACCTAACCTAACCTTTACCTGAAAAAACCCCAAATATTTGCGACAGAAACGGTAGGCAGATTAATTCAAAACATCAAAACTCACCAGAAAAAAACAGTTTTGTCCACCTAACCCTTTCACGTACAAATGACGTCTTTGAGCGTCATCCGGTACGTGTAGGCCATACGTACGAATGACGTCTTTGAGCGTCATCCAAAAATAATATTTTAAAATATAATAAAAATCTTAAAAAGCGCGCGGTTGACGATTCACTTGACCGTTGGAACGAATTACAATATATTATATTAAAATATATTTTGTATAATATAATATTGTATAATATTATATTATACAATATATTTATTAAAAAAAAAAACTACGCTATCTTTCACTTCGTTGTATGGCTTTATTTTTGAGCGAATTACAATATATTATACTTCATTGGAAAGGAAATTTATTCAGCTATGTCATGGAATGTAGAAAAATCTTCTAATGATAAGTTGATTTTTGGCATATTATTTTTTGCCGCAAGGTGTTATTATTTTTTTTTTTCACTTCTAACTCGAGATTTGTAAGTTATTTTCACGCTAGCGTATTTTTTGAACATTGTATGATATAGGAAATGATCTTAGCTTAAAAACGAAACATAATTGAACTCGATACTTTGATAGTTTAGTTTCTAGACGCGGTGGAAGTACAACATTTTTCCCGCGCGTGACATTTCGGGTGACAATGGGTTTACGCGGGACAACAAAAAGTGAATGACAATGGTGACGTGAAAGGGTTAAGTGAATTCAGTGTTCTTCTGGAATAATACCAAGCATACTCTTTTCCTATGTATTTTGATGTGTTAACCCGCTGAGTACCAGCTAAATACAGTAAACCCTCTCGTATTCGGAGTAATTGGGCCAAGGAGTGGTCCGAGTAATGCAAGGATCCGAATAATGCATGAATGAAATAATAATAATAAAAAGATAGAAAATAAAAATTAAAATTCTAGGTGAATATACATAATTTCTAAGTCATGTAGATATCAATAAACATAAATAAATCATTTAAATAAATAAATCTACAGTAAAAATACACAATACAGTACTGTACAGGAGTAGTGTACAGTACTATCAGTCCTACGTCTGGCAGCGGCAGCCGGCAGCAGCATCATGATGGCGGAGATTTCCTCCTCCTTTTTGGTGTTACCAAGTTAACTTCCTAATGAGGGAGGCTTGCTGGATACGGTAGTAAGGGCAGGTAGTATCTAGGCGGTGGGAGAGCGGGTGGTAGCTGGAGATACCACCTCCGTTGCTGAATCTGGGCCCAAGGCTCAATGGCCTCAGATCACTCGCCAATACAACATTTGGACACAACAAAGAAACCACAATTACAGTATACAAAGTATATGCTCAGTGATGGATCATAAATGCTCTGCCTGGCTGCCTGGGCCTCTAACCTCACTGCATGACACCTTACCTTCACCTTAAAAAAAAAAAAGTTGAAAGTTGGGGGAAAAAAAAAAAAAAAAGTGGAGGAGGTCCGAATAATGTCGAAGTTCCGAATACGAGAGGGTTTACTGTATAATAAAAAGTACACCCACAGCCCAGCTGATTTTGCGTTTTTTTTAATTATTGAAAGGGGAAAAATGAAGTAAACTAAAAATATCACACATCGAAAAATGGGGGTTCTAAGGGGGTGGGGCACCCTCAGCCATCAGCGGATTCCGCCCGAATTCAAGGTTCCCGCGCGCCTAGCCCTTAGCTGAGCCCGCAGCATTGCAGCTGTACGATGCGTCCAGTTTTCGGGTGGCGGTTATTTTCACACCACCAGAGCATCATGTGTGCCTTCATAGTTCATATATACCACGTATGTATCACATAATGTCATAATAAGTCAATTTCAAGTGTGATAAGTGGACATAGTAAAGATTTATAAATAAGGACGAGTGGCAGTTTGCCCTAGCGTCCCGGTAACCATGGAGACGGGCGACCATGGTGGATTTGTACCCCAGCATAACACACGTACATACGCACACCCAGCCACTCCCACACTCTACAAACAGGACTTCCAAGCCTATACATGAGGGTTGCCACGTATATAAGGCATATCCCATACCAATCTCAAGTCAATAGCTACCATAGAACAAGAGTAAATAAGTCTAAAGTCGTGTGCGATAAGCGGGTATAGTGATTTTATCACGCTCCACAACATCAGAGATAGGCCCGCAGAACCGAAGGGGTTGCCGAGTATCACTACGTACAGGGAGGTCCCGTTATACGAGCATTCGGTATACGAGAATCCGATGATACGAGATGTGTAAATTAGGGTCTATTTTCAATATACGAGATCGAAAATCCAATGATACGACATTCAAACTGGGGTGAGTAAAATTATCAAGTTCAAAATGTGCGCCCTACCACTCCTGGGCTGGACAAAGGGGTATTTGGTTGACCCCAGTGAGGTCACCCCTAGCAGGCCGTGACCTGAAGGGTAATTAAGCATATGGCGCGGCCTGACATTTAGGGGTAATTAGCAGGTGTGCAGCCCCAACCTTGGGACGCAGTCAGGTCACCCCTAGCAAGGCATGACCTGAAGGGTAATTAAGCATATGGCTGGCCTGACCTTAGGGGTAATTAGCAGGTGTGCGGCCCCAACCTTGGGACCGCAGTCAGGCACCCCTAGCAAGGCGTGACCTGAAGGGTAATTAAGCATATGGCGCGGCCTGACCTTAGGGGTAATTAGCAGGTGTGCAGCCCCAACCTTGGGACCGCGTAGCACTACATACCTGTTCTCTTGTAGCCAACGGGGCGGTCCCCCAACCTTGACACGTCCTTCTCTTTTGCGTCCTGATTACATGTTTTTTGTTTTATGCAGTTTATGTTTTTTATGTGCTATTTTTTTGTGAATTGCTTTTATGTTTCTACAGAATAGGTAGTACAGTGTGGGTAATATAGACGCTGTGTGTTTGTTTTGTTTGCTATAGTTTATTTTAGCTTGAAAAACGTCTTTTTTTTTTTGATGGGGTCCTGGAACCAAACCTAAATTTTACCATTAGTTATGTGTTTCGTTATACGAGATTTCGCTTTACGAGCATGCCAGGTGGAACCTAACTGCTCGTATCTTCGGGACCTCCCTGTATTGACAACACACTTACAAGTATCCCACACAAATTTCAAGCCACTAGCTACCATACGACCGGAGTAAATACAGACCAAAGTCCCGGCGAAAAAAGTGGATAAGCTCGTGCTTCTAATCCACCCACCCATACCCGCGCGGCGAACCCACGCAGCTGCCGGGTACCGCCACTGTTGCCCCACATATCAAGCAGTGCCATACCATTTTCAGGTCATTCCTTGCCATAGAAGCCGCGTAACAGATTTTTAAATGGCGGACGCACACGTTGCTTCGCTGGGACTGTGCGTTACATACATACCTGACGCATCACGTGCGTCGCCGGGGTCCAGCGGGTTAAGAATGATGGTCACATTAAAAATCGTTGGAAATGCATTACTTTCCAGTTATCCCCCCCCCCCCCCCCCCCCCCCCCCCCCAGTTATGTCAGGTCATGTAACCAATGCCCATGTGTTGTATTTAACTTCAGTTTTACCCCGGGGTGTGGAGTCGGAGTCGCCTACTTTTGGTCGGAGTCTGAGTCGGAAAAAATATATCTCCGACTCCGACTCCTTTACGTGATCAATTCTCGTGTAAAGTACTTGGGTGTACTGCTAGGCCAGTGTTTCCACTTCGTAGGAGATTCCCACAAATTTGTGGGAGAAATTTGCTTTTGTGGGAGGACATTTTAAGCAAGCAATTTGTGGGAATATTGATTTTACGTGGATTTTTTTGCGTAAGAATGTTATATTTCGTGTTGTTTCGCATAAATTAATCTGTAGAGCATTGAGATAGATTATTAGACGATGTTGTAGAAGAAGTACCCAACGGCACATGATACGTCCTGTATCGGACTACACTACCCTCCCGAGTTTCGCGCTTGCTTTCTTCCGGAGTCATAGCGCGAAACTCGCGGATCGCGAAACTCGGGTATTATAAACCCTGTAAAAGTGCTTATTTAGTCCGTTTTTTTTTTTTTTTTTTTTTTTGTGGTGTGTGTGTGTGCCTACAGCACCGTTATGCAGTGGCCTCCAGGAGTGGGATGGTAGGCCCTGGAGGTTAACTTGAGGGCTGTGTACCTACCGTATTTTACAGCTTATAAGACTCACTTTTTCCCCAAAAAAATATCCTGAAAATGCCCCAAGCCCCTGTCCACCCAGCAGTGAATGGGTACTGGGTGTTAGCCTAGGGTTTGTGACCCGCTTCCCGGGATGGTGGCTTCGGCCAACACTACGTAGAGAAGAGGAAGGAGGAGAGGAGCTTGAGATTGAGCTTGAGTTGGGAGTCACCCAGCAGATGCTGTTTTGGTCTGAGTGAGTGAGCTTGACACATATCTTGTCAGCTGATGGTTGTGTGACAGTGTTATACGACAATAACACTGTCACAATGCCTTCCTCTCTTCTCTCCTGTCTCCTCCAGTACCTCCAGAAACCACAGTACCACACACGTCATGGTTAATCACTTATAAAGGAGTATTTTGTGGTAAATAGTAAGGTAAGGTGCTACTTATTTCGAGGTGTTACCTATCTTATGCGACACCGGCTGTTCCTGTAGAGAAAAACACAAACAAATGGAAAAAACAAAACAAAACTACATACAGCTATACTAAGCCTATTATTATACTATACTAAGCAGGAAGGAAGGAAGATGTGTCCCGTACGTCTCTTATGGGAAGCGGTAGCAGAGTGGGTAGCGTCAAGATATATGTCAAGCTCGATAAGCAAGATATATGACAGACGACCTACAAAGTGATACTAAGCAGAAAAGGTCACAAGAAGAAGAAGAAATCTCCGAGTGGCGTTCTCGGTGATCCGAGTTCGATCCTTGATGAGGGTTGTAAAATCCACTTAAAATCTTTCTCTGCACTGTTGAGTGGCCTAAGAACACCCACATGCTGCCCATTAGCTCTACCTTCGATTGCGAGTGTATCGGAGGACACAGGGGGCGGCATGAGTCTCTAATCACAGGCGTCACTATAGAAATTCTGTCTGCGCCACCACGGGCGAGGGCCAACCATCACAGCCCTCAAGTTAATCTCCAGGGCCTACCATCCCATGCCTGGAGGTCACTGCCTAACGGCACTGTAGCCACACACACACACCAAAAAAAAAAAAAAAACGAAACTCGGGGATATAATGCACGAAAGTTGGGATGATAAGAATTTAGGACTCAGCGCGAAACTCGAGGATCGCAAAACTCGCATAGCGTGAAACTCGGGAGGGTAGTGTAGTTTGATTCCTGTAGTAGCTACCCGTACGGTGTACGCGTCTCCACTCTCAAGTCTCAACACTGGGGTAGGCTGCTCAGCCTCCAGTGTTGCCAGATGGTGAAATTTTTCACCAGATTCTGGAAATCTGGTGAAGTTTCAAGCTTCCTGGTGAAAAAAAATGAAGAGTTTGGAACCAGACAATATTTGGTGTAATCTGGTTAAATTGTAGATGACCAGTCATTATTTGATATATACAAATATCAAAATGCAACTGGAAAGCGCCCATACAAGGAACTAGCATTATATGCACTATCATGTCTCTCGTGTCCTGTCTCTAACGCAGCTGTAGAACGTAATACATGTTCTATAACACACGTATCTGTGTAACACCGATCGATGTATAACACCGATGGTATAACACACGATCTGGCAACACTGTGCTCAGCAGTTGACCAGAAATGCTCATCAGAGATAGGATAGACCACAACACAGTCACAGACTCTGCCAGTATTTTATCACTTTATATAGGTAAGATCATTAAATATTATGTGATTATAGCAGTTACCTGATGAAAATTATATGATATAAATAATTGAACCTTACGGCCGGACTGTAAATGTCCCACTTATTTATCATTCTTTGATGAATGTCTCGCTTTTACAAAATTATAATATATATATATATATAATATATATATATATATATAATATATATATATATATATATATATAATATATATATATATACCTATATATATATATATATATATATATATATTATATATATATATTATATATTATATATATATATATATATATATATAATATTATATATATTATATATATACGGTACCTATACAGGGAGGTCCCGAAGATACGAGCAGTTAGGTTCCACCTGGCATACTCATAAAGCGAAATCTGGTATAACGAAAACATAACTAATAGTAAAATATAGGTTTGGTTCCGGACCCCATCAATTATAAGAAAAACAAAAAAAACATGTTTTTCAAGCTAAAATAAACTATAGTAAACACAACAAACTCAAACTCTCAAATATAGGGCTCTATATATATCACACCACCGCACCACCACACCACCACACAAAACACAGTGAATTAAGAGTGTGACAGCACAGTAGGACAGAGCACAAATAAGTCACAATAAGCACATTAAGTAAACCAGCAAATCACTAAATCGACTCACAAGGCCACATACATACAAGCAACAAAGAATTGTATTTTACTCTTGGGGACACCACGTGATCCCACTAGACTCGAGAGGGTACGGTAGGTAAGGGACAAGGGAGGGTGCGCAGACCTCTTAAATGCCCACAAACTCGTCTCTGCGCATCTGAATCATTGTACATTGTCCAGGGTTGTGAATTTTTGTAGGCCACATTGTCGTACCGAGCCACCAGAATTATCATATTTTTGTACAAGCTCGCGATGGACACCTATTTCAGCCTAAATCAGGTGTCAAATAGGCTTGTAAAATGTTTCCACGAATGTGTTGGCAAGGAAGAAATTTGGCACAGAAAGTTATATTTCGTCTCTTAACTCATTGTCCAAGCGAGCGAAGCGAGCTTTTAGCATTTATGCTAAAATTCGTAATATATTGTGCCTGGCGACATTAGTGCAGTGGCGAAAGTAGTGCATTAGTGCAGTGGAAATAAAATGTGTTCGTAGCCTTCACAACAACAGTGTCTTATAGCGTCGCCGAGAGGCAGGCCGCTTGTGCTAGGCCTCATATAACCACTATAACTCATGTTTCTAATGCCGTTATAGGTGTTATTTAGGGTTAGCGTGGTGTTATATACGTGGTAGGGTGTGTGTGAGGTGTTAAATATGCCATTTCAGCCGTGGGTACAGAGAGGAGGAAGAATAACAATTATGAAATACCACCACCACCACCATCAGATTGATTATGGTACAACCTTAGGTAAAATCATATAGGCAGTAAATGACTATAATTTTAGTAAATAACTTTTAATTTACTTGAGTAAATAACTTGGTAATTTTACTCACCCCAGTTTGAATGTCGTAGCATTGGATTTTCGATCTCGTATATTGAAAATAGACCCTAATTTACACATCTCGTGTCATCGGATTCTCGTATATCGAATGCTCGTATAACGGGACCTCCCTGTATAGGGGTGCGTTTCGGTGTTCCCCGGTGCCGAAGTTCCCCATTATCTCTGTTAATTTTTTCAACCCCTTTGAACCTTCTGAACCCAACATTTTTGAACCCCTTGAACCTATTTTTTTTTAACACATTGAACTTTTTTTTTTTTTTGCCCTTTGAACCTAAATTTTTTCAACCCATTGAACCATATTTTTTTAAACTCTTTGAACCTAAATTCCTTTAACCCTTTGAACCAAATGTTTTTTTACCCTTTAGACCTGATTTTTTTCAACCTTTTGAACCTACACTTTTTGAACCCTTTGAACCAAACCTACCCTAAATATTGGCACCTTATAGATACCGGGGAATATCAGTACCTCATAGGTGGGGAACATTGGTACCAGGGAACAAAGGTACCTCATAGGAGGCGGGGAAAAGAGGTACCTCTTAGGAGGCGGGAAACAAAGGTAACTCTTAGGAGGCGGGGAATATCGGTACCGGGGAACATCGGGATGACCCCTATATAGTGCTCGCCAAAAATGTTTACCGGTTGACATCCTTACGCACGCAACTGCCTTAAACATCAATTAAAAACAACAGAATGATAATTTATTAGAATTCACTGATCAGTTCTACTAATTTACGATATTAATTATACAGTAATAATATGAATGAACTTGAAAATATGTAATGCAGTAAGCCTACTACTGTACTGCAAAGAGAGGGAGGGCAAGGGGGGGGGGGGGGCAGAGTCTGGAGTCGCAACCTTAAAATTTCCTGGAGTCGGAGTCAGATTTTTTAAAGTCCGACTCCACACCCCTGGTTTTACCGCTCTAGTTAAAGATTTAACTAGAGATTTTTCAAGGAATAGGGAAGTAATTCCCGTAGACTTTATCGGTTAGTTATATAAGTTTCTATATTTTTGGCCTTATGTCATCCCATAGAGTGTTTACCGGATACATTGTACGTCATCCACATAATATACTATCAGTACAAAATTAGTTGCCATTTTCCCCGCCCAAAACCCGACGCCTGTCGTTCCCGACGGGTCCCCAGGTTTGTTATGGAGGGAGAAATAACTGCAGAATTATGCATTTCCGACAATTTTCAATGTGACCATCATTCTAAACACATCAAAATGGTAAAATTGTAGAGTCCTTTCCCGCCCTTATTAGTCGGGTTTTTTCCTCCAGACCTTCACAGATCCCTTCAGATACCTCTAAAACAGGGGTCCCCAACCCGCGGCCCGCGAGGCATTCCGTGCGGCCCGCCAGATCATTTCCTTTTGGTCATCGGTGCGGCCCTCCATTCCAAACGTGTGTTGAAACATCTTTTTTCTCGAGCGAAGCACTGCCGCGACTTGGGCCATCAACAGGACATTGTGCGATTTCACTGCATTGTGCACCAAGAAGCCCTGTGTGCCAAGTCTGCGACACTGTCTGACGTCATGAGCGTCGTGGTGAAAGCAGAGAACTTTGTGTTGGCAAGAGGACTCAACCACCGCCAGTTCCGGGACCTGCTTGCCGATGCCAAGGCGGAGTATGGCGACCTGGTCTACTTCTGCGACGTGCGCTGGCTCAGCCGCGGCTCTATGCTAAAGCGTGTCTTCGACCTCAGAAAGCAGCTGTCGGAGTTCTTGTCCTCCAAGAGAGCTGAATTCCCGCAGTTTGAGGATGCCGCCTGGATCGCCGATCTCGCTTTTCTCGCCGACCTGACCACTCACCTGAACAACCTGAACCTTCAGCTCCAAGGCAGAGATATCCTCGTCCCGGACATGATGTCAAAGGTTCACGCCTTCGAGATGAAGCTCAAGCTATGGGAGTCTCAGCTGGAGAAGAAGGACTTCAGCCACTTCTCGAAGTTGGCGTCAGTTAAGTCCACTTGCACAGAGAACTACGTGGACGTCGTTGGGGACTTGAGGAAAGAGTTTGCCAGCCGTTTTGCTGATGTACGCGGCTACATCCCAGAGCTGAAGCTGTTCAGCGCACCCTTCAACGTAGACCCAGAGTGTGCCCCCGCTGACCTCCAGCTCGAGCTCATTGAGGTCCAGTGTTCCGACGAGCTGCGCTCAAAGTTCAACGGATCCTCCCCCTTCACCTTCTGGCAGTCTCAAGTTCGCACACGTCAATTGCCGGCCCTGGTACAGAACGCGATGAAAGTGTCGTCGATGTTTGGATCAACATACTTGTGCGAACAGCTGTTTAGCAAGATGAAACTGACAAAATCGAAGACCCGTGCACAGCTCACAGATGACCACTTGGACTACGTTCTCTTGCTGTGTGTTAGTTCCATTACCCCTGATTTTGATAAGCTTTGTGCTGAGAAATGTCACCAGGTATCTCATTAATAAATTCTTTGACATTTTTTGTTCTGTATATGTGGTTTTCAGAGTTTTTTTATTGGTGCGGCCCTCGGGTCCTCTCAGACTTGTCGATGCGGCCCGCGGTACTCTGCGGGTTGGGGACCCCTGCTCTAAAACGTAATTATAGAATGGAGGAGAGATGCCTTCTTCAACCCCCCTCCCCCCTGTTACCCAGGGCTGCCCTGGACCCCACAAAATAATATTACTAACCTAACTTAACCATACCAATAACCTCCTAGCGAGATCTAAGGGCGAGAAAGAGCTAGAATTTTACCAGGTTAGGTTAGGTTATATTGAGGTTAGGTTAGTAATTCTTTTTTCTTTTCTTTTTATTTCTCCCCCACTTTATTATTACATTTTATAGGTATCTGAAAGGATCTGTGAAGGTCTGGAGGAAAAAGCCCACTAATAAGGGCGGGAAAGGACTAGAATTTTACATCAAATTATATGGGAAAAGAGTACTTGTGACCTTGTACTCAATTACTGGTTAAAAGTACCAATTTACCGATATACTAGTGATGGACTGAATATTCGCTTTCGCATTTACAATTGCGAATATTTGCCATGTATTTCAATATTCGTCCCCGCATTCGCATCCGCACTACCAATCGTAGTTGTTTGCGAATATGCGAATATTTTGCCCAAATTAATAAACCGTCCAAAATAAGAAAAAATATAACAAGTGAACATAATATTACACACGCAAACATATAAATAAATTAATAGTTTAGCCGAGCGTAAGTTAAAAGAATGGGGCGAGGAGGCGTAGTGGCAGCCAAGGCCATAGTTCCTCTTCATCCTCTACCCTCCAATAGAGTGGCAGCTGCTACTCTCGAGGTCACTGTGACTGAACTCATCTCATTGCCCCGTGCGCCATACTCCAGTAAGCATATACGTGCTCTTCTCTGTCACCCACGAGCACAATCAACTTTCTTTGAAAGAGAACAGTGTTGCAGCTACTGCGTAATGGCGCCCAGTCACACCAGTGTGGTTTGCGATTATTTCTAGATGAACTCTACACTCTCTTACTCTTGCAATACATACAAAATAATTTAGTTACCTATATAATATTAAAAATAGTGTATTACTTGAAATATTATGTAATATTCGCAATTCGCATTCGCTTTCGCGAATATTGAAACCAAATATCGGCATTCGCTTTCACGAATACGGAAAATAGATATCACTAAGGTCCATCACTAATACGTATATACATATAATCAACTTTTACCCGTGTTTTTACATCCAGGTATTAAATACCACCAATAGCTTGAACAGCTAGGTCAGGTTATGTCGGTTAGTTAACAAATGTCCAGGTTAGGTAAGTGAACAAGTGAGGGGCCTCGTTGGTCGGCGAGAATTCCTATCGGCGACAGTTTCATAAATCTTGGCCACCACTTCAGTAAATATGTAATTTCAACCAATATTCCCGATTACCATTTTCTGGTAATACTGCAGGAGTTGGCGGGCTCCACATGCCTTACAGCTTTCTTTTTCTCTAAGGTTATTCTGAATAAGTCATCCTCCAAGCTTATCTGAACGAAATTACAGGACTGTATAGGACCTGCAAAATCTGGTGATGGGTTTGATTCCCCGCCCCGGACATTAAGGGGAGGAGTAAGCATTCAGGTCATCATATAGAAAGAATGGATGGTTGAAATTTTATGAAACTTTACACAATGTTGGGACTATTACAAAACTGCTTCAAACGAAAAATCTAGAAATTTTGATAATTGTTTGTTGTTTTTGTTTTGTTTAAAATGTAAATTCTTCAAGCTGTTAGTCCTCCTTCAGTTTTGCTACTAATGCTTATTTTTAAAGTTCCTTTTAAAGAGGAAGTTTATTTCTATTAAATTTGTTGCTGGAATTATAATTTTTTTATTAGTTTTCAAGATACACACAACCCTCGTTTTCCCGGACCTTCATTTCCCGGATATCGGATTTGCTGGACAAATTCCGAGGTCCGGGGATATGTCAGAGTCCCGGACAAATGCTTGGTCCAGTCCGTAAATCGACAAAGTTGTCCGGCGGTCCGAGCGTCTCCTGTCACCCCTGGTCAGTGTCCGCGCCTCCCGCCAGGTGGCAGTATGCTCAGCGGTTGTATTGTTTACATTTGGGCACAAGGCACTCATGGTTCACCTGCACCGTCGCCGTCAGTCTCCTGACCCCCACTGCCCCTGGTGCAGGAACGTCTCTTGAGACTATTGAACACTTTCTGCTGCCTCCCGCCAGGTGGCAGCATGCTCAGCGGTCGTATTGTTTACATTTGGGCGTACGACGCTCACGGTTCACCTGCACCGCCTCCGTCAGTCTCCTGACCCCCACTGCCCCTGGTGCAGGAACGTCTCTGAGACTATGGAACACTTTCTGCTGAAGTGTCTGCGCTTCCACTCCCACCGTGTAGTGTTACACATTCAACTACTTGCCCTGAAAGTCGCCACCTGTGACCTGCCCACCCTGCTGGCAGCGGCTGGCGTCCACCCCTCCCGCCAGCACGCTGTCATCCGCCTCACCTGTGCCTTCCTGAGGAAGACAGGTCAACTACAGCGGCTGTGATAGCATCATAGGACATTACCAGGGCTCATAGTGTTCCCCAAGGGATCCTCGCAGCCCTAAAAACAACAAGAAAGTGACATAAAAGTCCGCGGCGGGGTAGTTGGTATTGGCGGTTGCCGGACAGTAAATACTAGAGTAGGATAAACGTCCGGGGGTGGGTAATGGCCTCGGACTGTTGCGATTCCCGGACCAGTGCTCCCCCCAATAGTCCGGGAAAATGAGGGTTGTGTGTACTTATATACAATTTTCAAAGAACAAAACAACAACAAAAACAAGATGTAATTTGATCTGATTAAGACTATTTTTTCATATATCAATATTTTGGCAAGAAGAATCCTTCTTTATATCATACTGCTCAAAACAAACTTAAAAGATTCAAAATTGGTTAAAAATTGAGGAAGTAGTGATTTATAGAAGTATTGGAAACCAGTCAAAAAATAATTTGAGAAAACGGTCCTCAAAGATTGGCTACAAATTACTCTTATAACAATCCATTTAACAGAAATTTCTACTTAGTAAGTTCTATAGCTCTTTTGATTAAGATTCCAATAAAAAAAACTGATCAAAATGGATCGATAAATAAAAAAGATACAGCATTTTGAATGCAAGTATCCAGAGCAATTCTTGGTGGCGATTTTAGCGGCGATGGGCCTTTTCATCTAATAGACCAAATAAAAATAATATAAAACCTACATACCTTTATCAAGGCCTTGCCTTTGTTCAAACTCTTCCACACTGCCCCAGGGGTGGTTTGAGAAGCGCGTTTTTCCCCCCCAGAGTTTCCCCAGTAGGCCTACTCTTGTGCATTTTTTTTTTTCAGATAAAATAACGAAAACTGAAAAAAATAATGGAAAACTAAATTTGTATTAGATGATATGGCAACACTCCCTGACGTCTGAGCCCTTTAAACGTGCGTAGGGCATTTAAAATGCGTGCAAAAGTAGGGTGGTGTTTCAGCTGGCTGAAGGTACCAAAACCTAATTTTCGTATTTTTTGATGAAATTCGGCTTCTGAATACCTACCCCTCCCCTTAAGAAAAAGGAAATGATTTATTTCCGAATTATGATAACCACCCTGAGTCATTTGTCTGTTGGAAGGACATACTGATGGTATTTCAGAAGGTATCGTGACCCAGGGCAATGTAAAGCTTCTGTCAGACCCGAGATACTTCCCAGGGGAGCATTACATGGCTCCATCAATGGCCCCTTGCAGTTCTGTCAACAGGGCACTCTCTAACCCCCCCCCCCCTTCACCAAAACTGTCCCTTCAGGAATCTTCCTTAGAATACCATCACAACAACAAGTTAAGAAGATAAAGAAGAGAGAAGAGATCCTGCCCCCTAAAAATTCACGGCACTACATTTGTGTGTTTCTTTAACCAGATACGAGGTGACCGCACGGGCCGACAGCTGGGGCCGGCAGATTGTTCCTGACCTCGCACACGCCATACACTCTGTCCTGCCGCCTCCCTCTCTGCCTTGTAAGGTCGCGCTGGTGCTGGTGTAGTGAACGGCACAGAAAACGTGGTGTAGGTCCCGTTGGTGCGCTACAATCGGTTGGTGGATGAGAAGTCGCGCTGTGAAGGGCGTGACAGACTATCAAGAACAGCTGTTGTGCGGGCCATTCAAATTACGTGTGTTAGACCTACCTGTGACCGTGTTTGACTTTCTCTGCACTGTAAATAATCTGGGCTCGGGAAAGTGTTTCTTAATTTTGTTCCGCTGCATTAACCTTATTGGGTCAGTGGTCTAACGCGCCATGTGTTTGAGTGCAAAATCTATTGATGGTGCGGGTTCAACTCCCCACCCAGGACATTAACCCCTTGAGACCAAGAATGTAATTTCCATTGTAATTTGGGTACCATTAGATGATTTTTAGTGAATATAAGCAATATTTTATAGATATGACCTGTTTAGTATCCTTGTCCACTAACTAATTTGGTATATTTAGTTACATTTTGTACTTCTATGCCTTACAACATGCAATTTTATATAGCAAAGGAAAGATCTGGGTGTGAAGGGGTTATGGGGACTGCCCACCCTGAATATTTCGAAAATTCATGAAAAATACAAAAAATCTGTTTAAGTCATATAATGGTAGCTGTGGCCTTGGGCAACACACTGGTAGATAGTTTTTCAAAAATATTTCAACCTCCTGCTCCCTCCCCCCTCGCACCACGCGAGCGCCACGCCTCATTTGTTTGCATCAGTTTTGACGATAAAATATCAATAATAATGCTATTTTGAGTTTCCTGATGCATTTGAATGATTACGTATACGTCTGGTAATGCGTGCGAGAATGTAAAGCAGTTACCGGGAGCGGATCAGAGTTCCGTAGCTTTGTTGCCGCTGATAAGGAAGAGTACTGTCGCAGTACCTTGGGTTAGAGGTACCCAGCCTCATAATAGCATCCTTATTGAACCAGGAACCCGTTAACACACCCTAAAGCACAGAAAAACTATAAAGAAGTGCATCTGAGTAATCAGGATACCAATCTGGTATGTTCTGAAAAGTGCTGAAACCTGGCGACAATGAGACCCTTACCTTGAATTACTAATACCTTGCCCTGCAGGAGGGGACCAGGTGTGTCTGAGTTACTGGAAACATTCATAATAACCTCAGAAATTAAATGAACCCTATTTCCAAGACCTTTATAAGGTTTACTGACGTAACACTTAGTCAAACTAAAAAAAAAATGTTTACGGCTCTTTTCTGAAAAAGGTAAGTTATTCTAATACAATTTCTTTCACCTTGATCAGTTTTTATCCGATCTTTACATATGAGGTATCAATGGATAGCTGAATAGAAAACGAAGAAAATTATGGTGGATTTTTTTGTTTATGCCTATTACGAACATGGCACTAGTGTTTCAAACATAATTTTGGGGGAAATTTTTCAATATATAAGATTTTTTTTTTCAGTGATAAACAAAGATAGATAAAAACCACACCATAGGATCGTTCTTTATAACTAGAAGAGTTAATGGTTAGAAAATATGAGAAATGCATCAATAATCCTAAGAGTTGAAAGCAATTTAAACCAGCCGAATTTTCCTCTTTTTTTTCACATTTTTATTATTTGCCCAAAAACTATTGGCCAGATCTAAATGAAACTTGTGTTTTAAAGTCTCTGCTTAGCCCTAAATAACTCATTAAATTTGCGGCAAAGTCCTTCAGTAAACAAGATTTAGGGTTGGCGGTCCCCTTAAGCCTTAAGGGGAGGCGACGCCCGTTACTTAGGAGGTGACATTATTTTTTGGTGTGTATGTATCTTATTACCTGAAGCATCAAATCTCCAAGTTGCAATGAGATACACTCATTAGTTTAGAAGAGCAAAAAAATAATACACACTGAAAATGGCATCGGTATTGTTTGAAATTTCTCAATTACTCAATTTCTCAAATTTCTACTTATAGTAGAGGTGCCATCATCACCTCTTGCTGCTGATGACTCAACCTCGCCTGACTTTACATCACACGACACCCAACCTTCTCTTGCCACTCATCCGTTTGTCTAATATACATTGTGTACTATATACATTTGACTATGGATATTTTACCTAACTATTTTATGTGTTTATAGTGTCTGCATTGAATATTGGATAATTTTATCTTCCATTACGCATGTGGGCCCCATATTATGTTCGACTTAGGTAAAAATGGACTTACCAACAGCATTTCAAAACGTATCCATTTCGTAAGTCAGAGTTTCTGTATACACTAAAACCCTTATAACTCAGCATTGTATAACTCGGAATTTTATATAACTCGGCAAGGCAAAGACAGTCTGCAAAAAATTATGTATCTCGGCATGTTGCCGAGTTATAACTAGATCTCTTGGTTTACACTCGGCATATCATGCCCTCACAACCTCTTGTGTGAACATGTATACAGAAAGTAAAGTAATGTATCTCGGCATATTGTAGAGTTATAACTGCATCTCTTTGCTTACACTCGGCATATCCTCAGTCTTCTTCTTGTGACCTCTTCTGCTTAGTATCGCTTTGTAGGTCGTCTGTCAAGCTCGAGCTCGAGCTTGACATAAGCCCTAAAGCTTGTCAGCCTACGCGCTGGTACCCGACCTTTGCTTTACTTTGCCACCTATTTTACGTGTTTTGGGATTACATCATACAGTACTGTATTTCTAGATGTCAGCTCCATCACGCAAGGGTGTCTCCAGCAGGAAGGGAATGAAATTGAAGAGCCTGAGCCTGCAGGAAAAGGTGAAAGTGCTGGCAAGGATGGATGCGGGTGCATCCATGCGTGCTATTTGTACTGAGTTTGATATCAAATCCAGCACATTCTATGATATCAAGAAAAAGAAAAAAGAAGTTTGTGCCCATGCCCTTACTTTGGAGGATCCAAACACCTCCAAGACTACCAAGAAGAGGATTAAGCCAGTTAAGAACGTCTCCCTTGATGCTGTATTTACAACATTTTGAATTTTTACCCATATCAGGAGGGCATTTGCATAACTGCATATTGAATAACTCGGCAAGGCCAGAGCCCCTTTCATGCCGAGTTATAAAGGTTTTAGTGTAACTGTATTCGTCCAGTACGTAACCCCTGAGATGTTCGGTGATCCACTGTAATACTAAAAAGAGAGGAAAAGGAGCACAACAAACCCAATGGCAGAAGACTTAGAGACAGAGCTAATAGTATCTTATATTTGTTCATGCTACTATTTGACAGTGATATAGTGTTAATTATCGGCACAATCATGGATGTAGAAATGTAAGTATTAACGCCACTATACGTCTGTAAATCGAAAAAAAAGTTGTCCTGGCGACTTTAGTGTTATCTACAGTAGGGAGTTTCGGTCCAAGTGTAAAATAATACCGAAATAAGGCACAACACAAGAGAAATCTTCAAAATCAAAGAACTATTCGTAGCGGATGTTTACTAAGTGAGGGCCGCGGCGTGACTGACGCGCACAGTTGCCGAGTAGCTTGTTTCGGCAACCGAGTTATCGTACAGCAACCGGTGCAATTATGAGTTTGAAATTCTGTTCGTGAACCGATTTGTTTGAAAAGGGAGACGTTCGAAACCCGAGGTGTGAGTGTATATGCGGATCCGGTATTCTCAGAGCTACGATATTTGGATCCCCAGTGTATCACCAAAACTTGAATCTTCGAGCGGATATTGCTCGTACAGCAAAATAGGATGCAAGTTCATAGATTTTGCATCATTAACTTCTCATTTAACAAATACTTTTATAATGCAATAATTCTTTACTAAGCCTTAAGGTACTCCACTTACCATGCTATTCCACTCTAACACACAGTCTGTAATCATATTCCTCATCTGTCTCCCATTTAGGAAGTCTTTCCAATTTAAGGCATTACCATCCAAGCCACCTTCAAATATTAACCTCTATAGTAGCCTCGTGTGTATTTTTGTTAAAAGCTTTTTTCAAATCCAAATACTACATACTACATTCTATACTACATCAATAACCCATGATTGAAAACACTGCAGATAAGAAATGCATAAATTCTCAGCACAGAATCCAAATTGTCTGTAAGACACTATTCTTTTTTTCAAAGTTCTTTTAATACATCTGTCCTGTACTATTTTCGTACATAACTACTGCACTGCACTGTTCACTGAGACTGATCTATTGTTTATGCGTGGGCATATTCTCTCTCTCTCTCTCTCTCAACCTTGTTAGCAAGACTTGTCTCTGTGTATATAAGGGATCATTTCACTGATATTGTGTTTTGTTGGACAGGTGTCCCAGCTCCTGCGTCAGAATGAAGGAGTGGTGCAAGTCAGTGGGTGCGGTGACCATGAGTGGTCACCTGATGAGTTCACTCCAGCAGCTACTTACTCCATAGACTCAGTTGACTCTAACCAGCTAGCCTCCAATAGCCCCATTGAGGACAAGCTGGCAGTTGCCCGTTGCCTTCACACGACAGGTTGGTTCTGCTGGTGCTAATGGAGGTTCTTAATGATGCACATAGATTTTGTGGTTACTAAGTATATACCTAACAAGATAATGCTGTTGGCAGGCTACCTGTTTGGTGTGTTTGATGGCCATGGGGGACCAGAGTGCAGCCAAGTGGTAGCCAAGAGGCTGTTCGACTACATTGCTGCATCCCTCTTACCTCGGGCTGAGCTGCGCCGAGTGGTGGCAGAGATGCAGGCAGGCTCACCAGTGGCTCTCACACAGGTGTACAATGATACCTCTGAATTTGTCTCTGAACTGCAGGAGATATATGATGCCTCCCTCTTGCGCTACTGCAACCAGCTGCTGACCTCAGTGTCTGAAGACTTCAGCATGGAGGAAGCTCTGGCACGGGCCTTCAGCCAACTGGATGGAGACCTTGGGTGGGAGGTAGAAGAGAACCAACGCTCGGCTGTGCTGGAGCCACTAGTGCGTGTGGCATTGTCTGGCTCGGTGGCCTGTGTTGCCCATGTGGATGGGCCTCACCTTCATCTAGCCAATACTGGTGATTGTGGAGCTGTTTTGGGTAGCCAGAGGCAGGATGGTGGCAGTGGGTGGCAAGCACTGCGACTCACTCAAGACCACGCGTGGGAAAACCCAGCAGAAGTGGAGCGGATTGTGTCTGAACACCCACCTTTTGAGGCAGAGAATGTGATAAAGGACCAGCGGCTGCTGGGGATCCTTATGCCGTTTAGGGCCTTTGGGGACTTTCGCTTCAAGTGGGACCGTGAAAAACAGATTAATGTGACTCAACGCTATGCTGACCATAACAGCATAATTCCGACTAGCCTCACACCACCATACCTCACTGCTCTGCCAGAAGTCACCTACCATCGCTTGCGGCCACATGACAGGTTCCTGCTTATGGCCTCAGATGGTCTATGGGAATGCATGATCCCATTGGACTGTGTCACACTAGTGGGAGAATACATGTCCGGTCGCCAGACCCTCCAACCAGTGCGCCTTCCCAAGAAGGGTGTCACCCTCGGGGAGGTTGAGCAGGTGCTGGAGCAGAGACTTAAGGGCCTTATCCTCAAGCCTGTGGATACCAGTGCTGCCACGCACCTCATTCGCCATGCCCTTGGGGGCTCTGACATGGGCCTGGACCATGCCAGACTTTCACACTCTCTCACACTCCCCCCAGAAATCCGTCGTTACTTCAGGGATGACATATCCATTCACGTCATATTTTTTGATTCCAACTTTTTAAGAGTCTGTCCGATAGAGATGTAATTCTAAATATTGCTTACTTCACTTTCTTTGTCTTCTTACACTTACTTTGTTCAATGGAGGGTTTGTAGCTGACAATCAAAACTCCCATGGCATAGTACTTTGTGGCTGCTCATTCTTGTGGTCTTGATAGTTTCAATCAGTAGTTGAGTGATGACTGCATTACTTGTGTAAATAGCATACTATCATTATTCTCTTTGTTATGAAAGTCCTGAATGTGTAGCGTGGAAGAAGCTAAGATGGAATGGTAGTAGTAAGGTGATTTACATAGGCACAACTGAGGATTGAGGCCAGACATGACGAGAGAGGATCTTAACGTAATCGTCCAGACCATTCATTCCTGATTTAATGCAGTCAAAATATAGCCATTATCGAATATAACAACAATATGTTGTCACTTTTTGCATCCGTCAGCCGTTTTTAAGTAATCTGCAATCAAAATCTGCAAATTCCCCGAGGTTCCAAAACGCTCCTGACAACTTGCAGACGATGCACCATGGCTCGATGACGTCAACCAAGGCAACTTCCCCCCCCCCCTCCTTCCGCGGCAATCCAGAAGCATGTGAACACCGACAATAAACATAGTACTTGAAGAATTTTGGGTGTTTCTGATATATGTATATATTTTGCAATATGGCATATACTTGCATCCTTTACAGAAGCAGCAAGAAAGCTGTGCCTTTTCAGAGAGCTTAGCACACGTTTCCGACTGATACGGCCACGAGAAATGTGTGGAGAAGGTTCGTGCATCGGGGGAGGGAAGGTTGTGGGATGCAGATTGTCGCCCACCCGGGACATCACCAGCAAGTTCTGCGCGGCGGCTGGAACGGGGCTGATTTTTTACCCGCATTTTTTTACAAAAGTTGTGTTTTTACGGAAATAAGGCGTGGAAATTTATTATTTTTTATGGGTTAGGTGTTTTGAATGAACATTCAACATACTTATGCATAGAAAAAATGGATCTGGACAATTACTTTTAAGCTCAAAACACAGGTCAGATACCATGAGTAAATATCTAGTCCTTCTACCCCATACTTCATACATGTCTGTATATTAGTTGGTAGACCAAGGAATGCATAGAAAAATGTTCTGATAAAGAACTAAACCAAAGAACATGACAGACGAGTTCCACACAACAATGCTACTTTGCAAAGTAGCTACCATTATGCAACAAAGGTAATGTAAACATGGAATGTGCCTTTCAAAATATTGATGCAACCCAGAAACAAAATCAAAGTTAAGTAGCAATGCTTGATGTAAACATCTTTATGCTCATGCTCAAAACCTGTGTCACTGGAATGACATGTTTTGAAAATCACTTGGTGCCAGTCATGAGTTGCATATATTCCCATAACGAGCACTCAGGTTCTAGACCACTGATGCAGCAAATACCCGTCATGCATGTGTAAGTTATCACCTTTATCTTCTGGTGCATATGTTTTTTTTTGTCTTGAGATACTTTTTTAATATTTTATCATGTGATTGTAAAAGTTGTCATTTCTCGTGACCAAACCATAGGCTGATACCTTATTACCTTTGCATTACAATTTACTCTTTTTTTCAATTATCTACTCATGGAGAAGCTTTACCATTATCATTCATCAGATCACTCAAACACTCACGTGATTGATTTGGACTTATCCATGAGGGGTCAGCATTCTAAAATGGAGACAGCCTGGATCAAAACCCCCACCCACATGAACACTTGGCGAGAGTAGTGCAATTGAAGAGTAACTACCAAGGCCTTGTTGTATGTGTTGTCACTTCCATGAGGGCTGCAATACTTGATTCATAGTGTACTTAGCTTTAGTGTGGGCCATTAGCATAGCACTTCTCAACGTAGCTTTGAGGGAAGGATGTGACATTTACTAATGTATGTAAAGTGCCTGTTATATCACCATGGTCTGTTACTGTTTTCTTTTATTGGTCCTACAGAGAAGAACAAGGTTGTAGTGAATCTTGAAGTCACTGTAAGAGGCTGCTGTGTATTGATTTTCCTCCCCAGGTCACTACCCCCTTCAGCCTAGCTTCTGAAATATGACATTTTTTTGTCGATCCAGACTAAAGCAAACAGAGTAGCCTAGAGAGAGGAGAAAATTATTAACTATTACAGTAAACCAATAACCAAAACTAATTAGGGGGAGACCTGGGTCAAATTGTCCGAAATATCCGATGGTTACTTATATTTAGCCCCTCCACACAATGAGAACTAACTAAAACATTACAAAACATTACTGATTGTAGTACTTGTACTCACCAACACATGGCTGATACTGAAGTCTTGAAATGCAGTACTACTGTGCACTGAGCACTCGGGCTTCACTGATAGCGTCTTCAGGCAAGTCTGCAAGGGCAGAATTCAGTAGGGCAAAGCGCAAGCGTGCACACACGAGCGCTCGGTGACGTAGGCATACAGTATGCCTAGCGCAAGCTACCCTCGCACTACAGCCTGAGGAGGTGAATCGCCACAGAGTTGCCAGCCTGCGCCACAATAAGGGTATGTAAACAAAGTCCAAGGAAAGCTTTTGCTCTTCTCTCTCCTATTCTTGCCTCCTTAGTATTTTATTTCCTGCTGCTATAAATTTTGCTGCAATAAATACAGGGTCATCAACAAGGTATTCTGCGACAATAAGAATTGCCACAGAGATAAATTTAGGCAGCTGCTATCTTGGTTGCAATGTAAATTGTGAAGCATTCAGTATCATTCAGTAGTGGAAGGGAAGAGGGGGATCGCTACTGAACGCAGCCCTGGCAGGTGTCAATCTGGGGATTTGTAAGGTAAGGTCTTCAGTGCCTTGAGGTGCTTAATGTGTCAGAGGTGATGTGGAGGCTGGCTGATGGAAGTGGATGGCACAGAGGAGGTGGAAGATGCTGCAGAAAACTCTGACAATGTGCGCAGGAAGTGCAGAATTCGAACTAGTTTGGATTATGGAAAGTTGCTGAAAAATTTGAACTGGACCTGAAACAGGTCGAATTATCCAAAGTTTGAATCATACGGGTTTAAATTAGAGGGTTTACTGTAAATCATAATTATAATTATATTATTATTATTAGAGAAACCATTAACATAAATTACTGCTCTAATGATTTACATAGGATTCACTATTCTATTAGGATTATTTTGGGGGGGATTTAACACAGTTCACACTGACAAAGTATCGGCGGATTTTTCTGCCGAAAAATTTGGGGAAAAACGGCAGTCTTCCAAGATTACGTTCACACATGCGATTCATTACGGCGAAAAAATTGACTGGTTGCTGTCCCCGACATCAACAAATCGGTAAATTTTCGTTATTCGGCACTAATTTTGAGGCTGAAACTTTGTTTTCCTGAATAGTTTTAATGTTTTAAAATTGAATCTAGGACTTTTCTGGCGGAAATCAATGTTTGTTTGCAGTTTGTGTGGGGGACGCCGCCCAGCCAGTACCTGGTACTTTTGTCTACTGAAATTCTCGTCTCGACACAAACCGGGAACTCTCGCCGATGGTAATGGTTCAGTTAAGGTATACAGAAACACAGGGAAAAAGCTTAATATATATATACACTACCCTCCCGAGTTTCGCGCTTGCTTTCTTCCGGAGGCATAGCGCGAAACTCGGGTATTAAAAATAATGCTTATTTAGTCCGTTTTTTTTTTTTTTTTTTTTTTTTTTTTTTTTTTTTTTTTGTGTGGTTGTGTGTGTCTACAGCGCTGTTAAGCAGTGACCTCTAGGGGTGGGATGGTAGGCCCTGGAGGTTAACTTGAGGGCTGTGTACCTACCGTATTTTACAGCTTATAAGACTCACATTTTCCCCCACAAAATATCCTGAAAATGCCCCAAGCCCATGTCCACCCAGCAGTGAATGGGTACTGGGTGTTAGCCTAGGGTTTGTGACCCGCCTCCCGGGGTGGTGGCTTCGGCCAACACTACGTAGAGAAGAGGAGGTAGGAGAGGAACTTGAGTTGGGAGTCACCCAGCGGATGCTGTTTTGGTCTGAGTGAGTGAGCTTGACACATATCTTGTCAGTTGATGGTTGTGTGAGTGTTATACGGCAATAATACTGTCACAATGCCTTCCTCTCTTCTCTCCTGTCTCCTCCAGTACCTCCAGAAACCACAGTACCACACACGTCATGGCTAATCACTTATAAAGGAGTATTTTGTGGTAAATAGTAAGAAACGGCGGGGGTGTAGGTAAGGTGCTACTTATTTTGAGGTGTTACCTATCTTATGCGACACCGGCTGCTCCTGTACAGAAAAACACAAACAAATGGAAAAAAAACAAAGCAAAACTACAAGCGTATACTAAGCCTATTATAATACTATACTAAGCAGGAAGGAAGGAAGACGTGTCCCGTACGTCTCTTATGGGAGGCGGTAGCAGAGTGGTTAGCGTCAAGATATATGTCAAGCTCGAGCACGAACTTGACAGAAGACCTACAAAGTGATACTAAGCAGAAAGGATCACAAGAAGAAGAAGTCTCCGAGTGGCGTTCTCGGTGATCTGAGTTCGATCCTTGATGAGGTAAATTCCACTTAAAATCTTTCTCTGCACCGTTGAGTGGCCTAAGAACACCCACACGCTGCCAATTAACTCTGCCTTGGATTGCGAGTGCATCGGAGGACACAGGGGTTGGCATGAGCCTCTAATCACAGGCGTCACTATAGAAATTCTGTCTGCGCCACCACGGGCAAGGGCCAACCATCACAGCCCTCAAGTTAACCTCCAGGGCCTACCATCCCACTCCTGGAGGTCACTGCCTGAACGGCGCTGTAGGCACACACAAACACACACAAAAAAAAAAAAAAAAAAAAAAAAAAACGCGAAAGTCGGGATGGTAAGAATTTAGTTTCCCGAGTTTCACGCTATGCGAGTTTCGCGCTGAGTCCTAAATTCTTACCATCCCGACTTTCGCGTTTTTTTTTTTTTTTTTTTTGTCTTTTTGCGTTGGTGTTTTGTGTGCTACAGCGCCGTTAGGCATATATATATGTATATATATATGTATATATATATATATATATATATATATATATATATATATATATATATAGTAGACGCAGAAAGTGTTGAGGCCACCTGAAAAAAACACATTTTCATACTTTCATTAGCAGGAAGAATCACCAACATAATACGTAACACAGCCCCAAACCATAAGCGAGGGTGGGTGTTTTACGAACTTGGTGGTGTACTTAGGATCAAAGGGGTCGCTGGCAGGTTTTCAGTACACGCGCGATGAAGGCGCACCAGTGAATGACAGTAAACGTCGCCTCATCACTCCAAAGCACGATTTTCCATTGTTCCTCTCCATTCTAGATATTTCTTACAAAACTCGACTCTTGGCTTTCTGTAGTGTTAAAAGCAATTTTTTACGAGCACGATAATGTTTGTAGTCCAAGTCGTCATGCAGCAGGTGCTGCACACTCCTGATGGACACATTAGCTAGTAACTGTGGGTTCTTTTCCTTTAAATTCCATGCTGTTAATCTTGGATTCTTGCTAACCAGCCTAGAGATCAGTGCACAGGTCCTCAAGGTCAGTGGTGGCTCGTGATAAAATAAAATGGAGAGGGAATGCACGCTTAACACAACAGTAGGATACACAAATTTGACCTACCTCAGGTATGAGTTGTAGTTGATGTTCGGATTTCGGACGGATTTCGGACTGACCAAGATGGTTATATAGGAGGAGGCGGCATGACGCACATTCCCTGTGTTATCGGGTAAGCTGCTCGCCCCGCCCCATTGCGGGGAGATTGACTCAAAACACTGCGATTTCACGCTTCGACTCATTGCACTTTCAGGCTTTCTATCTAATTGATACAAAAATTTATTTAAAATATGACTGCCTAGGTATAGTTGTAGGGCAGTGCTATTCAACCTGGGTGGACGGTCCACCTTAAGGTGGACGAGACTAAGTGAAGGGTGGACAGGTGGGTGGACGAGATCATGCCCACGTGTCAGAATAGATCAGTGTTTTTCTGATTTTGAAGTCTTTGATACCTATATAAGAGATTGTGGCTGAGAACTTGATGATGGTATGCAGCCAGCTAAACATACACTGGAGGTACGAATGTCCCCCTTGATTACCAGACACCTTACTTTGATGCAGGAAAACCTTGACTTATATTTCCAAGAGACCTGACCTCCATGACGACAACATGATGGAATAGATCATTCTGATGCCCTATTGAAGCTTCCAGTGTAATATTATCAAAAAGCAGTTTTCAAAACATTTGGCCCTCCCATGCATTTCTGGGTTGCCCTGCTTGATACTCAGGAATACAAGGAGTTAGCTTGGCAGACAACAGCCATGTTTGTGCAGATGCCAACATTGTATCTGTGTGAGTAAGCTTTCTCAAGCTTAGTTTTAATCAAGGCAAAGAAAAGGAATGCCATTCCAAATTTCGATCCTATCATACGGGTTGCACTTGAAAATCATCTGATGCCTCGATTTAAGCTGATAGCAGACAAATTGCAACAGCAGCCAGGACACTGATTTTTGTTTCTTGAAGGCAAAGGCTTTGTTTTCTGGATTACCAAATATAACACATATTAGGTGCAATTTTACTTTAGTTTCATGAAGAAAAATGCATTTGATCTGGAATTCCTAAGCTATGTTTATTTTTGTTCTTGTATATATATAGTCTTAGACTGCATGTGTTATTATACAGAAGAATATGTAAACTGTAAATAGAAAATTAGTGAAACTGCTTTTTCCTAACTATCTATTTGTAGAATAATATAGTTATATTGATAGTATATTTACAATGTCAAGAGCCGTGAGATTTTTGAGATTTAAAAAAATTGAGGTGGACAGCTTTTTCCAAATCACCACTAGAAGTGGAGACATCAAAAAAGGTTGAAGAGCACTGTTGTAGGGTATATAGGGCTTCACGCTAGAGGCAACATGCCGCCTCATCCTATATAACCTTGGTCCACACGCTATGTAAACACGGGAGACTGAGCAGCTGATCGATCTGGCCTCGACTGCAGCCCATTGTGTTGACAAGTGGTACGGCGGCGGCGCAGACAGGAATCGTACAGCAAATATGAAAGTAACTTAAATTTTGGTCTGGTTTTAATGAAAATTCACATAGCAACGTATTAAAAATAATTAAATAACATATAATGACTTTTTATTTTGATTTATTTGTTAGTAGTGTATCATTTCTGCTGTGTCTGTAAAGGAATCATACACCTGGCAGCGAGTGTGCGGGGGTGTTGCAACTCTGCAGCCCTATGCCACGAGCCACCACTGCTCAAGGTCGTTGTACGAGACCTGCCAGGCTTGGGAAGAGGGGCTGGTACAATGGCCTCTCCACTGTCCTTGAACCTCTTCACCAGTCGCTGCAATGTCCTCAGTCTTACACCTGTTTGATCTGCAATAAATGGGAGATTGTGGCCAGCTTTGTATAAAGTTATCACTTCCTTTCGTTTATCCTTGTTTGTGGTCACTAGGCATAATGAGAGGGTCGGAGGTAGCCAAATAAAGGTGTAATTAGTGTCAAAATATGTCTGGGAGCTGCGCACCACACGTGGAGACAATCTTCTCCTTATAACTGCCCAGGCACAACTGAGTCAGCTCCCAATGGGGCCCATTCAGTGAGAGACGGTTGCCAGATAGTGCTAAAAAAAGTATCGGCTCATTTTTTGACCCAGAGAGGGAACTTTTAAGTCTACTTCACTTACCGCGAATAAAATTGACGTCGGCACTAGAGCGTCAACACTTTCCGCGCCTACTGTATACATATATTCATTAAAGGGACGAAGGTAGAGAGTTTGGATCCTTCCGATGATATTGTCATCTCCCATGAAAACAAAAAGCAAATATCAGTTTTTTGTTTTGTGCCACCCCACTTGTTTAGTATTAGGCCAAATGTAGGAATATAATAGTTTAAAGCACATACAGATACACACAAACACACCACCACCACCAGTAAGTGCCTCTGTTCTATAGTAGCCAGCTGTGTAAGAGTTGTTTGCCTTACAATTTTTTTTTTTTAATTGTGACAGTACGACTGTGCAACTAGTTGGATTAATTAAAAGTTTAAAATGGTTATGCTTGGAGAAGGTCCTCTGATACAGTTGTATTATATGGTAATAGATGACATGATGAAGGTCACACCCCATGTTGGTAATATCTGAGTACAAGCACAGTATAGAAATAGAGGAAATGGAAGGTCCTCATGCAAGCTCAGAGCTAGAGGGATGTATTCGGTGGATGCTTTTCAGGTACCTACTGTAAATATATGTTATCATAAAGAATTATGTGACTTAAACAACTTTCTGGTAACAGTGTTTAAAAAAGTTGACAGCCATACATTGCATTTGAGCTATTTCCGTCTGCAGTCATGCATGAAGCAAGTCTATTGGTGCTCTGTAAGTTGGTTTAGTATGTTGCTTGATAGTCCTACTAGTATAGATACAGCTTAACCTTTTTACATGTACATATTATAAATAGATGAAACGTGTACATAAGTAGTGTTCAGCATTAGTCGGGCATCCATCATGTATATAGGGGTGAGTATTGAAAACAGTGAGTGGGTGCACCACACACAAGTGGAGCCCACACAATATGACTTGTTTGTTCCTGCCCATCACTGCCGCATCATGCGTGTCCTGTGTAGGGGCTTGTGAGCTATTATGTAGTGGTGGCATACTATGGCAACCCTTGATTTGGATCCACTCTTATACTCTCACTTTATTCATTCTTGGTTGCATAGAAGACTCCTTGATGGCCTAACAGTGTTGTTCAAGAGGAAACTACTTTCAAAATTGTCTCCATAAGAGCACAATGTATTTAGTACACTGGGGTCCCCATATACGAACAGTTCCTTATATATGAGCAAATTGAATAACAAACTGTTCTTATGAAGAAAATTAAATTCGCATAACGAGCTGAAATTTGAACAACAAACTGCGAGCAGACTGTGAATTTGTGTAAATGGCTATAATAATAGTTTCATAATATTTCCTGCTGAAAACATAATCTTGGAACGAGATAACTCAACAAAAAATTTGAGTTACGAATGTGGTTCCAGAAAGGATTATGTTTTTATACGAGGACTGCAGTACACAAACCTCAATTTCCCGGATATCGGATTTGCCGGACAAAATCCGAGGTCCGGGGATATGTAGAGTCCCAAACATTTTTTTTTTTTTTTTGCTTAAAGGCTAATTCCTGGAATGTTGCGATTCCCGGACTTTTGCGGTTCCGGACCAGTGTTCCCCCCTATTAGTCCGGGAAAACGAGGTTTGTGTGTATATGTTCCTGAATGAATATTGACTTTGGCTCCTCAATTTTTTTAAGTGTTCAGTATAAGGCATAGAATCATCATTATTATGTTCAGACATCAGAAATAGCTTTCCATATACGGTCAAGCCTGTTCACACTTACATTTTATCCTTACATCGTGGGACTGTACATAGATATTTACTTGATATCATCAGGTTTTTTTGCTTGGTTTAAAGTGCAATGCATACAGCTTGAATAACAAAAGTGTAAGTGGGAGTGGAGTATGTATGTGGTGCCTTGTGTTACAACGGCAATACCTTACTGGCAGTCTACCTAATCAAATATTGAAACAGTTCTTTGTGTTTTATTATCTATGTATGTCATGTGACTCTGCTGGGGCTCCCTGAAGTTTTGTTTATTCACTTATCAATCCACATGTTCATACCAATGGCAATAAGCCAAAGTGTTTTTCCACTGTACAGGGAAAATGTTAAAAATGCCATAAATTATTGAGTAGAGTTAAGTAAATACGGATTATAAATTGGTAAAAAGCCTTACATGTGGTAAACGGCTAGTGGCGGTTCTGGCTTGTGTGGCGCTCTGGACGAACCCAAACTTCAGTGCCCCCCATCTCCTTCCGCTGTTAAAAAAGGTCAAAATTCAACACCATTTAAAAAAAATTATTATTAAAATATTAGAAACCCTAAAATTAGATCTATAGCATTTCAAATAATGCAATGATAATAAATAATATATATAGAACCATAAATATACAACATAAATGCAAAACTAATGAAAATAAATAAGTTTTATACTGTACAAGCATAATAACAAACACAAACAAATAGACAAAATTGTAGTGTATACATACAAATAAAATATAGAAGCAAATTACCATAGATAGGAATTATAACAATTGTAAGAAAAGGCAATTGTAGAAGGCTCCTCATCCTGAAGAAGTCCCAGAGGGTGCTCCAAAATATTTCAGAAGTGCCCTGAATTTGCAATTACATAATGATATTAGTCTGACTAAATACATTTGTTGCACAATAAAATCACACAATTGCACAATTTATCTGAACTCTCAGAATAGGAAGGAAATCATACAGCCTATTTGGCTAATTGAAGGCATGGTACTAGGGGCACACCCAGGAATTTTCTTCAGGGGGAGGCCAGACATATTTTTTTCCCCCACCCAGCCAGATTTCTCGCTAGCCGCTGCATGGTACATTTTTTCCGCCATCAGCCGATTCCCTTTTCAGGTCTTATTTCTTATTTCTGCTACTGAAACAATAGTTTTGGTAGTGTTAGATGCTTGATCAAGGCATTACGTACGTGAAGCATAAGCGCAACCAAGTCTAAGTACAGTAAAACCTCTCATATCCGGACTAATTGGGACAAGGAGTGGTCCGAGTAATGCAAGGATCCAAATAATGGGGAGGATTATATCTCCCCATAAAAAATATATAAAAAAAAAAAATATGTGAAGATAGCAAATTTCTAAGTCATGCAAATATCAATAAACATAAGATAAATCATGTAAATAAATAAATTACGGTAAAAATACAGTACTGTACAGGTGTAGGGTACAGCACTGTCAGTCCTACGTCTGGCAGCTGGCAGCAGTATCATGATGGCGGAGAGTTCCTCCTCCTCCTTGGTGTTGGTTGTAGGGCTGTGAGAACCCCTTGAGGAGCCCTATGATCCCTGGTGAAATCCTATATGGTGCTATCACAGGCGTGGTAGCTGATCTGTCTTCTTCAGGAAGGTACAGGTGAGGCGGATGACAGCATGTTGTCTTGAGAGGTAGGCAGGGCGCCAGGCGGGGCAGGTCACTCGCCAGCATGGTGGGCAGGGTTTTACGTCTTATTACTAGTTATTATACATCGTAGTGATTATGGTGAGCTGTTTGTTATATACACGTGTCATTATTTAGGTCAGTGTAGTACTGTGTGTCACCTTAAATAAGGGTTATTTAAAGTAATCGTCCAGACCCATTTTTTTTTGCCTAATTATGTTGAATGTACATTCAAAACACCTAATCTACCAAAAATAATTGATTTCCAGGCATTATTTCCGTAAAAACACGACTTTTGTAAAAAGCGCGCGAAAAATAAATTCTTCCCTCCAACAGGGCTACGAATGTTATTGATGACGTCAGAGGAGGAACGCTCCAATGTAAACATCTGTCTGACACCTGTCGGCAAATGTTATGATGAGCGATTGTACTTCGGTGTCAGACAGTGAATCTGTCGCTGTGACAGATCTAGAGTACGATGCTCAATCTGAGACCAAAATAAATGACGCTGCTCGCGTATACTAGTATGAGGAAAACGAACCTCAGACCAGAATACGAGGCGGACGAACAGATGTTAGCGGCAACAACCCCCTCACGCACAACAACCCTCTTACACACAACAACCCCTTACACACAACAACCCCCTTACACACAACAACCCCTTATACACACAACAACCCCTTACACACAACAACCCCCTTACACACAACAACCCCTTACACACAACAACCCCTTACACACAACAACCCCTTACACACAACAACCCCTTACACACAACAACCCCTTACACACAACAACCCCTTACACACAACAACCCCCTTACACACAACAACCCCTTACACACAACAACCCCTTACACACAACAACCCCTTACACACAACAACCCCTTACACACAACAACCCCTTACACACAACAACCCTTACACACAACAACCCCTTACACACAACAACCCCTTACACACAACAACCCCTTACACACAACGGTGTATCTCCAATGCGGCCGCGGGCCCCATGCGGCCGCTTACGGCAATATAAGTAACTTTTAGGGGGTTATAGTGAGGTTAGTTTAGTAACTTTTAGGGGGTTATGGTAGGGTTAGGTTAGTAACTTTTAGGGGTTATAGTGAGGTTAGGTTAGTAACTTTTAGGAGTTATATTGAGGTTAGGTTAGTAACTTTTAGGGGGTTATAGTGAGGTTAGGTTAGTAACTTATAGTGAGGTTAGGTTAGTAACTTTTAAGGGTTATAGTGAGGTTACGTTAGTAACTTTTAGGGGGTTATAGTGAGGTTAGGTTAGGTTAGTAATTTTTAGGGGTCATAGTGAGGTTAGGTTAGTAACTTATGACATATCTTATGTTTAACATATAGTTATACATGTTAAACATAACGTACAATAAACATATACGTATAACAATAGTTTGCTCAACGCGACTACCCTCTATATATGTGGATCATACGGTGGCGAGGTGAGAGGTGAGATCATACATAGGGTGGTGACCCACACAACCCCCCTTTACACACAACAACCCCTTACACACAACAACCCCCTACACACAACAACCCCCTACACACAACAACCCCCTACACACAACAACCCCTTACACACAACAACCCCTTACACACAACAACCCCTTACACACAACAACCCCTTACACACAACAACCCCCTACACACAACAACCCCTTACACACAACAACCCCCTTACACACAACAACCCCTTACACACAACAACCCCTTACACACAACAACCCTTACACACAACAACCCCTTACACACAACAACCCCTTACACACAACAACCCCTTACACACAACAACCCCTTACACACAACAACCCCTTACACACAACAACCCCCTTACACACAACAACCCCCTTACACACAACAACCCCCTTACACACAACAACCCCTTACACACAACAATTGGTGATAGTGATGGTGGTGACACAGCAACACAACAGCATCCGGTGAGTGTGTGTGTGTGTGGTGTGTGTATTTACCTAGTTGTAACATACAGGAAAAGAGCTATGCTCGTACTGTCCCGTCTCCGTAAAAATACGGTAGGCTACTGGTAGGCCAAAGCTTAAGTGTGGATAGGCTACGGTACTGTATGCGGTAACCTGTCGCAAAAACACATAACACCACACCCCTTATATGAAGATATGAATCATTAGTCATTACTATAGGTCTGCCTCTTATTTTCACTTGAAAAACACCATAATCCCCTGATAGTACCGCTACATACTGTATATTATAGTCAAACACGGTACTATGACTGAACTGCACTTACTGGTGCCCTCCGCCATTTGCGTATGTGAAAAAAACCAGCCTGTGTAATTGTCTGACTGGCCGCTTGGGTTCTGCGTCACGTTACAACTGTTTATTACGTTATGACTGTCACTTATGTTACATATATATGATTATATCAGGGTTGAACAGCTAGGGTTTGTGTTGATACAACTGAATTTTATAATTATGTATTATATAATATAATTAATCTGCGGTAAATATGTTAAGTAAGTTCACCGAACATAAGTTTTAGTTGGAAATATTTGTGGTAACCTGCTGGAGTTACGGTAAGTGGTGTACAGCAATTGTTAGTAGTGCTAATCCACTTGTTTGCCACTCAGTGGTAAAGGTTCGCATTTTATCCTAGCCGAATAAGTCGAACCCTAGTTTTGGAGAGATTTTTTCAGACTCAAAGAGTCGACTTGTACGCCGCCATTTACGGTAAGTGACGGTCAGGTGACGCGGTCACATCGCTAGAACCTGTAATATGTATTTTTTTTTTACTGACTGTTAGTGTATTCTGATTTCTTTCAAGGAAGGAAATTTCGGGGGCAGCCATGGCTTCCTTCCCCCCATCCCTGGGTGCGCCACTGCATGGTATCCCACAAGACTCAGCATGTCACAAATAATACAAAATATTACCATAATATAGACGTCTTTTAAGGTAGCCTACAACAATAGAAATTTCCTTTTCTAGGTTAAGAACCTAAGCTTGTAGTTATAGGGTAGAACCAGGGGCACACCCAGGGGGAGGCCAAGCAAGCCATGCTCCACCGCCCCCTCCAAAATTTCCTTTTGTGTAAGAAATCAGAATACACTATCAGTCAGTTAAAAAAAATGGATCGCATGAAGATCCACCACCCCAACTACATTTGGGGTGGCCGATCTTCATGTGGGTGAGAGTGAGGTGACTGATCTTCATGTGAGTGAGAGTGGTTTAAATACCCAGTTAGGTTAGGTTACATAACCAATGTCCAGGTTAGGTTAGTTAACTAGTGGGGTGGTCTTCACTTCACTTCACTTCTATGGGTCGGGGTGGTCTTCACTTCACTTCACTTCTATGGGTCGGGGTGGTCTTCACTTCACTTCACTTCTATGGGTCGGGGTGGTCTTCACTTCACTTCACTTCTATGGGTCGGGGTGGTCTTCACTTCACTTCACTTCTATGGGTCGGGGTGGTCTTCACTTCACTTCACTTCTATGGGTCGGGGTGGTCTTCACTTCACTTCACTTCTATGGGTCGGGGTGGTCTTCACTTCACTTCACTTCTATGGGTCGGGGTGGTCTTCACTTCACTTCACTTCTATGGGTCGGGGTGGTCTTCACTTCACTTCACTTTTATGGGTCGGGTGGTCTTCACTTCACTTCACTTCTATGGGTCGGGGTGGTCTTCACTTCACTTCACTTCTATGGGTCGGGGTGGTCTTCACTTCACTTCACTTCTATGGGTCGGGGTGGTCTTCACTTCACTTCACTTCTATGGGTCGGGGTGGTCTTCACTTCACTTCATTTCTATGGGTCGGGGTGGTCTTCACTTCACTTCACTTCTATGGGTCGGGGTGGTCTTCACTTCACTTCACTTCTATGGGTCGGGGTGGTCTTCACTTCACTTCACTTCTATGGGTCGGGGTGGTCTTCACTTCACTTCACTTCTATGGGTCGGGGTGGTCTTCACTTCACTTCACTTCTATGGGTCGGGGTGGTCTTCACTTCACTTCACTTCTATGGGTCGGGGTGGTCTTCACTTCACTTCACTTCTATGGGTCGGGGTGGTCTTCACTTCACTTCACTTCTATGGGTCGGGTGGTCTTCACTTCACTTCTATGGGTCGGGGTGGTCTTCACTTCACTTCACTTCTATGGGTCGGGGTGGTCTTCACTTCACTTCTATGGGTCGGGGTGGTCTTCACTTCACTTCACTTCTATGGGTCGGGGTGGTCTTCACTTCACTTCACTTCTATGGGTCGGGGTGGTCTTCACTTCACTTCACTTCTATGGGTCGGGGTGGTCTTCACTTCACTTCTATGGGTCGGGGTGGTCTTCACTTCACTTCTATGGGTCGGGGTGGTCTTCACTTCACTTCTATGGGTCGGGGTGGTCTTCACTTCACTTCACTTCTATGGGTCGGGGTGGTCTTCACTTCACTTCTATGGTCGGGGTGGTCTTCACTTCACTTCACTTCTATGGGTCGGGGTGGTCTTCACTTCACTTCTATGGGTCGGGGTGGTCTTCACTTCACTTCTATGGGTCGGGGTGGTCTTCACTTCACTTCTATGGGTCGGGGTGGTCTTCACTTCACTTCTATGGGTCGGGGTGGTCTTCACTTCACTTCACTTCTATGGGTCGGGGTGGTCTTCACTTCACTTCACTTCTATGGGTCGGGGTGGTCTTCACTTCACTTCACTTCTATGGGTCGGGGTGGGGAATATTCTTTTTCTGACCTGGAATTAAATTGACAAAGAATGTAGTCCTCGTCAGTACTGACCTCACCGACTCCACCCTCAGCCCGGACCTCAAATCTCATCTCACACTCCCTCTTACCCGAGTTAATCCCTTCCAGGTGTCTTCTTAATCCTACATAATTAGCCCTTCTGAAGTCAGGTACTCTATGCTTATTAACACTTCTAGATCCTACTTCCCATTTTAAGCAAAACCTAATTTCACAATGATAAGTATCACCTGACTGACCTCCAGCTTCCATCTCTGTAACTAAATCTTCCCTATTTGTTAAGAAATAAATATAGAATATTGTCTCCCTTAGTAGACTCCTTGATTGCTTGCTTTAGAAAGTTATCCTGAACTAGTTTTAACAATTCCTCTGTCATTATCTCCTACAATTAAATTCCAATGTACAGTACCCTCCCGAGTTTCACGCTATGCGAGTTTCGCGATCCGCGTGTTTCACGCTGAGTCATAAATTCTTACCATCCCGACTTTCGTGCATTATCTCCCCGAGTTACGTGCTGCTTCGTACACTTTTTTTTTTTTTTTTTTTGGTGTGTGTGTGTGCGTGCCTACAGCGCCGTTAGGCAGTGATCTCCAGGGGTGGGATGGTAGGCGTTGGAGGTTGCCTCGAGGGCTGTGATGCTTGGCCCTCGCCCATGGTGGCGCAGGCAGGATTTTTATAGTGACGCTTGTGATTAGAGGTTCATGTCGCCGCCCTGTGGCCTCCGATGCACTCGCAATCGTAGGTAGAGTTAATGGGCAGCATGTGGATGTTCTTAGGCCACTCGACGGTGCAGAGAAAGATTTTATACCTTACGGTAATATCAAGATCAAGTATCGCTAAAGATCTCGAGGTAAATAGTCGTATGTACAGATGGAAGAATGGTGTTAGCAAGACGTATGTGATGTGTGAGACTGGAGTGGATGAAACTGTGGAGTACTTTATGCTGGAATGTGAACGGTATGAGTATGCTAGAACAAAGATGTTGGAGGTAGTGGTAGAAGTCGAAATGGAAGAATGGCGAGAGATGAGAGACAGGAGTGTGGATAGGCAGATGGAGTACCTGCTGGGGTTGTGTGCTGAGTAGAGGAGTGACAGTCGTGTGGCTGGAAGTATAAAAGAATTCTTGGAGAGCACGCATGAGAGAGAATGAGAGGCAGGGGGCCCCTCAGTGATGGGGACCCCGTATGAATGTGACGCAAAGAGAGAAATGAGGGGAAAATGAAACACTAGTTTTGCTTCCCCCTCTTGCTTCTCTCCCAACAGAATACTACGTGTGTGGGAGAACGCCGGACCAAAGGCTTCACCGACAGCATCAGTTGGGTGACTCCCAACTCAAGCTCAATCTCGTAGGTCCTCTCCTCACCTCTCGTCTTCCTCCTCTCCTGCTGTCCTCTAATTTTGGCCGACAACCCCGGGAGGCGGGTCACAAACCCCCGGCTAACACCCAGTACTCATTCACTGCTGGGTGGACAGGGGCTCGGGGCATTTTCAGTGTATTTTTGGGGGGAGAGTGACTAAATATGCATTTTTACAGTGTTTTCAATACCTGAGTTTCGCAATCCTTGAGTTTAGCGCTATGCTTTGTGAAGAAAGCCAGCGCCAAACTCAGGAGGGTACTGTATGTTCCTAAGATTAAAGTCTCCTACCACGCATAATCTATTATATCTACAAGCCCTGCTTATTTCTTGCCATATAGGAACTGAATTCTCTTTACATAAGTTTGGAGGCCTATACACTGACTGTACCCAAAACCATTTTCTCAGCTCCCTCCGTAACCCCCACCCAAATAGACTCTATGCTATCATCTGTTTTTATAACATTGTTAAGACAACACTGCAATGTATCTCTTGCATAAAGCACAACTCTTCCACCTCTCCTGTCTAACCTGTCCTTGTGGAATACCTTATATCCCTTTATCCTAACTTCTGGATTAAATACCTTGCCTGACATATCTGACGATGTTTATGCTATTATATCAAAATCTTCTACACTAGTTATTCCTCTCAGAAACTATCTTGTTTAAAATACTCCTACAATTTGTATAGTACAGTAAACCCTTCATGCTCGCGGGTTTCAGGCTCGCGGCTTTGATTACTCGCGGGGCTTCAACCCTTTTGTATTTTTTTTTTTTTTTTTTTTTTTTTTTTTTTTTTTTTTGTCCCTCCCAATTGCTTGCTCTCTACAGGGGTCTTATCCGCCCATGATGGAGTATGTCTCACATGTTTGGGGGGGATCCACTCATACAGCTCTCCTAAAAAGAGTTGAGTCAAAAGCTTTTCGTCTCATCAACTCCTCTCCTCTGACTGACTGTCTTCAATCTTTAAATCACCGCCGCAATGTTGCTTCTCTTGCTCTCCTCTACCGTTATTTTCATGCTCACTACTCTTCTGAACTTGTGAACTGCATGTCTCCCCCACTCCCGCGGCCTTGCTGCACAAGACTTTCTACTCATTCTCATCCCTATTCTGTCCATCTTTCCCAATGCAACAGTTAATCAGTATCTTTACTCTTTCATCCCTTTCACTGGTAAACTCTGGAACTCTCTCCTGTTTCTATTTTTCCACTTTCTATGACTTAAATCTTTTCAAAAGAAGAGTAAAAAGACACCTCCTGAAACTAAATTGGCTCACCCCCCGTTTTTATTTTATTCCTCTTACGTCTTCTTTATAGGACTGCCAACTAAGCGGCTTTGTGTTATCATTTTTGTTGTGCTCTTTGGGCCCGTTCCTTGGTGATGTAAATAAAAAAAAAAAAAAAAAAATAAAAAATTAACAACTAATGGGGTAAATGAAATGACTAATGTCATGCTCGCGGATTTACGATACTCCGCGGGTGTCTCTGTTCCCTAACCCCCGCGAGCATGAAGGGTTTATTGTACAGTACACCTTTAGCCGTGTTTTTTTGTCGTCCCAAACACGGTCTTGGTTTATCAATCCATAACACTTGCTGAAATGTGTTATACTACTTTGTGATATTGTTTGCAATGTTTTGCATTGATTATTATTTCGGCTCCTACCAAGCTTGTTGTGTTTTTGTCGCTGAACCAAACCCTTTTTTCAAACACACAAAAACGGTCCGTATCCAGACCCTCGGACGAAAAAAACATGGAAAAAAAAGTTACTCTTTTTTTCTTGTCAATTTTTTTCCCTTAGCGTAAAAAACCCCTTCCTCTCACTCTATTTTAAAAATCCCTCTTTTTTCCTGTTTTCAAAAATTTTTACTAGTTCACTGGTTCCTTTTCCTCGCCCCAGGACCAAATCTGGCTGAAACTTAAAAAACGAAAGGGCCCATTTTCCTTTTGGGATTCAGACAGACCGGGACCCTTTCCTGAAAGGAAAATTGTACTACCCACCTGTGGTAGAGCTAGGCTCGAAAATTAATTTTCCCCTTAAAAGAGGCCCCAGTTTTTGCAAAGGTCCAACAGGGTTTTGAATGAATTGCCGTGGCATTGGGGATTCAAAAACTCTATGATAATCTCGGAATCTTACAGTCGCCCTCCTTCCCAAATTTCCCGGCGGAAATATAGTTACTGTATTGGGGAAACATGATTATTTCCAAAAAATATTAATTTTTATACGTCTCCTGACACCGAGTAAGATCGGGGGAATCCATGCAGTGTTTTTGGGTGGGTCAGGCCGGACCCCAAAAAAAAACACGAGGTGCGTCTTGCGGGGTTTTTTACCGGGGTGGTAAAGGGGCCCTGTCACACACAAAATTTTCCGCATCTTTTTTGGGATTTTGCTACCAAAAAATGCCCTTTTCTGGGGGGGGAAAAGGTGCCTGTTTCAACGGCGTTTTCGGCTACGAATCTTCCCACCAAATAGCTATGTAGCTAGTTTTTGTGGATGCCGAGGGGGGCGAATCGAAAGCCCCTTCCAAGTCTAGAAGAGCCCAGGTCATGACCTCCCTCACAGGTAGGTGTCGCAGATGTGTATTCTAGTTGCGCCAGGCATCTAGGGTGCTCCCGTGGGGCCTGAAACCACATTGCCTCTTTTGTGGAGATAACCCTCCTCTAGCCACCAGGAAAGGGGGAGTGGCCACCAACCGTCCAGGGGTTTTCCCACCGGGGAGGAGGGCTATAGGGGGGTTTGCGATGGAAGTGTGGGGTCCTTACCAGGGTTTGGGGATAGGGAGCAGAGTGGAGGATTTCCAGCAAGTGGGGGGTTTCCCTGAAACCAAATGGTGTTTAAAGGATATGGTTTTCGGCCTTCAAAGGGGGGTGTTTAAGACAGGGAAATTTATTGGAAAAGTTATCCTGGCCCGCAGTTTTCCCAGGCCTCAGGTGGCAAGGCCCCGATCAAACTCCTCAGGGGATAGGTCACGAGGGGGGACACTGGGGGGGCAATGGCATCAAGGATTGCCCGATGTAGGGGAGAAGGAGAGAGGGGCAAGACCAATTTTTCCGGGGTAGAAAGAAGCGAGCAAAGCAGCTAATGTCCAAATGGATTTAAAAAAAATTTTAAAAATTTCATACTATATTCGTTTTTAAAAAACTTTAAAAATGATACACGAAAAATATGGAAAACCATAAACCCTGAAAAATAAATAAAAAAAACTTATCTCATTTACATAACAATGAATAATAAAGTAATGAGAGCCCTCCATATGCAGAGGCCCTTCAAAAAGTAATACAATATTTTTCCAAATTTAGATAACAACATCCCCCCTTCCGTTTTAAACCCCATTTGATTTTCTGAGGGGTAATTAAACATCAATGATTGTTCCTCCAGTACTCCCCAAAAGACGTTGCAGCTGTAATAAACTCTTAAAAAAAAAAAAGTGTAATCCCCATAAAATTTCCGTCTCTTCCTAAAAGCTAATGAACAAATACTTTTTTCCAAAATTATAAATCTTGTTCAACCAGCCCCATCAAAAAAAGGAAAATTTTTCCTCAATGTTAAAACATCCCCCGAATCCCTATTTAAAAAAGGCCCAAAAAGAAAACATTGCTTTTAAAACCAATACACTGCTAACCCCTACTCAAAATTTCAAAAAATTAATGAAAAAAATTCTATTAAATTTTTAAACAAAAATTTTTATCAAAAAAAAAAAATTTGGTTTTTCGACAAGGTTAAGTACCTTTGTGCTCTGACCCCCTTTCACCGAAACCCTCTATTTTCTGCCCTGGATGCTCACATACAATGCTCACTATTTTAAGACTTTACTAAGTTTTTATACAGGAAACAGTATTTTACTAAAAAAATTTAAAAACATTATGGAAAAGTGCATCATACAGAGGGTTCGAGATACCTCACCGTAGAACCAAATACAAAATTTCGAATTTCTATCTTACCTCAACATATTCATACGGAGCCCTCAGGGTAGTGCCCCTCGGTCCCATTTTTACCTTATCTTAAAAATGTCCCCAAAATTGTTTTTAAAAATTTTAAAAACAAAATTTTTTCTGTGACTTAGTTTTCATTACTGGTGCGACCTACATCTTGATAGAAACACCACCAAGACCTAGAACATTTTTTTTTAAAAGGTGTTTAGTAAAAAGACTAACCGTCAATTTAAAAAAAAAATTATTATATGCTCTTTACCACAAGGCGACTAAAATTTTCCTATCGATATCAACAACAATTCATCAAAAAACTAAAAAAAACACAAACTATAGTGTAACTTTTGATGATAGCATATCCTTTTAAAACCCCACTTAATGAAATGTCTTTAAATTGTCTAAATCCGTACTCTATTTTATCCAAATTTGAGACCTTTTGCCCAATAATTACTTAAATTCTCTATAAAGCCCATGTATTTCCACACTTTTATATTTTACTCCAGTCTTGTGCAACACATATCCCCCTCATTATTCCCCCTTTTTTGCTACAAAAAAAAAATAATTAGGATCTTTTCAAAAATTTGGGTACTTTGATAACTCACCCTTTATTTAAGAATATGAAATCTTGAAATTTTTTTTAATAAACAAATACAGTTGGAATATATATCACAAAATTTGTTACTGGTGGTCATTATATTAACTTGCTCCCCCAAAATAACACCCCACCCCCCAAATGTGAAAACTGTTAAACCAAACATAACCCGACAGTTTTTCAAAATCACTACCTACTCTGTCCCCCAAAATATGAATAATATACCCGACTCTGTTTAAAACCCTCAACATTTTTTCATTAAAGGCAATACAAAAAGATTTATTGTCCCAGTAGCAAGATATTTTTTCTAATTTTTGTTCAATATTTGTTTTAAATTTGTTTTAAATTTTCTAAGATGGGCATGTAGATTTTTTATAGGCCACAATACATTTATTAGCATTCTACAAAAGAATTTTTGAGCAATTTTCTTTTTTCTCCTGATTTTTTTTTTTGGTTTTTTTTTTTTTGTTTTTTTACCTTTTTTTCTGTTTTTCTTTTTTTTTTTTTTTTTTCTTCTTTTTATGTAAGTACTGAGTCTGATAAACTTTTTGTAAATACAGAGATGCGCCCGAATAGCCTTATGGTTCGTAGGGCTCTTACAAAATTATGTTTAAACTTTATTAAGTAGTATTTGTATGTAAGAATTTTAAAGTGTTTCAAGTTTTTCAAGGTTTAAAGGGTTTTTCAAGCTTTTGGGGTTTTTCCTGGGGGGGGTTGGGCCCCCATCCTTGGGGGCATGGGGGGCGGCGTTTGGTGCCCCCATCGATGGAAAAAACCCCACGTATGCTTGGGTGGTGAAAGGGAGAGGGGAACCGTGGTCCCCCCATCCCTTTCCTCTGGCAAGGAGGGGGCCGGTACATTTGGCACAACCCGGCGGTTTTAGCCCAAGCTGCAATGTGGCCATACCCAGGGTTTTCCACGCCCTCTGGGGGCCCTTTAAACCCCGCCGGGCGCATTCCTCGCTCCACCAGGACTTCCCGGGGACGGCGAGGGGCGGGGCGTGTGGAGCGACAAAAGGGCAGCCGTTCCAGCTTTTCCCAGGAAAGTGGAGAAGGAAAAACAGTCTTATCCGGGGGAAAGAAGAGTTTCGCGGGTCTGAATGCCTCTGTAATCCCAAAAATTACATACGGAGCCTCTCGAGTTATATTGTCTCAAGCCCGGGTTTCCCCCATCCCGCTTGTCGGCCGCCTCAAAAACAATGAGTCCCCATCATCACCGCAGATGGTATTTGTGGTAACTGGGCACAGTTGGCAACTCCGCTCGAGGGGACACCCCCGAGGGGAGAGATGACTTTAATTTAACTTTTACGGGGGCCCTTTTACAGCGGTAGGGCGGTGCGTGACTTTGTTTGACTTTTTGTTTTTGTACGGGGGCCATACAAGCGGGAGGGTGGGAACCCGGGCCTTTCAGGGGCAGATGCTGAAACAAGCTAGGGCGCCCATCCATAGGGCCCCTGTGGAAGGCAAAACCCCCCCCTCTATTCTGCTCAGTCGAGAATGCCGCCTAGTGCACGCTAAAGGTGCGAAAACAAAGGCTGGTCAGCCCCTGACTTAGTGAGTGCTGGGGCCTTTGACAGACATTAATCTTCTGTTTATAAGGCAAATACAGCCTTGTTTCAGTTCCACAACTAACAATTATTTTTAGTAATAAATTTGAAAGGGTGTTATGAATGATTAAAAGACAAAAGCAGATATAGGGTGTTTATGCGGCTATAAAAATTTGTTTTTGTGTTTTGGTTGGCGGCGGGCGGGGGGGAAGGACCAGAAATTGTGTCAAGGAGGTGTCCCCCCGCACTAAAATTTTTGTACTATTTCCGGTATTATCATACCCCCGATGATATTTGAACAACTGAACATTGGGGCGGGCAGATTCGTTACTATACCGTTTCCCCACAGTCGCCGGGGCTAGCGGACCGGTCCCGCGCTAGACGATTACCAGGAGAATAAATGTAGGGGTTAAATCAATATGCTGGTAAAGATCACTATTTGAACATATCTCATAAAAAAACTTGGGGAAAAACACAAAAACTTTTTAAAAGAGCCAAATGAGAAAGAATATATGTAAAACTAAACAGATGATTCCTTCGGTGGCGAAACCCACCGTAGGGAATATTTTTATGCTTCCACAAACTCTAGGTTTTTTCAAATAATTTGTTACCTTATTGGACCTTAAATACGTACTGATACTAAAATGATAATACTGATTATATATACTAGGCAGGCCAAAGGGGAAAATAAAAATTTTGGCAAAAAATGTAGGGTTTTAAACATGCCCTGAATTGTCTAGCCGGCTCACAGCCCAGTAATCTCTGGCCCCTTGACGAGTCCCAGTAAAGTCTGCCCCTTGACGAGTCCCGTAATCGCTGGGGGCCCCTTTACGATCTAGTAACGTTGGCCCCTTGACATCCCCGTAACGCTGGCCGCCTGACGAGTCTAATCGCTGGCCCCTTTACGAGTCCAGTAATGTCTGGCCCTTGGCGGTCCATAATCGTCTGGCCGCTTGACGAGTCCCGTAATCGCTGGCCCTTTACAGCCATAAGTCTGGCCGTTTGAAAGCCCTAAGTCTGGCCCCTTGAAAGTCCCAGTAACGTTTTCCCCTTGAAATCCAGTAACTTGGCCCGACGAGTCCCCCGTAATCGCTGGCCCCTTGACGAGTCCCGTAATGTCGCCCTTGACGGTCCGTAATCGTCTGGCCCTTGCGGTCCCCTAAGTTGGCCCCTTGACGAGTCCCAGAATGTTGGCCGCTTGACGAGTCCAGTAATCGTCTGGGCCCCTTGACGAGTCAGTAATCGTCTGGCCCCTTGACGAATCCATAAACGTCTGGCCGCCCGACGAATCCAGTAATCGTCCTGCTCCCGGTCACGGCGGTGCGCTGCCTTGATAACGTGTGGGTTTCTTGACGAATCCAGTACTGTCGAGCGCTTTAGAATCCAGTAATCGTCTGGCCCCCGACGAACCATAACGTTGGCCGCCTGACAATCCAGAAGTCTGGCCCCCTGACGAATCCAGAATCGTCCGCTTTCCCCTTAGCCTGTGTTGTGGGGTTTTTTTTATTTTTTTTTCGCTTTCTATTTATTCATATAAAATATTATATAATTATATATTATAATATATATATATATTTTATTATAATAACAAAAACAAGGGAAAAGGGGAGTTTAATAAAAAGAGTGAAAGAAAAAAAAAAAATGTTTTATACACAATTTTATTTTGCTCTAAATTATCTTTATTATAGTTTTAAGTTTACTGAAATTTTTTTATACATTCATGATATGCACTAATGTCTCGTAAAGGGATGATGGTTGTTCATTTAGAGTTGGGCAAGATTCAAAAATTTCAATACTCGGGGAATCCGATTACTTGGTCTTCCCCGGATTCGTTAGGATTCAAATTTCGGACTAAAAATAATTATATGTTTTATATATTATAATTTTTCTTATTAAAACTATTTAAGGGCCCCTCTTAAATTGAAAATTGGAAGGAAACCAGGGGATTTTTTTCCCCAAGGGTAGACCTATTTCATTTTTACCTTTAAACCCAAAATTTGGGACGGTGTGATCATAGTGATCATAGATTTTTGATCCTCTTTGGGTAACTGTTCAGGTATAAATACCGATAGTTCCAGACCCCCTTTAATTTGTGCGGGGGAAAATTTTCCCCTTTCTTCCAGAAACCCCTTTGATTTAAAGGGGGGGTTACAAATTTGAAGTTCCTTTTTAGCAAGCAAAGGGGGTGCATGAAAAGGAAGATTCCTCTTGTTTTGGCTGGGCGTGGTTTGTGGGAATAGGCCCCATTATCCCCCATAACCACCGGCCCCCTGGTAAAACAGGGGAAAGTTATGTTTTTTGTTTGCCCTTACTTAGGAATGCCCAAAATAATCAGCGCCTATTTAATTGGTAGGGAAACCATCAACAGCCGTAAAAAAAAAGAAAATTTCTAACAAAGTCTAACACCTTTCTCTTTAAAAAAAAGTTTCACCCTTTTGGGGTTTGCCCTTTTTTACGGGAAATTATAGATGCCCTTTAAAACTACAGAGTACCCTCCATTTATAATTTCCAATTGGACAAAGTGGCGAAAAATGCAAAATTTTTGAGCTGCTTTATTGGCCAAAAAAGCCCAAAAGGCTAAGTTCCCCTTCCCCCTAATTATAGGTATTTGTAAAAGATAAAACTTTTCCCCTCCACTAAAAAAATTATCTTTGGGGGCACCACTGTCAAACATTGTTTTCACAAGGGGCTAAATTTCCCATTGGGCTCCCCCCCAAAACTCGCCGTAGGGACAGGGGGTTTTTTTTTTTTAAACTACCCCTTTTATTTACTCCCTTTTTAAAACCCCCTTAGGGTCTTTTCTCCAATCACCATTAGGACATAAGGCTATGGGATGAATGGATTTTCCCCACCCCTTTTTAACAAACCCCAGACTAATAAGGAAAGGCTTGTATTCCCATGTTTACCACAAAAGGCGGGGTTGGGCCCATTTTTCCCAGGTCCTTTAAACCCTTTTTTTTTTGAGCCTAGTGGAAAATTTCTGGGTATATATCACAAGTGGAGGGTGGATGTTTTTCCCCCCGAGAAAGCCCTTTTTTTTCCCTGACTTCACGGGGTAACAAACCCAAAAATTTAAAGGAAGGGCCACCTTTTCTTTGAGTAGGTCAAAGTGGTGGTTTTAAACCCGGCTGGCTATTTTAAAAATTTATCTACCGGTTTTCTTCCCATCGTCATTTTAGTAGGAGCGGGGAAAAACTATAACCCCCCCAATGAGGGCTTTTTAAAACTTTAAAGGCTGCTAATTATTGCTATTTCCCTTTTTGGGCCCCCTAGTTATTTCAATCTCCCTGGGGGGCCTCCAAACCCTTTCCCAAATGTTTGCACTTTTGTAAAAAACCCTCCTCTATTTGTTTGGGCCCCGTGAAGAAAATTACAAATTGTATTTTAAAAATTAAAACGCGGTCTCGAAACCTGGTTGGTAGTTTTCTCCATATCAGGGGTACTGGGGCCCTCCAGTCCCGAAATCTGTCAAGGGTTTTATGAGCTTCAATGGCCTCTTTGGTGCAATTTTTTTGTTTTTCTGAACTTCCCCCCTTCCTTTTGTGATTTTGAGAAGGGCCCCAGTAGATCCAGAAAATTGCAGAAAAAAATTCTTTTGTTAACTGATCTTTATCTTTATTTAAAATCTCTAAGGAAAAACTTGGTGCCACCTTAAAAATTGGCATTTTCTACTGGTTTAAATTCCTTTTACCAGCAGATATGCAGAAAAAACCCCCCAACCCGAACCTAACAAAATTTGGTTAATTTTGCCCCCTCTGTTAAATTAAATCCTTTATAAATCAATTTAATTTATCCCCGAAAAAAAAAACCAATTTTTCCCCTTCAAAATGGGGGCAATGACAAAAATTTGGGAATTTCAAGTTTTGGGGTTTTAAAAAGGCTTTGGCTTGGTGGGTTTCTGATCACGCACAAAGTCTCAAAATTTGAATACGGTTTTCCCTGTATTTTTTAAAATTCTTGAATCATACTTTTGGGCTCATAATTAATTAAATTTTTCACCCTCAGCCCTTTGAGTAAAATTTAAAAGGGGAAACCTCTTCATAATTAAACCCCTTAAATTTTAAACATTAGCAGACCGACTTTAAACTTTATAAAATCAATAGGGATAGTCTTTAGCTGCCCACCGACACTTTTTATATATTCGTGTAAGCCAAACCTAATTTTTGCCGCTAATGCCTTTTGTCCCCTTTTCCCCCCATGATTTTTAAAAAATTAGATGAAATGAATTTTTTGAAAAAAATTAAAAAAATTTAAAAATTTGGGTAAAGTTTACGAGGGGAGGGTTCCCTAATTTTAAACTAATTTTAAGGGTGGAGGGGCCCCTTTTTTGACTCTGCCCCAAATAAGGCGCAGAGCCAAGCCTATAACCATCCCCCCAATTTATTTTAAAGTAAAATAAACTTCACAAACATTGTTTTTTTTTTTTGGCGGATGGTAAACCCCTTTAAAAGTTGAAATTTTTGGGGCGTGGCCCTGTCTGGGCCCCCCGACGGTTGCGAGTACGGGGGGGGGTACGGCGGCCCAAATCAAGGTTTTTTACCAAAAAGGGGGGCCCCCGGGGGGGAAAAAAAAAAAAATGGGGGCTATATATTGTTTTCCCCCCAGGGAAAAAGGGAATTGAGGTCATGAGGCCCCTAAAGTACCCTTCCCTTGAAAAACGTGCGTCCTTTTCAAAAAAATTTTTAAAAAAGCCACGAAAAGCCGATCCCCGAAAAGGGGAAAAAGGGGCCCCCGACTTCCAACCTTCCCCCGCCATTCGTTTAGGGCATAAAGCGTGTCCCAAAAACGGTTTTTTATACATTTCCCCAAAAATAATTTCCCACTACAGGGCCCCAAAACTGTTGAAATTATAAATATTAATTTAACCGGGGAACTCACCTTGCTATTAACCCAAAAAACTACCCAAGCCGGCCCCTGATCCCCCATTTTGGCCCCTTTAAATAAAGGTTTTTACTCAAACAGGGGAGATGGGTTGGGTGATTTGAAAGGGGTTTATTTTTATTTGAGGGGGAGTGTTGGCAGTGGCCCTCACCGGGGGGGGGGAAAAAGGGGGACTTAGCCCCCCCAAATCAAGGGGGTCAGCCCCCCAAAATTTTGCTTTTGTAGCCGCCCACCCAAAAACAATAAAAAAGGAAAATTTTTCCAATTTTCCATGCCCCGAGCAAAACCTTATTTTTCACCTTTTTTAAAAAATTTGGGTTTATGTTTCATTTTAAAAGGTTTAAATATGTTTTAAAAAAAACCTTTGAAATTCACCTTGGCAGGTTTAAAAACAGTGGTAGGGAGGTTTTAAGGGGGGTGGGACCCGGGTAAGGGCCCGTGGGAGCCAGGGTAAGGCAGTGGGAGGGGAGGGTTTAAAACAGGAAAAGGGGGGCATGTTTTAAAACAGGGTAGGGAGGTAAAAAGGGAGTGGGAGCCAGGGGGAAGGCCCGTGGGAGGCAGGGCAAAAACAGGACGGGAGGCATGTTAACACAGTGGTAGGCCCGGGAAAGGCCAGGGGAGCCAGGGTTTAAAGGCCCGTGGGAGCCAGGTAAGGGAGTGGGAAAGGGAGAGGTTAAAAACCAAAGGAAAAAGGGGAAACCCGGTTAAAAAGGGAAAAAGGGGGTGGCAGGGTAAAAAAAGGAGGGAGGGAGATTAAGGCAGTGGGAAACCAGGGTTAAAGGCCCGTGGGGGGCAGGGTTTAAAACAGGACGGGAGGCCCCGGGTTTTAAAACAGGTGGGGGGCCCCGGTTAAGGGAAATGGGACAAAGGGGAAGGCAGTGGGAGGCCCGGGTAACACAGGACGGGAGGCCCGGTTAACACCCGTGGGAAAGGGAGGTTAGGGGAAGGGGCCGTGGGAGGCCCCGGTTTAAAAACGGCTTTTAGTTTCTTTATCATGATCATGTAAATTTTTTTTTTTTTTTCTGTTTAAAATAAGTATCCCCTGTACCTGTTTTTTTGCAATAAGGGAAATACCTTGGGAAATATTTTAAGTTTTTTATTTATAATTTTTTTCATTTTCAAGGGTAAAACCTTACGAGAAAAAACCCCAAACAACATGTGCAATTCCTTTTTTGTTTTTGTTAAATGGAGAGAAAAAAATGGCAATTTTTTTTATTTTGTATAAACAAAAATTAAAAAAAAATTTTTTTCAAATTTTCAAATTTAGTTAATAGGTATGATGATGGTATAACTCATTAATTTATGTGGTCATGTAATAAAGCTTAATTCCCCTTTCTTTTCTTTTTTGGGGCCCCAAAAATTTCCCTGGGAACTGATCAATTTTCAAAATTTCCCCCCAAAGTGGATAGGCCCCGCTGCCCCCTCGCCCATCACCCCCCGGGCTAAAACCCCCCCCCCCCAATTTTTTTTCCTTTTTGGGGGACGCCACTGAGTGTGGGAAATCGCTTTTCCGGTATACGGGAAGGGGGGCATTGGGGGTTTTGGCCGCCCGGGGGGGCCCAAGGGGTTTAAATTTCCACAGTTCCTGGGCGGCCGCTAACCACTTGTGGGGGTTTTTACCAATTTGTCCAGCCCCTTTTTAAAACCCATTGATCGGTTAACACTTTGGCCCCACACATTAAAAAAGATGAGCCGGGGAAATACACCCTTAGTGTACAATCAAAAAGGGGTAATACAAACCCTTGGGTTGTGTTTTTTTGGATTTTAAAGCGCCGAATGAATGCCTTCACTGAAAAATCCTGATCAGCTTTGGGCCGGTTCTCCACTGGCGGACATTTCGCCCGGAAAGGGTTTCCCTTTTCCCCCCGAATTTTTATATTATGTTTAAAACCAGTGATTTTCCAAAACCCGGGGGTTCCGCCGGAACCCTTTGGGGGTTTTCCCCGGAAAAAAACGTTTTAAAAAAAAAGGCCCTTTTCCCTTTTTGCCCAAAAATGCATGAACCAGTTTTTTCAGTTTAAAGGGTTTTGGGTTCTGGTTCAGGGTTGGGTTCTGGGTTTAAAAGGGTTTTTTGGGTTTGCGTGTCACAAATTTTTGGGGGCGCAAAAAAAACCCCGGGTTTTTTTTTACCCAAAAATACTCAGTGGCGAGACAATGGGCCCCCGACATAACTAAGTTTAAAGGGTTTTTTTACATTGGTGCATTGTGGGGATAAGGCAGGGTCGCCCCCGGGTTGGACCTACGAAGGGGAAAAAAAAACCCGCGATGGAAGAATTTAGAGTTTTTTGCGCGGGAAAATTTATTTTTCAAAGGGGCCCCATATTTAAATGTGCTGTGTTTTCGCCCACAACACTATAGAGAAGACCGAGGGAATGGACGGGTGTGCAGAGGCTTTTAAAACCAAGAAAACAGAGGGCATAAAAAGAGCCTCGTTTAAAAGGGTAAGCAACGGTAGGTACGTAATGTGTCCCTAAACCCCTTGTTTAAATCTTAATGGACCTGCTGTGAATTTTTCCTTTGGTTTAAAAAAGGGGGTTTTTTCCCCCATCAAACCATCACCCCAGGTTTCTCTATGTTTTTCAAACCGAGCCCCGGAAATTTTTAGACCTGGAAAACAATTTCGCTCAAAAAAAACTCTAAATTTTTTTATGTGTAGCTTTTCTTTGGGGGTTTTTAAATTCATGGTTATGATTAAATATTAAAAAAACCTTATTAATTTTAGTTCCTTTTGTTGGGGCTTTCCTAAAAATAAGTAGTGGGACATCATGGTTTAAGTGTTACTTGACGAGCCCCAAAGAATACTCCTTTAGTCTATACCAAAAATCACCAACCTTGGGTTTGACCGTTTGGCCCTTAAGTTTCTTTTCGCAATTTTTTTTTTTTTGTTTGTTTTTTTCCAAAAATAAAAAAAAAAGAACCTAAAACCCAACCTAGCCTTTTCCTATACCTAACCCTTTAACCCCCAATAATAAAACCTTTACCTAACTACAATAAACCCCCCAAAAAAAAAAAACTAACCTTTCAAAAAAAAAAAAAATAAAAAAAAATTTCGACAGAAACGGTTTGCAGATTCATTCAAAAAAACATAAAAACACACCCCGAAAAAAAAAAAGTTTTTTCCACCAAAGTGGGTTGGGTGCCTTTATCTGGATAATAAACCCAAATAAAATGACCGAGTAGACTGGGAGGGAAAGTGGGATGTATTGGGAAAGGGTTTAAAAATTTTATTGGGGTTGGGGTATGGGATGTATAACTAATAAGCCTTTTTCCTGTGATTTTGAATAAACCTAAAACCCAACTGACCTTTTTCCCAAACCCAACGGAACCCAAACCCGGTTTTAAGGACGAGAGTTTCGCGGTCGTTTTCAGAGACACCAAAAATTTTTTCTTGGCCTACAATAGGTGCCCTTTTTCTAATGGAGTTGTTTTATTTTTGGCCCCCCCCCCCCATAAAAAAAAATAAAAAAAAAACCGAATTTTATTGGGTACCGTTTCCCTTTAAAAACACCGAACCCTTTTTTTTTTTTGCCTAAAAAGGGTTAGGGTTAAAATAAAACCTTTGTGGTTTGGTAAATTAGGGTTTTTTTAAAACCCTGAAAAAAATTTTAACGGGTTTTAAGGGTTGGTTTAGGTTTATTAAAAACCTATAAAGGGAATTAGGTAAACCCCCTTTTGGTTTTGTTTAGGGTTAAGCCATTTTTTTTTTTTTTTTAAAAAGGGTTGTTTGTGCAAATTTAAAACAACTCAATTAAAGCCAAAACACCTATTGTAGGCCCGGAAAAAATAATGTCCCCCGGGGGAAAAACCACCCGGTAAAGTTCCCCCGGGGGGGTTAAAAAAACAACTTTTTTAGGATAGTAAAAGGAATAAATTTCCAAAAAGCAAAATTAAATTAAAAATTTCCGTCGGGGCCGAAGGGGTTTTTAGGAAAATTTGGATGTTTAGCGGAATAAAAATTCCCCCCCCCCCGGAAACACATAACCCTTAAAACCCAAAAGATGGGTAATGGCCCGGTGGGAAGGGGAAAATTCGGGTTTTGGATTTTTTAGTAAAAAGATTAATAAAAGCAAAGGTTGGTGATGTTGGTATAGACTCAAGAGTATTCATTGGCTCGTCAAGTAACACTTAAACCATGATGTACCACTACTTATTATGAGGAAAGACAAGAAAAGGAACTCAATTAATAAGGTATTTTAATACTATCATAACCATGAATATGTACAACCTACAAAGAGAAGACTACGACGATGAAAAAATTTAGAGTTGTTTTAGGCGAAATTGATATTCCAGGTGCTATATTTCCGTGCTCGCTGACAACATAGAGAAGACCTGAGGTGATGGTTGATGTGCAAAGGCTTCTAAACCAGGAAAACAGTCACAGCAGAGTCTCATTAAGAAGTAAACAAGTGGTAGGGACACATTACGTACCTACCAGTTGCTTACCTTTTGACGAGGCTCTGTTATGACTCTGTTTTCTTGGTTTAAAAGCCTCTGCACATCAGCCATTACCTCAGGTCTTCTCTATAGTTTTCTCAGCGAGAACAGAGCACAGTAATATAGCACCTGGAATATCAATTTCGCGCAAAATAACTCTAAATTCTTCCATCGCCGTAGTTTTCCCTTCGTAAGTCCACCCGCGGCGACCCCGCCTTATCCCCACAATGCACCAATGTAAACAACCGTGACGTAGTTATGGGTAGGGTCCATTTAAGAGAGAGAGAGAGAGAGAGATAACGAGAGAGAGAGAGAGATAACGAGAGAGAGAGAGGATAACGAGATATATCAGCTAGCTGCTATGTGAAGGGATCATATCAAGTTTAAGATCGCGGGAACGCATGGCTCCCACCAGCCATGTATGCCTCTTTTATGCAGTCTGACATCCTCTCTGACTCGTGCATGCGGAAAACCCTTCACGATAAGAGAAATAGGGCCCAAGGCGACCATTGTTTGTTATGAACTGAAAACTCTACCCAAGCTACCCACCTCTCAATGTGAGTAGAGAAAGTTCAAGGGTTTTGCCGAGTCACTACGCGCTTTGCCTCGGACCCAGGCTTTCGTGCGCAAATGGAACGCCTGAACTCTTGGGTTCCGTGAACTGGTTCTTGAAATGTCGCAAATGGAAGAGGCCTTAAGTATGTGCTATTACAAAATGACAGTGATCTTAATTCATAATTCATAATTCCTACTCAATATCACGTCACAAACACTTTCCAGACACCAACATACTCGTACGTGTCAGTCAGTACAATGTATATAGTAATGTGAGCAAATAATATGCATATAATTTAGGAAAAAAATAGTGTTATTGCCGGTGCGGGATACGCCCTTCATTCCTACTCCGCAAGTTTGGCGACACAGGGGTCGGGTAGGAGGGTGACGCAACCCCGTACGAGTATCATACGTGTCACGAGACCCAGCCCAGCCGTTCACACATCTTCCTTCAGTCAGTTTTGAGCAGTGCTACCGAGTGAAATGTTAATTAATCTCACCAGTTAATATTAGTCTGATATGGATTTTAAAGACTGAAGCATGTTCAAATATTTGAAAAGAAAGCATGTCAGTGGAGAGGAGGACAGTGACGAAGAATCACAAATACCACAGCCAAGTACGAGTAAAGGAAAAGTGAGTGATGTAAAAAAAAATCGCCTTTACAATGACAGTTATCTGGCCATTGGCTTTACATGGACTGGACAAGAAAACTGTCCACTTCCTTTGTGCATTGTTTGTGGGAAAAAGCTCGCAACACAGCTATGGCCCCAACCAAGTTTAAGCGACACTTAACCACTAATCACAGCCACTTGTCAAATAAAACCGTGGATTATTTTCGAAGACTCTTGGATTCACAACAGAAACAAAGAAAAGTTTTTGAAAAGAAGGTAACCATCAGTGATAAGGCCCAAGAAGCAAGCAAAAAAAATTTAGTGGCTGAGCTAGTTGCCAAGAAAATGAAAATTCACACTATTGCAGAAAGCCTAATAATGCCTGCTTGCAAAATAATTGTGAGAACAATGCTAGGTGAAGAAGCTGAAAGTGAATTAAGCAAGGTTCCTGTTTCTGATAATACAATTAGTAGGCGTGTGGATGACCTGTCCAACAATATTTCTGGTATTTTGTCTGAAATACTGCAAAATAGCAACTTTGCTCTCTAAGTAGATGAGACAACTGATATAACTGGTAAAGCTCAGCTGCTGGCATTTGTACTATTTGAAAATGAAGGTGAAATAATGGAAAATTATTTTTGCTGTAAAGAACTGCCAGAAACTACCAAAGGCAACGACATTTTTAACATCTTGTCTTCTTACCTGGAATCTTGTGGTTTGTCATGGAACCGATGCATTGGAATCTGCACTGATGGTGCTCCCTCAATGATTGGCTCAGTACAAGGCTTTGTATCACGCGTGAAAGAAAAAAACCCTGAAGGCATAACAACTCACTGCTTTCTCCACCGAGAAGTTCTGGTTTCAAAAACTATTGGGGATGATTTAAAACAAGTCCTCGATATAACTGTGAACATGGTCAACTTTATAAAGCAGCGCCCTCTGAAGTCTCGCATATTTGCAAGGTTGTGTGAAAATATGCAAAAAGATCACGTGACGCTTCTCCAGCACACAGAGGCTCGATGGCTTTCGAGAGGTAAAGTTTTGACAAGGGTATTCGAGCTGCGACAGGAACTGATGCTTTTCTTCAGAGAGAATAATAAATCCAGTTTCTGTGAATGTCTTGAATCTACAAACTGGCAAATGAAACTAGCATATTTATCAGATATTTATCAGCATTTAGATAACTTGAACACCAGCATGCAGGGTGCGAAGGAAAGCATTCTAACTTCCACAGACAAACTTCTTGCATTTAAGAATAAACTCGCTGTTTGGAAAAAGCACCTTGCAAGAGGAAACGTCGAAATATTTCCACTCCTACTTCAAGTTCAAACTCACTGATTATGAAAATGTCATTCCATTAATTACAAGTCATTTGGGATCACTGTCAGAAAAACTTCATAAGTACTTCCCCTCCTTGTCATCAGATACGTATGACTGGGTGAGAAACCCCTTCACTGAGTTCTCACCAAGTACAGAAAAACTACTTAGTCTGCAAGAAGAGGAAGAACTGAGTGAACTACAGTGCGATCGAACCTTGAAAATGAAATTTAATGAAGTATCACTTGACAAGTTTTGGATTTCAGCAAAGCAAGAGTACCCTGTCATCTCAGTAAAAGCATTGGATGCTTTACTCCAGTTTTCAACTTCTTACCTCTGTGAACAAGCTTTCTCATGCCGGACCGTCATTAAAAGCAAATCAAGATATCGTCTCCTGTCTGTCGAGGAAGAACTGCGTGTGTATCTGTCAAAAATTCGGCCAAGAATTTCACAGATACGCAAAGAGAAACAAGCCCAAGTGTCACACTGAAGGTAAGTCATAACATTATTGACTTATTAGTGTGAACTCTCATGAAATGTGATGTAATTGTAGATTTCATATGAATTATATTGCTCAAGAACTTTTCTTAAAAAAATAATATACAGGAGAACCTCATTTAACCGGCATTTAAAACAACGGCAGCCTCAAAACAACGGCACTAATCGACCCAGGCTTTTTTTTTTTTTTTTTTTTTTTCCCACTGATAAACTCTGGAACACTCTTCCTGTTTCTGTTTTTCCACTTTCCTATGACTTACATCTTTTCAAAAGAAGAGTAACAAGACACCTCCCGAACTAAATTGGCTCACCCCACTTTTTTATTTTATTCTCTGACTGTCTTCTTTATAGGGACTGCCAACTAAGTGGACTTTGTGTTACCCATTTTTGTTGTGCCCTTGGCCAGTTCCTTGTGATGGGAAGAAAAGAAAAGAAAGAAAGAAAGGAAAGAAAGGATTTTGGGGGATTCCATAAGAGTAACTCAAAACAACGGCAAAATGAGTTATCCGGCATGCGCTCCCCCCCGAGGGTGCCGGATAAACGAGGTTCTCCTGTGTATATATATATATATATATATATATATATATATATATATATATATATATATATATATATATATATATATGAGTATACTATATATAGGGGTTCCTTGGAATATGAAAAATTATTACAGGGGTTCCTCCAAGGTGTAAAGGTTGGGAATCACTGATGTTAATCCTTTGATTAATTGTGGTATTATAGGTGAATACCACCAAAATTATATTACTATATTTAATGCATCTTAAATTGTACCCAAATCTATAATATATACATAGGTGGTTCGTCTCCCTTTGACATGGGAGGCGCCAAATTCCACCATTCAAATTAATACCATTCTCATAATTCCAATGATCTGAAACTCGAGAAATGCCAGTGGTCGCTGGCAGTTTTAACTCAAAGGTTGGTCTACTGTGTTTTGGCTCCGCGACTAATATTTTTCATAAATTAATTTTGCGATAAACATTGATGCACCGCATCTGAATACCAAAAAATATAGTTCTTCTGTTGTTCTACTAATTAGTGCCGACCGGGGTAATTTGGTCCTTCCAACGGACCGGTTCTATTCGGACCGCCATTTTTGCTTTGGTGTTTGTTTCAATATAAATAAGAGTGTAACAGTTTTGAATATCCCATGTAGTAAAACAACCATTTTAACATTTCTAGTATTAATATGAATATAAATATCGATATGTAACTGAACCCAGAAACCAAAATAGAAAATGAGTAAAATGACAGCAAAAAAAAGTTGCGGCAAAGTTTGTTTACAAAATCAGATGATTTGGCGAACTTTCATGGGATTCAAATACGAGACGGAGTACATTCTTGTAAATAAGCGTATATATAGTGTTTTTCCTCTACTTTAACATGAAAATATAAAAAATGCTCTATCTTGTCTCATTTTCGTATGATCAATGCTCAGTTTGGGCCCGTATTTACCCCGGTGACAAAAACACTCACGGGGTAAATTGGACCCAGCGTAATGTACCCCCACGGCATATCACGGTGAGGATTAACTGCTTATTTGCACTTGTTTCTTTTGTTTCAGGTTGTTGCATGCTAATATGGAATTAGTTTAAGGGTGCTGGTATATAAATTAAGGGTAAATTTTTACTCAAGGACCAGAATTCGCTACACAATTGGGAGAATGATTTCTGTTTACCTTAATGGATACGGTAAATGTGCAGTTTCAACCAATACTTCCTATAAACCTATACTCTCCTGACATAACTGGGGGGCTATGCCCACCCACACCTCCCTGCTAGTTAACTAACCTAACATGGGCATTGATTACGTAACCTAACGGTATTATTTTACATTAGGACCGAAATTCCCTACACAATTGGGTGTGGTTCTGTTTACCTTATTTAATTCTAGGAAACATTTTCTCTATTGAGTTTCCGTCGCAAATCATTACTTTCGAAGATAATGTCATGTTCATAGGGAGGCGAGAGCCAAGTGTTTACGTGCGCCTGACTCTTCTTCCTCTTGTGACCTGCATCGCCTCTGTTCTTCCCTTGCCGCGGACACTTTTTTAATGCAGATTAGACATTAGTTTGGAGGTTAAAGCGTGGTTAGGTTAGGTTAGTGAGTCAAAAGGTGGGGTTAGGTTAATTTTCATACTCCTATACACTCGGATCTCCTTCCTATTAAAAACATCTATATCTCCGAAAGAAGTGCTTTGTGACGGAAGCTCATAGATAGAATGTTTCCTAGAATCCAATAAGGTAAACAGAAACCATACTCCCAATTGTGTAGGGATTCTGGCCCTAGTGTAGAGTATTACTAACTTAAGTAACAATGCTTAGAAATTATAAAAGAAAAACTAGCATAGACCTAGAAAAAGAAGAAAGACTAGGAACTCAAAGACTGGAACCCAAACGTGTGCGTGTTGGTCATATTTTCCGCCTCCCCAGAGAATGTGAAGAACAGCTAACAGAATGTTTGATAGTGTCCATGGGCATGGTATGACATATTGTTTAAGTTTTTGGAGGTTTGTCAAATTTTTAAGAATTTTTTTTTTTTTAATATATTATATATATTATATATATTGACCAATTTACCCCAGAGTTAGGTCCGATTTACCCCATTTAGGTGTAACAATGCGGTCCGCACTTCGCAGTGTTTTGATAACAGAGCTATAATGGAAATTTGTTCAAACTTTAATGACATATAGGTAGTGACCCTCCTATGATTGTATTAACTTTTTGTTTGTTTATTTCAATAGATATGGAAACTAGATCAAAGTTTGTCAAAACCAGGACCAAATTACCCCGGTCGGCACTATATGGATGACATGCATTACGATGGAACGTTCTATAATAGCAATTTAATGCAAATTACTCGCCTCGAGTAGCAAAGCTTAATATATTTTTTACATGTATATTGTGGCATGTAAAATTTGGGCGATGTTCACACTGTTTTCTAAGACAGTACTGCTGCGTCTGGCAAACGCTTGTCAAAATACAATAAGCAATGCCTTGGAAAAACGAAGAATAAAGAATGCCGAAATCGGCTTCTTGTTGCGACAATGTAAGTTATAATTGTGGAGGCGACGTGCCGCGGCAAGGAGTGGTGGGCGGGGAGATTGTGGCGGGGAGATTGAATCAAAACATTGCCACTTCACGCGTCGACTCATTGCACTTCCAGGTTTTCTATCTGATTGATACACAATAATAACAGGAAAATATGACTGCCTAGGTATAGATAACTTCTAAACATACGTTATTGACTATATAATATCATAGAGTAGCATTTACCTCGCCTCCTCAACTATAACCTCCTTGGTTATTTGGTTATATACAATGTTTTACAGAATCAGGCTTCTATACAATATACATATAGAAGAAAATCGTTCTTAATATTATACTTGTGTGTTTTAAGTGCAGTGGAATAAGCCCATATTTTTCTTTCAAGTTGACCAACTTTTCACCAAATTGTGAGTTAAAACTGCCAGCGACCCTGGCATTTCGGAGTTGCAGTTCTCTCTAATTAGAGAGCGGTTTTAGTGGATAATTTCCACAGTGAGTTTAATTCAAGAAAGTTGGAGAAAGTCAGAAACTAAGGTCCATACTTTGCTTATGTGGTCGTTTTAAATCTGCCTGAATTATTCTCTCTCTTACTTTCTTTACTTTTTATCATTTAAAGCATAAAACAATAAAAGAATTGTCGTGGCAAAAATATATCTATAATAATATAAGCGAAAGTGTGTCTGTCTGTAATAGTAATAGTAATAGTAAATTTATTGCCATAATTGTTACATCTATAAATTATATAAACAAACTTATATATACCACGTCTATTAACGGCATGGTCTGTCGAGCCAAGACTCTTTGACAGATGGAAATTTCTAATCTAAATTTGCAGTACACAGGCAACATTATTTTCTAAGAAATTATTTTGAATAGATTATGCAATCAAACAGTCAGACAGTCTGTCTGTCTGTCTGTGTGTGTGTGTGGTATAGGTTCCGCCCCCCGTGGCGCAAACACCTCATATGGCACATTTTTGGAATCAGGTTGACCAGGGGAAGGTCATAAGCCCACTTATGAGATGATCCGATCACTTTTTTTTTTTTTTTTTTTAGCAGCCTATTAGCGAGAATTGTGAAAACAAAAGTGGGTTGTGAGAATTGAGGAAGCCTTGATGTAGGGTGATGGGTAATGGGTGAGTGAATGGGTGGGGTGTGGGGTGATGGGTGAGTGAATGGGTGGAGGGTGATGGGTAATGGGTGAATGATGGGGGGGGGTGATGGGTAATAATGGGTGGGGGGTGATGGGTAATGGGTAATGGGTGAGTGAATGGGTGGGGGTGATGGGTAATGGTGAGTGAATGGGGATGGGTAATGGGTGATGGGTAATGGGTGAGTGAATGGGTGGGGGTGATGGTATGGGTGAGTGAATGGGTGGGGGGTGATGGGTAATGGGTGAGTGAATGGGTGGGGTGTGGGGTGATGGGTGAGTGAATGGGTGGGGGGTGATGGGTGATGGGTAATGGGTGTGGTGGATGGGTAATGGGGTGAATGGGGGTGAATGGGGGGGGGTGATGGGTAATGGGTAATGGGTGAGTGAATGGGTGGGGGGTGATGGGTAATGGGTGAGTGAATGGGTAATGGGTTGTAGTGAATGGGTGATGGGTAATGGGTGAGTGAATGGGTGGGGGGTGATGGGTAATGGGTGGGGGGTGATGGGTAATGGGTGAGTGAATGGGTGGGGGGAATACATACATTTCTACATCCATGATTTCAGGAAAGTTAGAAGGGGCTATCTGGAGAGTCCATGTTTGGTGGGCCGAAGGCCCACCAAACACAGGTGGTGGGCCAAAGGCCCACCAATAGCCCTCCGCAGGAGCTAGCCAAAAAGTCCGCCCAGAGGGCAGGCTTTGCGGCTAGTAAACAATAATAATCCTAATACATGAGAAAATTATTTGATTAATTCTTTCCTTACTTATATTATTTTCTGGAAGAGGAGGAGGAAGTGCCAATAAAGAGGAGGAAGAGTGATAATGATAATAATACTGACACTGACATTTTCTTTTACGTCTGTTCATTGGTGATGCATGTTGAACCTATTATCACTCTCTCCCCCTCTCTCTCTTTTTTACTTTTTCCCTCTGTAATCTGTGAAATAAAACATTGAACACAATTATTCACGAAGAGGCTTTATTAACATTCTTAACACCTCACAGGTGCCGTTGTGTATGCCTGGCAAGCCCTTCACCCACCACCACAAGCACAACCCACACACAGCCACTCCCTCCTCACAGGTGTGTCTGGATATGCCTGGCAACACGACTCTTGCTAGGAAAACACTTGCCACAAATATCACACTTGTACTTCCTCTCGCCAGTGTGGGTGAGCATGTGTGTGTTAAGACTGCTCTTCTGAGTAAATGTTTTCCCACACTCCTGGCACTCAAAGTTTCTCACACCAGTGTGGGTGAGCATGTGTGTGTTTAGACTGCTGTTGCGGATAAATGTTTTCCCACACTCCTGGCACTCAAAGTTTCTCACACCAGTGTGGGTGAACATGTGTGTGTTTAGACTGCACTTGCGGGTAAATGTTTTCCCACACTCCTGGCACTCAAAGTTTCTCACACCAGTGTGGGTGAGCATGTGTGTGTTTAGACTGCTCTTGCAGATAAATGTTTTCCCACACTCCTGGCACTCAAAGTCTCCCACACCAGTGTGGGTGAGCATGTGTTTGTTAAGATTGCTCTTGTGGGTAAATGTTTTCCCACACTCCTGACACTCAAAGTTTCTCACACCAGTGTGGGTGAGCATGTGTCTGTTAAGACTGCACTTGTGGGTAAATGTTTTCCCACACTCCTGACACTCAAAGTTTCTCACACCAGTGTGGGTGAGCATGTGTCTGTTAAGACTGCACTTGTGGGTAAATGTTTTCCCACACTCCTGACACTCAAAGTTTCTCACACCAGTGTGGGTGAGCATGTGTGTGTTTAGACTGCCCTTCTCGGTAAATGTCTTTCCCACACTCCTGGCACTCAAAGTCTCTCACACCAGTGTGGGTGAGCATGTGTGCGCTTAGATTGCACTTGTGGGTAAATGTTTTCCCACACTCCTGGCACTCAAAGTTTCTCACACCAGTGTGGGTGAGCATGTGTTTGTTAAGATTGCACTTGTGGGCAAATGTTTTCCCACACTCCTGACACTCAAAGTCTCTCACACCAGTGTGGGTGAGCATGTGGCTCCTAAGAGCACCCTTATCAGTGAACACTTTGCCACAGTGGTCACACCTCAGTCCTGTCTTGCGTGTATGGGTGACGATGTGTGCCTTAATGCCTGTCTTGCTGGAGCACACTTTGCCACAGTGGTCACAAGTGAATTCGTTCCTCGCGCCCTCCATTGCAGTACTATTTGTGGCACCGTGGCACCGTGGTGGAGGCCCCGGGGATGAACCACGCGTTCCCCAATACAAGGGAAGCCGGGAGGAGTCCTGGCGTGGGCGCCGACCTGGACTCTTCACCTCAGCACCTGTAACATTGGTGGCCGTCAGTACACAAGCAGGCAAGTGCTTCCTTGAAGGGTGCTTCCTGCTTCACCCTCCAGCTAACACCCAGCCAGTATTTGCAGCCAAGGAGTAAGACCAACACAGGAGCCTCACGCAACCACTCTACATGGTGGAGGAGTGGAGTGGTGAGTGGCTAGTGACCTTGAAGGCAGGCAAGTGTAACTAAGCCTTGCACATCAGGCACAGCCATTAATGGGTAATGGGGCAGATAATGGGTGATTGATTGATTGATTTAATGCTAAAAAGGATTTAATTCTTCATTCCATTCTTCCCTCCAACCTTTCCCTCTCCCCTCCTTCCTTCTCTCATTCCCGCAACCCTTCTCTCCCCTTCCCCTCTTCCTCCCTCCCTTCCTTCTCTCCCTCTCTCCCCTCTATCCATCCTTCCTTCTTTTCTCCTTCCCTAACCTTCTCCCCCCCCCAGATGAGTATAAGGGAGTGAGTGGGTAAGGACACACACACACACACAAAATAATAAAAAAAAACGAACATGATGACAGGAATATAACAAAAAGAAAAAACAAAAACAAACACAAATATAAAATAAAATAGCAAGAAAAAAAAAAAAGGGTCATTTCATCCACAAAAATCGACACCAAAAAAAAAAATACACATTTGACCCAACTGACCCTCATATTAGGTAACACGAAAGGGGGGGGGGGGAAGAAGAAGGGAAATAAGGAGGGAGGGAGGGAGGGAGGGAGGGAGGGAGGGAGGGAGGGAGGGAAGGAAGGAAGGAATTGAAGGAAGGAAGGAAGGAAAGAATGAATGAATGAAGAAAGGAATGTAATGAATGGAGGAAGGAAGGAAGGAAGGAAGGAAGGAAGGGTAGACGATTATAAAGCTTCAATAACAATACAGAGGAGGAGGAGGAGGAGGAGGAGGAAGAGGAAGAGGAGGAGGAAGGGTGTGTGACTAATTTGTAGAAACACAGCAGCCAGCCATGTTGTCTCTCTCAGGTATGCAGATAGAGAGAGAGAGAGAGAGAGAGAACTCGAGCCTACAACTTTTCCCTTCATAATCAAATACATCAAATAATGAATAAATCAACACGGATAAAGTAAAATGATAATAAATAGGACACAATAAGCCCAAAAAAACTGAAATAACGAAGAATTGATGAAATATCGTGTTTTTAAAGATGGCCGAAAAAAACTCAAATTCACAACAAAAATAGACTTTCTAACGAAGCTCTTATAATTCGTGAAAAAATATGAGCTAATAGTATATGATGTGTGTATCTTATAAACAGCAACAGATCCTCGTTTAGTGTTGCAACCAAGAAGCAAAACATATTTTGTTTTTTCGATAATTTGACCCTTTACACCACCGAGTCAGATGAATTTCTTGAATAAACACGTGAAAAACACGTCCCATAGACACACACACACACACACACTGCGCCTGTAGGCACAGCTAATCACACACAAAAAAACTCACCGCTCATTTAGAAGTAAGAATAAGGTTGACGTTATAATATAAAAAAAAAAACCTAGACAAAGAAACAAAATACACTTACCAGGCCCGTGATATTAAAACGAAGCGGAATATCAAATATTTAAGTATCGTCAGACATGTTCATTCCTGATTTGATGTAGTTAGAGTATAGCCATTATCGAGTGTATCACAAGATGTTGCACTTTTTGCATCCAGTCAGCCGTTTTTTAATAATCTGCAATCAATCTGTAATTCCGAGTTTTCGAAAACGCTGCTGGCAACAGGCAGACGATGCGCCACGGCTCGGTGACGTAACAAAAGGAAGGCTCCTCTTCCCGCGCTGCTGTGTGTGTGTGTGTGGTAGTGTTTGTATGTGTGTTTGTGTGTTTGTGTGTGTGTTTGTGTGTGTGTGTAGTAGTGTTTGTGTGTGTGTAGTAGTATTTGTGTGTGTGTAGTAGTGTGTGTGTGTGTGTGTGTAGAAGTGTTTGTGTGTGTAGTAGTGTTGAACCTCAGCAGGCTCCGCTAACACCTGTTCATCCACCTCGTATTCTGGCTCAAACATATAGGGTTGGGCTCCCATCACAATCTGACGTTCGTTTTCCTCATATACGCGAGCAGCGTTATTTAGTTCGGTCCCAGATTGAGCATCGTACTCTAGATCTATCACAGCGACAGATTCACTGTCTGACACCGAAGTACAATCGCTCATCATAACATTTGCCGACAGGTCTCACAGAGGCAGACGAGTGTTGTTTACATTGGAGCGTTCCTCTCGTGACGTCATCAATAACATGCGTAGCCCTGTTGGAGGGAAGAAAACAAAATTCGCGCGCTTTTTACAAAAGTCGTGTTTTTACGGAAATAAGGCCTGGAAATCAATTATTTTTGGTGGATTAGGTGTTTTGAATTTGAATTCAACAGAATTAGGCAAAACATAATTGGATCTGGACGATTACTTAAAACACACAATAATCCTCCTATATTTAGTGTAAAAAAGGAATTATCAACAAAATATCGGTAAATTGTACGAGTTTACTAACTGATTGAGTCATATTTCTTTTACGTAGGCCTTAAACTCACAAGAATTTTTATGGAGTCTTAAAAAAAACTGGGGTTTTCAATAAGGCTATGCAATCCTATATCGGTGCACGAATAAAAGTGAATATTAGTTTTAAAATGCGTAATTGGCACCTCGTCACCTCAGGATTCCTCAAGAGCCGATCAGAGGTCTGGCATTTCTCCATTCCTCCATCAGAGGTCTGGCACATCTCTCAACCAATCAGCGTTCAGGAACCAACTGGGCGGCCAAGTTTGTTGTTTACCCAAGATATGTAACTTACTTAATGGGAAATAAGGCGAGATTTACCCTTAAATACCTTATTTATGGCATATTAGTGATACTAAGAGTATTGTTATTGATAAATATAGGGTGGACGATAATACATTGCCGCCATATTAGCCTTTCAGCGTAATATTCTCCCTAAAATAAATGACTTGCCCTTATTTTGATCCGGTAAATAGAATATTTTGACGTGTTTTGCTAAGTGTCTCCCGCTGAATACTACAGTGACGTACCCAGGGTATACCTTGATGCGCTGATCCTAGGTTCGAGTCCCGCGTGCCCGAGATTAGCTTCTATGGACTACTGTGGCCCGCGCCGTACCCGTGGCCGCGGCGGTATGGGGCTGACTCCGTTATAGTGGACGAGAACTGCACGTTCGCTCTTTAGGTCAGACACCCACACTGGGGGTCTGTGAGTGAGGATTTCTGCCTCGGCGTCACACCTTATAATGCAACCACTTTTTCTTTTAATCAACGTTCACACACACACACACACACACACACACACACACAAAGGCGTAACAGCTAGGCGTCCTGTTGATATCCGTTGATTCGGGCCGCCAGTTGAAACAGGCCGCCTATAGTAGCATGCATACAGAGGCGGCGACTATGCGCACCGCCCTTGCTGGAATGGGAATGGACTTCATTTAATGACAATTAACTAGGGCTGGGCAGGAACCGTTTTTTGGGGAACCGCCGGTTCCGGTTCCAAAGGCTCTCGGAATCGTGGGAACCGGTTCCGGAACCAGTTCGTCCAGTATCGTCCACTCATTTTTTCTTTGCATAAGTATGTTGAATGTTCATTCAAAATACCTAATCCACAAAAAAATATTTCATTTCTAAGTCGTATTTCCGTGAAAACACGACTTTTGTAAAACGACGTTTTGTTTTGTTTGGCCCCCCACTTTTCAAAGTTCTGGGTACGCCACTGATAGCTACCGTCAAGTCATGTATAGGTGTCTTGCACTGACGTCACGACCTAGCGTCTTCAAGCCAAATGCCGCCGTCTACAAGCCAAATGCCGCCCGTCGGAGCGAGCTGGAGGACTAACAAACTCCACTTGCCGCCCGTGTTTGCCAGCTTATGGTAATTTTCCCCTACCAAATATATGTTTATTAGTATAAAAGATATACTGTTATCTTAGAAAATGCTTGTTCTATAATATTATCAAATAAAAAACCGTAAAACACACTAAATAAATGCCATTATGAAACTCTCAAGAAATATGCATGAACGGCATTCACCAGCGCCAGCTCCCATTTAATATTTTGCTCGAAAATATTTTTCATGGAGAATATCAATAGAAGCGGAATTTCATTAGCTTTCCATTGATATATTTCGTTATATGATAAATGAAGTAGAACCATGTATAAATTAGCGTTAACTAAATAAATAACCTCATCAACCGGGAAAAATTACCCGATTTCATGATGTTATTTATTTAGTTAACGCTCATTTATGCATGCTGCTAATTCATATATCAGAAAACGAAATGTATCAATGGCAAGCTAATGAAATTCCGCTTCTATTGATATTCTCCATGTAAAAAGTTTTCTCGCAAAGTATTAAATGACGAAGAGTTTAATAGAATATTAAGTTCATGCATATTTCTTGAAATTCTCATAATGGCAGTTATTTAGTGTGTTTTACGGTTTTTTATTTGATAATATTATAGAACAAACATTTCCGAAGATAACAGTATATCTTTTATACTGATAAACATATATATAGATGATACCCTGATACATGGTACAGGCAATATCGAGTCACTAGCTTCCCATGAGAACACTTACAAGTAATAATAGTTACTCAAAAGCTTAAATTATCCACGTCAAAAACAGTCAGAAGTATGGTTTTTATCATGCATTATTTTATCAACTATTACTTGTAAGTGTTCTCATGGGAAGCTAGTGACTCGATGTTGCCTGTAACGTGTTTCGGGGCAGCAGTTAAGCTGTAAAAATAGTGTCACAAGCTCTGCCCTTCCCGCCATATTTGTTATCTCTGACGTCACGGCAAGAAGCCGTGGTAAGCGAGCCCTGGCTCTCGCTTCTTCCGGTTTCTTACGGCTTGCCCAGCTGGGCCAATCCGTAAGAAGCCGGCTTCTTAAAAGTGCCTCGCGATAACAGAAAACGCAAGCTGCAAGAAGCCGGCTTCTTACGGCTCCCTCACCAAAATTCGCCTATTGTAGATTACTGAGGAACCGTTAAGGCGGAACCGGTTCCCAGCCAGTCGTGGCGGAACCGTCGGAAACGGTTCTCGCCCAGCCCTACAATTAACGCGCCACGTGCGCGTATGGTGGCTTTCCGTGACACGCAAGTATTTTTTACTTCAAAAAAATCCGTTTCATTTCATGTCAATCAATGATGATTCCAACATGCAACATATTTATGCAACATATCAACAGGCAACGAAAGGCACATTTATAACAATCATATTATGTTACAGACAGTAATTGAAGAGCTATTAAGAAAAAAACTAAAAATGAAAAACAGTACATAAATCTTTCATGACTCAGGAATAGACTGTTTAGGAGGCATCGTGGTAATTATGGAGATGAGTTTCACGTTCGTTTTCAGAGACACCAACTACTTTTTCTTGGCCTACAATAGGTGCTTGTTCTAATGGTGCTAGTTTTATTTTGCGCAAACCAAAAAAAAAAAAAACAACAACAACCTAACCTAACCTTGTTTTAATGAAACCTAACCTAACCTAACCTAACCTTACAGGTTTTAAAGAAACCTAACCTAACCTTAACCACAAAATATACATTTTTTTTTTTTTTTGGTTTGCGCAAAATAAGACTAGCACCTATTGTAGGCCAAGAAAAAGTAGTTGGTGTCTCTGAAAACGAACGTGAAACTCTCCTCCATATTAACCGGAATCGTCACCGTTTCCCTGAAAAAATACAAATTACAACCATTTTATTGCAAAGTGTGGCCATGCATGCATGCATACCATGCATCCATGCATGCATACCAAGCAGACAGGGCGGTGCGCACCGCCCTGTCTGCTTGGTATGCATTTAAAATAGGCGGCCTGATTCAACTGGCGGCCCGAATCAACTGTATCCCGTCCTGTTTCTTTAAATACTACCGTCACGACATTCCAGGTAGGTAGAGGCGAGTGAGGTCTGGTCAGGTGTTATCCCTTTCCACCACGTGTAGGTCTCACGGCCCAGTGTAGCTTCCTCTGCACGCACACACACACGCAAGCACACCTAACACACACACACGCAAGCACACCTAACACACACCTGCAAGCACACGCAACACATATTCTACCTTTGTCGCCTAGTACCGCTTCACAGGTCCTCTCCTCCTCTTCCTCCTCCGCCACGTTGAACTAGAGTGCCTTTAACCAGTGTTGCCAAATGTGCCGGACGTAAAAGCGCTGGATTGAGGTATGAAATGCGCTAGAAATGCGCTAGAAAAGTTTTCGTCTCCTCACCTCAGTGACCTCACGCCTTTTTTATGTATGTATGTATGTGTATGTGTATGTATGTGCATATGTATATGTATATGTATATATATAGGCGTATTTTGTTGGGCCATTTTTGTGTATAATTTTACTCTTTTAAGCTCCGCCCCTGCTTGCCATCACAAAATACGATTGTAGCGCTGCCAAAGCTCTTTCTTGATGTTGCCGAGAGTAAAAGTGTCGTACACTTCATTACCTCTTGCAGAGGCTCAAGGAATATCGCTAAGGTTGACATTATTGAAGGCACAGCAAAGAGTAGTAGCGTGATTGTCTGTATTACACATCGATATCTAATTGTTTTGAGCTCTTAGAATGGCCTAGCATTGTTTTATAACTCTATAGATGGACTTGATATTAAACTGAAATGTTTAGGGCGCTATGAAACTGTTATTTGAATATCTATTTGCTACACAGCCATTTCACGATGTGCGTCGAGGATGTTTAATGCTATCATGGACCTGTACGTATGTAGGCTACGTGTACCGACATCTACGTTTCACGAATTATTCTTTGCCTAAACCTAGATGAATGCTGGTTGTGATTCATCCTCCAGTGCATCTCCCCCGTTTAACATCCATGGGCGGGTGTGTGGTGGGCGGGTGTGTGATGGACGTGTGGTGGGTGGGTGTGTGGTGGGCGGATGTATGATGGGCGTGTGGTGGGTGGGTGTGTGGTGGGCGGATGGGTGATGGGCGTGTGGTGGGTGGGTGTGTGGTGGGCGGATGTGTGATGGGCGTGTGGTGGGTGGGTGTGTGGTGGGCGGATGGGTGATGGGCGTGTGGTGGGTGGGTGTGTGGTGGGCGGATGGGTGATGGGCGTGTGGTGGGTGGGTGTGTGGTGGGCGGGTGGGTGCCTGGGTGGTGGTGGGTGTGTGGTGGTGTGTTGATGGAAATTTGGGGGTTTTAGGTATGGGGGTTTTATAACTCGTCAACGTTACTTGAATGATATTATTTGGGGATGATTTGATAAATGATTACAACTTGAATGGAGAATTTAACTTAGTCTTCTGACTTCACTATATGATTGTAGTATGACCACGTCTCACTGCGGAAAATACTGAATAAGGGGGTATGCTTAAGGGGAAGGATAACAAGGTGTAGGTTAGGGATTAGCTGCCACCAGCCCCGGCGAGTAGTTCACTGGATTACTCCCTGGGCACGTTTGATTAATATTAATGTTAGATTGATCTTGGTAGTCGTGAATGGTACGTGGAATTATATCGAGTAAGGCTGAACTCTTTTGGAAATGTGGGGGAATATTGTCCTAACTCAGAAAAAATCCCCTGGGTTTTTATAATAACACAAGAACTATATTGTAAATGAATCCTTTTTATTTTGTAAAACATGGTAAGTCTCTCACTTGAGATCATCTTCAGCATATAAGGGTTAACACTATATCGAGAAAACTCTACTCTGACAAAAAGAAATGCGATTTCCCAAAACTCTGACCTAGGAATTTCCTTAGTGATGAGATAAAGCTCTTCTGAGCATAAACTCCTTCACTAGAATTTCTATTCAGTGCATTGCCCTACACTAGGTAACATAATACTTAATATTTATAAATCACACATGGAAGATAGGTATCTAGTAGAGAAAAGAATAGGCGAGACAGTGTTGTGTGTGTGTTACAGTAAAACCATGTGGCTTTCTGAAGGCGACTCGGACGGCCTGAAAGGACAGGGAGAGAAGGACTCTTTAATAACACTTATAAGGATGGGGGGAAAACCATCTATGCCTTAGTGACACCGAACTGTAACAATATATTTATATAGAAATATATAGATGTAAACACTAAGGGAGAAAAACCACCGGAGCTGGGGCGGATATCTTACCTTGAAGGACAGGGAGAGAAGACTGGGGTTTGCCCTGCGGACTTCCGCGCCAAGAAAAAAAGAACTTGTTTGGAAACCCTGCTGGTGACCTTAAATAAAACAAATTATAATCCAGGACTAATATTTAAGTAATGAAAATCGCGTATCCCGAAGAGCCGCCCCTAATACCAACCATTTTATTTTGATGTAGAAGAATTTAAATTGATCTAATGTTCACGAAGGTTGGTTTTACAGTAATATCGAAATCCGAAAACCTGTTTCAGGCGAGGTGGTATTGAATTTCTTGCTTAGATTTTTGGTGGGCTTTAATTTAGCGGGGATCCTTACTACAACGCCCATATATGACCATAACCGATAACGATAGGATTATTTTGAAGGAGTTAAGACTCGGGAGATTTCCCTTGGTCTGACCCAGATGGCTGGCAAAAGATAAAAAGAACTGAATCATTAGTTATCAATGATCGCAGAATAATTTTTCCTACGGATTGTGTCTCATACGGCATATGGGGGGGGGGGGGGATCGGAAGGAAGAAAAAGTGACGGGGGGGGAGCACGAAAGAAGATAGAACAAAAATGGCGTCTAGGACGGCCAAATTGAGAAAAGATGGATGAAAGAAAGAAATACGATGGTTATGTGAAACTAAAAAAAAAAAGAATTACTTACAAGACATAACTCGGGAATTTTTAATAATAATTCTCATACTATCATCTCCCGAATAATGGGGCATTACAGTGGCCCGTGGGTAAGAGACCTCCTTACCGTGTTGGCGCTGAATCAGACTGATGAAATGTTCGTATTGTGCCCTGCGATAGGTTCTCTAAAAGGCTTTCTTTTTGTGTGATATAACATATATACCAAATTTTACATTTCTATTGCAAATGTAATATCACTCATGAATATATTTAAGTATTTGACTTTTACTATAGCAATAATACACCATTTTTGGTGCTAAGCAGCAAGCATCAACGAAGATTCGGACACATTGAAAAATTCGAGGGATTGGGAAATTTGTTCCCAGACGTCGCTGGAGAATTTTTAATATTTGTGACTTCTTACCTGTTAAGAGCACCTACTTACTCCTTATACTCCTTACCTACTTTTAATTAAATACAGTATCCTTTGCATGTCGTGCGCATGTAATGAATGTTGAATTGGATGAGAATTTAAAAGGGAAAAAGAGAAACATTACGGGGGGAGTTTTTGATAAAGATTTTTCATGGCGCGATCTGATTGGCCAGGCTCTTGAAACCACCACCCACACCCACGACTGTATAATTTTACAGGAAAAGAGTAAAAATAAGTGTTTTGCTCAGTTTTCTAGCACGCAAAAGAGTAAAAAAAGTGGGGGGGGAGCTTAAAAATAAGTAAAAATTTTATTCCAAGGGAATGGACAAAAATACGCCTTATGTAATAGATATAAAATTAGACGAAAAAAAATTAGACGAGCCCGGGCCCCTATATATATGCTAACGTCAAAATTAATTTTGGTCGAGATTAAGCACTACACTTTCCTTTCCCCAGTTCTCACGGTCCCATCCCAAGCCATCTTGTTGATTTTTTTTTTCTTAGTCACTCTTATTGTTTTTCATAATTTCACAGAAAAAAAAATTAGATAGTACACTCATACACGAACAAAACTGTATAACAGGTGATCTGTAGCATCAGCAACAATCAAAACTGTGTGTGTGTGTGTGTAAATGTGTGTGTGCGTACGTATGTTTTGCCCTGTGTGTGTGTGCATGGGGGGTGTGCATGTGTGTGTGTGTGTGTGTGTGTACGTACGTGCGTGCGCCGTGTGTGTGTGTGTGTGTGTAAGTGTAAACTAGTGTGTGTGTGTCAGTGGTGTGTGTGTGTGGTGTGTGTTTGTTTGGCAGTTGGCCATCGTGACCATGCATGCTTCTATCACATGAGGTGGAAGGGCCAAGGGTTTTGGGTACAGGTGTGAAAAGGGAGTTTATCTCTGGGAATTGCAATTAAGGCTCTCTCTCCGTCTAGGGACGAAAAAGGCAAAATTTTGCGGACCACCCTCTCCTAACTCCCCTTCCCATGGCCACCTGCTTTTTTCCCTCCACTAATCCTTAAGCCGGCCACACACACACCGGCGGGGCCCTGTCCGGCCGGACGAAAAAGGGGCTTTGGCTAGAGGCGGCCGGTGTGTGTGTGGGTCTCGTCCGGCGAACGATGCCTCGCCATTTTGTCGCGGACAGGCCGCCCCGGTGTGTGTGTGGCCGGCTTTAAACTTCTCACCTTCATGCCAGGTCACAGAAGAGATAATCCGGAAATACGAGGCTTGACCGGGCCGGGCCCCACCACAGTGACCACATCCATAGCATAAAAAGGCAGTTTTTGCTTTTAAACAGGGCGCTAGGAAAAATGCGCTAGAACATGCACCCCGATTGAATAAAAAATTTCACTGAAAAAAAGCGCTATGCGCAAAAACACAAAATGTACGCCGTGTTTGTGGATGCCAATGCGTCAGAACTAGCGCGTTTCGCGCTGGTTTGGCAACACTGCCTTTAACAGTGTTCCAGATTATTGCCAGGACTCTCCCCCAGAAAAATATGAAATCCCCCAAAATCCCCCCAAAAACCCCTGTAAAATTTCCCCCCAAAAAACCCCTAAATGAAATTTTGAAATATACTTTATCATTCGTAAAGTTATTTAATAAGGGGTAAACACACTATATTTTTATATCTATTTTCACATTCCTTACAGCGATCAACAAAGAGGCGTATTTTATAGTGTCCTTCCGGGAGTAAAATTAACTTATTGAAAACTCCCCCCTGCTTGCCATCACAAAATACGATTTTTGCGCTGCCAAAGCTCTTTCTTGATGTTGCCGAGAGTAAAAGGTTTTCGTAACTCATTACCCTCTTTAAGCCGGCCACACAACACACCGGCGCGGCCTGTCCGGCCGACAAAAAAGTGGCGAGGCATCGTTCGCGGAGGGGGACCCACACACACACCGGCCGCCTCATGAAACATACAGTACACGTCGGACCCCCGTGTTGACAACATGAATCCGCTGTCCGAAAAATGACTTGTTGGTGAGGGTGCATGTGCAGCCATATATAATACTTATATATAATACGTCATACTATATATAATACGTCATATATAATACCTATATTATCATAAATACAATTATAACTGGTACAAGTAGTCATTATTTGTCCGAGCGAGGGGCGGGCCCCGCCCGGGAAAGGCCCACACACACGCAGGCGACAGGCCCCGCCCGGGCGGAATTTTCAAGCGCCGACTGATTTTCATCCCGGCCGCTGCGACAGGCCCCGCCGGATGAAAAAAAACCCCCCCACACACACACCGGCCGCTCTAGCCACGCCCCTTTTCGGGCGGCCGGACAGGCCGCGCCGGGGGTGTGTGGCCGGCTTTACAGAGGCTCAAGGAATATCGTTAAAGTAATCGTCCAGACCCAAATTTTTTTTGGCCGAATTTTGTTGAATGTACATTCAAAACACCTAATCCACCAAAAAATAATTGATTTCGGGCCTATTTCCGTAAAAAAAAACACGACTTTTGTAAAAAGCGCGCGAAAAAAAAAATCTTCCCTCCAACAGGGCTACGATGTTATTGAGACGTCAGAACAGGGACGCCCGCAGACCACCCCTGTCTGACACCTGTCGGCAAATGTTAGATGAGCGGGTTGTACTTCGGTGTCAGACAGGAATCTGTCGCTGTGGACAGATCTAGAGTACGATGCTCAATCTGACACCCAAAGAAATGACTCTGGTCGGCGCTATTTCTATGAGGAAAAACGGGAAACCCCAGATTGTCATGGGATCCCATATGTTGAGCCGAGTACGAGGTGGATGAAAAAGGTGTTAGCAGAGCCCGAGGTTCAGCAGGGGGGGACCTGGCACTTTTCCAAAACATGGATTGGTAAATAAGGTTAAAATCATGTGTGTGTGGGAATCACAATGAAGGACTTCGAGAAAATCCTATGGTTAGTTTTGGAGCTACAGTCAAACGTAATTACTCGGAAAAACCCCATACTAGCATTAACTACAGCAAAGAGTTGGGGAAAAAATGCGGGCGGAAGGCAGAAAGTGTGACAGCCACACCACCACAGGGTCTCTCACCACAGGGCACGCCCACGCCCACTCCACAATGGTTTACTTGGTTTACTGGTCTTGTTAAGAGGCAAAGCCTCACAGTCGTGGCGGTCCATCGCTACCCTCAAAACACCGTTCTCAACACAACTGCTCGCCCCAACACACTATAGGGGTGAATCACCACCCCGCCACTCCGCCACTCCACTCTACACACGCCACTCTTTCCGTGTGCAAACTTTCTCGAAAGGCACAGCGTCTTGCTGCACCCATAAAGGATGGATGCATGTGGCATATAGCAAAACAAATCATCAGAAAAAACCCAAAATCTTCAAGTACTAATTTATCTCTGTGTTTACGTGCCTCTTGATCAAGCGCGGGAAGATGAGCTTCCCTGATGCTGCGTCACCGAGCCTGAGCCTGAGCGTCTGCAAACCTTGAGAGCGTTTTTAAAACTCGGGGAATTTGCAGATTTTGATTGGGATTATTTAAAAACGGCTGACTGGATACAAAAAAATGACGACCGTATTGTTGATTTTACTCGTTAATGGCTATGATTTGATTGCATTAAATCAGGAATGAGTGAAATGGTCTGGACGATTACTTTAAGGTTGACATTATTGAAGGCACAGCAAAGAGTAGTAGCGTGATTGTCTGTATTACACATCGATATCTAATTGTTTGAGCTCTTAGAATGGGCCTAGCATTGTTTTCTAACTCTATAGATGGACTTGATATTAAACTGAAATGTTTAGGGCGCTATGAAACTGTTATTTGAAAAATCTATTTTCTACGCAGCCATTTCACGATGTGCGTCGAGGATGTTTAATGCTTTCATGACCTGTACGTATGTAGGCTACGTGTTTCCTACATCTACGTTTCACCAAATTTTCTTGCCTAAACCTAGATGAATGTGGTTGTGATTCATCCTTTCCCGTGCATCTCCCCGTTTAACATCCATGGGGGGGTGTGGTGGGGCGGGTGTGGGGGTGGGCGGGGTGTGATGACGTGTGGTGGGTGGGTGTGTGGTGGGCGGATGTATGATGGGCGTGTGGTGGGGGGTGTGTGGTGGGCGGATGGGTGATGGGTGTGGTGGGTGGGTGTGTGGGGGCGGATGTGTGATGGGCTGTGGTGGGTGGGTGTGTGGTGGGCGGATGTATGATGGGGTGTGGTGGTGGTGGGTTTTGTGGTGGGCGGATGGGTGATGGGCGTGTGGGGGTGGGTGGTGGTGGGGGATGTGGATGGGCGTGTGGTGGGGTGTGTGGTGGGTGTGTGGTGGGCGGAGTGGTGATGGGCGTGTGGTGGGTGGGTTTGTGGTGGGCGATGGGTGATGGGCGGATGGGTGATGGGCTGTGGTGGGGTGTGTGTGATGGTGTGTGGTAGAAGGGGGTGGGTGGGTGGGTGGTGGTGGCGGGGGGTGCCTGGTGGTGGTGGGTGTGTGGTGGCCCTGGTACACCGAGGGCCCCCGGTGGCGCTGAAACGGGGGGCGTATTTTCGTGCCTCTCCTCCATGCACCTGCTTTTGTCCCTCACATCTTAGCCGCACCACCACGGCGCGTTCGCGGACGAAGGGGCGTGCTAGGCGCCGGTGGTGTGTGGTCTACGTCGGCGAAGGGCCAAGGTTTTGTCGGTGGAAAAAGGGCGGTTGTGTGTGGGGCATTAAGCTCTCTCATCCGGTCAGAAGAAAACGATAAAGGCATTGCGGACCCCGCCCTCTCCACCTTCCATCCATGGCACCAGGGCTTTTTCGCTCCTTCTTAAGCCGGCCAGGAAAAATCCGGCTGACTGCCGCCGACGAAAAGATGCACTGAAAAACGGGGGCCTGTGTGTTGGGTCGTCCGGCGAAAGATGCCTCGCCATTTGTTTGTCGGCCGGAACAGGCCGCCCCGGTGTGTGTTGGCCCGCTTTAAAGTGTTCCCGTTCTTTGCCAGGTTCCACCAGAAGATATGAATCCCGCAAATACCAGAGCACCTGGTTTCCCGCCCACCAAATGTGAACTATACTATCCATAGTATTTAATGGTCATTTTTTTATATCTACAGGCGTCTTAAGGATAAAAGCGCTAAACATCACCAGATTGAAGTAAAAATGTAACTTTGAAAAACCCGCTATGCCATCACAAAATGACGACTGTTTGTGATGCCAATGCTCATAACTGATTTTTCGCGCGGTTTGGCAACATACCTTTAACAGGCTACCCACATGGTCGCGGACTCGTCCGCCACCAAAAAAATGGAACTTTCCCCCCAAAAACCCCCCCAAACCTCGTAAAATTCCCACCGACAAAAACCCCTCGAAATGAAATATGTTGAAATATAACTTTATATATCGTAAATATTTAATACGGATAAAAACACTATATTATTTATACATTATTGTACACATTTCTTAGCAGGCGGCGAAGCAACACAACGCAGGCGACAGGTCCGCCGGAGTGAATTTCAACGCCTATGAAGGCTCCACCCCTGCCGGTGCCCACACACACATCGGCGCTCTGCCACGCCTTTCGATTGCCGAAGGGCGTCCGTTCATTGTCCGGCTTTACAGAGGCTCAAGGAATATCGTTAAAGTAATCGTCCAGACCCAAATTTTTTTTGCCGAATTATGTTGAATGTGTCATTCATTAGGTGTCATTTATGTTGAATTCAAAACACCTAATCCACCAAAAATAATTGATTTCCGGGCCTTATTTCCGTAAAAACACGACTTTTGTAAAAAGCGCGCGAAAAAAAAAATCTTCCCTCCAACAGGGCTACGACTGTTATTGATGACGTCAGAACAGGGACGCCCGCAGACACTCTGTCTGACACCTGTCGGCAAATGTTATGATGAGCGATTGTACTTCGGTGTCAGACAGTGAATCTGTCGCTGTGACAGATCTAGAGTACGATGCTCAATCTGACACCGAAAGAAATGACTCTGGTCGCGTATACTATGAGGAAAACGAACCTCAGATTGTCATGGGATCCTATATGTTTGAGCCCGAGTACGAGGTGGATGAACAGGTGTTAGCAGAGCCTGAGGTTCAGCAGGAGGACCTGGCACTTCTCCAAAACATGGATTGGTAAATAAGGTTAAATCATGTGTGTGTGGGAATCACAATGAAGGTACTTTCGAGAAAATCCTATGGTTAGTTTTGGAGCTACAGTCAAACGTAATTACTCGGAAACCACATACTAGCATTAACTACAGCAAAGAGTTGGAAAATATGCGGGCGGGAAGGCAGAAAGTGTGACAGCCACACCACCACAGGGTCTCTCACCACAGGGCACGCCCACGCCCACTCCACAACTGGTTTACTTGGTTTACTTGGTCTTGTTAAGAGGCAAAGCCTCACAGTCGTGGCGGTCCATCGCTACCCTCACTACACACCGTTTCTCAACACAACTGCTCGCCCCAACACACTATAGGCGTGAATCACCACACGCCACTCCGCCACTCCACTCCTACACACGCCACTCCTTTCCGTGTGCAAACTTTTCTCGAAAGGCACAGCTGTCTTGCTGCACCCATAAAGGATGCATGCATGTGGCATATAGCAAAACAAATCTATCAGAAACACCCAAATATCTTCAAGTACTATATTTATCTCTGTGTTTACGTGCCTCTCTGATCAAGCGCGGGAAGATGAGCTTCCCTGATGCTGCGTCACCGAGCCTGAGCCTGAGCGTCTGCAAACCTTGAGAGCGTTTTGAAAACTCGGGGAATTTGCAGATTTTGATTGCGGATTATTTAAAAACGGCTGACTGGATACAAAAAGTGACGACGTATTGTTGATATACTCGTTAATGGCTATGATTTGATTGCATTAAATCAGGAATGATGAAATGGTCTGGACGATTACTTTAAGGTTGACATTATTGAAGGCACAGCAAAGAGTAGTAGCGTGATTGTCTGTATTACACATCGATATCTAATTGTTTTGAGCTCTTAGAATGGCCTAGCATTGTTTTCTAACTCTATAGATGGACTTGATATTAAACTGAAATGTTTAGGGCGCTATGAAACTGTTATTTGAATATCTATTTGCTACGCAGCCATTTCACGATGTGCGTCGAGGATGTTTAATGCTTTCATGGACCTGTACGTATGTAGGCTACGTGTACCTACATCTACGTTTCACCAATTATTCTTTGCCTAAACCTAGATGAATGCTGGTTGTGATTCATCCTCCAGTGCATCTCCCCCGTTTAACATCCATGGGCGGGTGTGTGGTGGGCGGGTGTGTGGTGGGCGGGTGTGTGATGGACGTGTGGTGGGTGGGTGTGTGGTGGGGCGGATGTATGATGGGCGTGTGGTGGGTGGGTGTGTGGTGGGCGGATGGGTGATGGGCGTGTGGAGGGTGGGTGTGTGGTGGGCGGATGTGTGATGGGCGTGTGGTGGGTGGGTGTGTGGTGGGCGGATGTATGATGGGCGTGTGGTGGGTGGGTGTGTGGTGGGCGGATGGGTGATGGGCGTGTGGTGGGTGGGTGTGTGGTGGGCGGATGTGTGATGGGCGTGTGGTGGGTGGTGTGTGGTGGGTGTGTGGTGGGCGGATGGGTGATGGGCGTGTGGTGGGTGGGTGTGTGGTGGGCGGATGGGTGATGGGCGGATGGGTGATGGGCGTGTGGTGGGTGTGTGTGTGATGGGTGTGTGGTAGAAGGGTGGTGGGTGGGTGGGTGGTGGTGGGCGGGTGGGTGCCTGGGTGGTGGTGGGTGTGTGGTGGCCCGTGGGTTACACACAGAGACCTTCCTACCGTGTTGGCGCTGAATCAGACTGATGAAATGTTCGTATTCGTGCCTGCGATAGGTTCTCTAAAAGCTTTCTTTTTGTGTGATATAACATATATACCAAATTTATACATTTCTATTGCAAATGTAATATCACTCATGAATATATTTAAGTATTTGACTATACTATAGCAATAATGCACCAGTTTTGGTGCTAAGCCAGCAAGCATCAACGAAGATTCGGACACATTGAAAGATTCGAGGGATTGGGAAATTTGTTCCCAGACGTCGTTGGAGAATTTTAATATTTGTGACTTCTTACCTGTTAAGAGTCACCTATTCTACTCCTTACTACTCCTTACCTACTCTTAATTAAATACAGTATCCTTTGCATGTCGTGCGCATGTAATGAATGTTGAATTGGATGAGAATTAAAGGAAAAGAGAAACATTTACGGGAGGAGTTCTGATAAGATTTTCTCATGCGCGCGATCTGATTGGCCAGGCTCTTGAAACCACCACTCACACCCACGACTGTAAAACTTTACAGGAAAAGAGTAAAATATCGCTGCCGGAGTGTATCTGCTCAGTTTTCTATGCACGCAAAAGAGTAAAAAATAAGTGGGCGGAGCTTAAATAAGTAAAATTTTACTTCTAAGGGCATGGACAAAATACGCCTAAGATGATCGATAAAGGTGATCAATAACAAGGGACCGAAAGTAAAGGAAAGTAAAGTGCTGAAGAAAGTGAAAGGGGGACAAAACAGTAAAAAATGAAATAGAAAAGACAGATCAGCAACAAAGAAAGTGAAAAATACGTCAGGGGGGCCGAAGCAAAGGCTACCCCCCGAAATCACATCGGATCGGATCGGACAGTTTACCGAATATCTGCTATGCATAATTATACAGTGGCAAATACTAAACTTTAGATGTTATGGCTTCTTCATACATATACAGGCCTATCATTCATATATGCTACTGCTACATTTTCTAAGCATTGTTTTATCTGGGCTGTAATGTGTTGCCAGGGTTTTTATATTAGTTTTGAAAACTTAAAAACTTATTGTATCTTATGACCGATACTAAAAAAAAATCCCACCGCAAAACTACAAGAAGCTATGGTTTTAACATCCTGAAGCATGTTTGAAAAGATATATATTAGATTTATCTTGGTAGTCGTGGTTGATACGTGGAATTATACCGAGTTAGGCTGACTCTTTTGGAAGTGTGGGGAAGTATTATCCTAACACGCGGAATAGTCACCTGGGGTTTTTGCAATAAACACAAGAACTATATTTGAAACATCATCCTATTTATTCACCATGAAACATTATGTCTCTTGTTTGAGATCGTAGATACATATATAACTCTTATTTTGGCGCAGGGAAGCTCTTTAGAGCATAACCTGCCTCACCGAATCACATTCTTAGAACTACCACCTATGTCCGTATCAACTGAGCACTATAGGTATACATGGAATATATATATAGGAGAGAAAATGTGAGAGGAATGAGTTGGTGTGGGGATTCACTGTACCATGTGGCCTGGTTTCTGGAGAAAAGTGGAGAGACGACTCGCTTAATAACACTTATAAGGATGGGGCAGGCCTCCTATGCGTTAGTGAAACTGAACAACTGTACCTATATGAGAATATAGATAGATATAATATAACAAGGAAGGGGGGGGGGAATAGGAGCGAGGTACCGAGGTCTTACCTGGAGAAAAGTGGAGAGACGACTGGCTCCCTCGAGGGTAACTAAGGCGAGGTTGGGATGAAAGGCGGGAAGAAAGGGAATGTTTGGATACCCTGAACGGCTTCCCCTGAAGGGATTATCAGCCCATGAATGACTTTAATTAACTAATGAAACAAGTATACATGAAATGGCTGCCTATAATACAGTTCTTCAACTTTGATATAGAAGAATTTAATATGTTTATTCTAATATCCGGGGAAAGTGTTATTTTCGTTCGTTCAAGCATACGAACGCGTTTTTTTGAGAGACGAGGTAGTGGAGTCGAGACATAAATTTGGTCGACTTTTAATTTAGCAAATAACTCTACTAACCCATCCATTTATAAACGTGATCTGTCACTATTGTGTCTAGTTTGAAGGACATTAAGAATCTAGGAGTGTTCCTTGATCTGATAGGAGGGTGAGGGGAGGATGAAAAACTTTGAATCCACTAGTTATCAATGATCGCGAAATAAGTGTCCCACGAATTTTGACTCGTACTCGGAGTGTATGGGGGGAGGGAGTGAGGGAAGGGAGGAAGATAGAAGTGAGAATGAAAGAAGGAAGATAAATTTCACGAGAAACGAAAAGATTGAATTGCTTACGGACATAACCCGGGGATTGTATGATAGGAATTCCCATCCTATCTCTTCCGAATAACGGGCATTACAGTAAGAACCATAACACTTTTTGGCTAGTAATTTGCACTAAACTCTCGATCCCGTCCCATCCCAAGCCATCTTTAAAAATATTTAGATAGTAATCTCATACACGAACAAAACTGTAGCCTATACTAACTAATATATATACTACTAATATACTACTTCATACTAAGGCATCTTAATTATCTTTGCATGCCCTATCCTTTTCCTTTTTCGGTTTAAGTTCCTCGATCTATCTTCTTTTGCACTTTCAGCTGTCCTCTTTCTCTTCCCACAAAACTCTCCTCTTCCTACCTGCTTTATTCTCCCCCTTCCTTCCTTTCTCGCTTTCTCTCTTCCGTGACTCCTCTCCCCCTCCCTCACGGTTCCTGCCATACTCCGCCTCCCTCTCCCACTAAGGTTCCTCAGTAATCTACAATACATGACTTGACGGTAGCTATCAGTGGCGTACCCAGAAATTTGAAAAGTGGGGGGCCAAACAAAAGGCCTCTTCCATTTGTGCCCAAGTTCCAGGAACCAGTTCTTTCAGTTCAGGGTTGGGTTCAGTTCCTGGTTCTGGGTTCGCGTGTCACAAATGGAACGCAAAAAACAACAACTCAGCTGGCGAGGCAAGGAGGGGGGGGAAGGGAGAGAGAGGAGAGAGAGGAGAGAGAGAGAGAGAGAGAGAGAGAGAGAGAGAGAGAGAGAGAGAGAGAGAGAGAGAGAGAGAGCGGAGAGAGAGAGAGAGAGAGAGGAGAGAGAGAGAGAGAGAGAGAGAGAGAGAGAGAGAGAGAGAGAGAGAGAGAGAGAGAGAGAGAAACATTAAAAGTGGTAACTCAGCTGTGATGTGAAGGGATCATATCAAGTTTAAGATCGCGGGAACGCATTCCTCCACCAGTGCCCCTTAATTTTTTTTGTAGGCCTGTCTGACATCCTCTCCGACTCGTGCATGCGGAAAACCCTTCACGATAAGAGAAATAGGGCCCAAGGCGGCCATTGTTTGTTATGAACTGAAAACTACCCAGGCTACCGACGTCCCAATGTGGGTAGAGAAAGTTCAAGGGTTTTGCTGCGTTACTACGCGCGTCGCCTCGGAACCAGGTTTTCGTGCGCAAAAGGAACGCCTGAATGGACCCTACCCATAACTACGTCACGGTTTGTTTATATCGGTGCATTGTGGGGATAAGGCGGGGTCGTCGCGGATGGACCTACGAAGGGAAAACTACGGCGATGGAAGAATTTCGAGTTATTTTGCGCGAAATTGATATTCCAGGTGCTATATTACTGTGCTCTGTTCTCGCTGACAACACTATAGAGAAGACCTGAGGTAATGGTTGATGTGCAGAGGCTTCTAAACCAAGAAAACAGAGTCGTAACAGAGCCTCGTCAAAAGGTAAGCAACTGGTAGGTACGTAATGTGTCCCTACCACTTGCTTACTTCTTAATGAGACTCTGCTGTGACTGTTTTCCTGGTTTAGAAGCCTTCGCACATCAACCATCACCTTAGGTCTTCTCTATGTTGTCAGCGAGCACGGAAATATAGCACCTGGAATATCAATTTCGCCCAAAACAACTCTATTTTTTTTCATCGTCGTAGTCTTCTCTTTGTAGGCTGTAGCTACATATTCATGGTTATGATAGTATTAAAATACCTTATTAATTGAGTTCCTTTTGTTGTCTTTCCTCATAATAAGTAGTGGTACATCATGGTTTAAGTGTTACTTGACGAGCCAATGAATACTCTTGAGTCTATACCAACATCACCAACCTTTGCTTTGATTTATCTTATTACTCCATCCATAAACAAGTTGCATAACCACGGTGACATTACCCATCCTTGCCTCATGGTACCTGCATGGTACTGTCGTCTACCGATATTTTTGTCCCTACACAAATCGGGAAAACTCGCCGACAGTAATGGTTAGGTTGGTATCCGGTCATTTCACCCACATGCCATTTCGCCACACCATAGTAATTTCGCCCACAGGTCATTTCGCCCACACTATGGAGTCATTTCGCCCACACTATGGAGTCTATAGGAGCTAGGAGGTTAGGTTATATTTGTTTAGTGTGTCGAGAACCCCCAACCCCCCGCTAGGAGGTTAGGTTAGATTTGTTTAGGTTAGGTTAGGGTAGGTTAGATTTGGGTAGTTTAGGTTAGATTTGGTTAGGTTAGGCTAGATTAGATTTGGTTAGGTTAGGATAGGTTAGATTTGGTTAGGTTAGGTTAGCTTAGGTTAGGTTAGCATATCGGTGGGTCAAGCCCCCTGCTAGGGTAGGTTAATTTTGGTTAGGTTAGGTTTATTTTGGTTAGGCAATTTTCGTCATTTCGCCCACAAGACATTTCGTCCACATGTAAGTCAATTCGCCCACATATAAGAGTCAATTCGCCCACTCTAAAGTCAATTCGCCCACACGATCCATGTCACGAAGTCATGTAACTATGTCTTCCTCTGGCAGAAATGGAATGAACCACCAGTAACCTTGGGCGAAATGACGGTAAATTTCTAGTGTTTGCCCATACTCTCCCACTTCCCCCAAACAAGTTTGGGGACCTGTGGGAATGCGGGGTTGAAAGCAATGCAGCACGAGTTGGTGGAAGCATTTCCCCTTCCAAGTTCTTTGACCGAAACAGCTCCCACCTGAGTGATGGTAGGGTTGCTGGACCTTTTGAACTGTAGACATGACACACAAAAGTCTCCAACGCTTTCACCTGCGTGGGAAGCTCGTCATTGACCAACTCGGCAGGAATAGAAATGCACCCTAATGCTTTGAAGCAGTCAATGGCAGGGTCATCATCATCAAGCTTTAGGTATGCATCTACCCATGATTTCTTTGAAATTCCTATGAATCTGCCTCCCCAATCAGCACCTGAGAAATTGTGGAGTCCAAGAAGTTCTTGACATTTGGCGACGGCCAATAAACCTGCACTCTTTCAAAGATGTCTATTTCCCGTTTCTTCTTCCTTTGCCTGTATGAAACTTCAAGGATATAGTAGATGCTATCTGTCTGGAGGCGATAAGATCAAGAAGGAGCAGGAGTACGTCAGTGTCGGGCGACCATACGCAGATCTTTCTGGCAGCACCACAGGCTGTAGAGGCAAGTACTTGGTTTGGAATCAATGTGTCAGCCTCTTCATGTGTATGAGCATACTCAAACCTAGTGCCTTGATATGATCATCGTACACGACAACGAGCACGAATGAATCTTTGCTTGCGAAATAGTCAAGCAGTCCTTGGCCAAACAAGCATGTGAGCTTCCGCTTTGTTTTTGATGCTGAAAGTAACTCCTTAATGGACATGGTGAGCTTCATTTCGGGATGAACTTCGTACTCAATGGATGTGGTTGATCGCTTCTGCCGGGTCTTGTTTTTCAACGACAGATCCAAGTATCGATCAAACACAACACGCCCCTCATCATAGCTTGTCATCATTGTCTCTATGCGTTTGTTGAATGCATCCTGAAGGTGTGAAATCTTCAGCATATTTGGCGTCTTTGTCATACTCTTGTGGTGCCAGGGTTTTTATATAGGTTGTTGTTTGCACCTTTGTATTGAATGATATTAATTGGTTAGGATTTTACATTGATTACAACTGAATTGAGAATTGAAATTTGTCTTATGACTTCACTATTTAATTATAGTACGAACACTTCTCGCTGCGGAGAGTACTGAAATGGGAATGAACTTAAGGGAAAGGGGTAGGAGTTAAGGTTAAGGGGAAGGGGTAGGAGTTAAGGAGTAAGGGGAAATGCTGCCACCAGCTCAGGCAAGTAGTTCTATGGTTTTACTTCCTGAGCACGTTTGAATAGATATATATGATTTATTTAGTAGTCGTGGTTGATACTTAGAATTACACCGAGTAAGGCTGAAAACTCTTTTGGAGAACCGTGGGGAAGAATTTCCATAACACGCGGAATAATCACCTGGGGTTTTTGCAATAAACACAAGAACTATATTTGAAACATCATCCTATTTATTCACCATGAAGTATGATTTCTCTTGTTTGAGAACCTAGATACATATATAACTCTTATTTGGAACGGGCAAGCTCTCCAGAGCATAACCTCCCTCACTGAAACATTCTTAGAACTACCACCTATGTCCGTATCAACTGAGCACTATAGGTATACATGGAGAATATAAGGGAGAGAAAATGTGAGAGTAATGAGTTGGTGTGGGATTCACTGTACCATGTGGCCTGGTTTCTGGAGAGGAATGGAGAGACGACTCCGTTAATAACACTTATAAGGACAGGCCAGGCCTCCTATGCGTTAATGAAAAACTAACCAACTCTACCTATATATAGATACATATAGATATAATATAACAAGGAAGGGGGGGGGGGAATAGGAGCGAGGTACCGAGGTCTTACCTGGAGAGGAATGGAGAGACGACTGGCTCCCTCGGGGTGACTAAGGCGAGGTTTGGCTTAGTAGCGGGAAAAAGGGGAATGTTCGGATTCTATGAACCGGCCTCTCCTGAAGGGATTATCAGACCATGAATGACTCTAATTAACTAATGAAACAAGTATACATATGAAATGGCTGCCTATAATACAGTTCTTTAACTTTGATATAGAAGAATTTAATATGTTTATTCTAATATCCGGGGAAAGTGTTATTTCCTTTCGTTCAAGTGGTAGTGGTAGAGGTAGTGGAGTCGAAACATAAATTTGGTCGACTTTTAATTTAGCAAATAACTCGACTAACCCATCCATTTATGAACGTGATCTGTCACTATTGTGTCTATTTTGAAGGACATTAAGAAACTAAGAGTGTTCCTTGATCTGATAGGAGGGTGAGGAGAGGATGAAAAGTTTTGAATCTCCTAGTTATCGATGATCGCGAAAAAAAGTGTCCCACAATTTTGACTCGTATCCGGAGTGTAGGGGGGGAAGGGAGTGAGGGAAGGGAGGAAGATAGAAGTGAGAGATAGAAAGAAAGAAGTATGTTTTCACGAGAAACGAAAAGATTGAATTGACCTTATATGATAGGAATACCCTATCCTCCATATGCTGGGTCTAGGTGACAACTTGCCCCAGAAAACATATGATTATTGAAACTTTTTTTCCTTCTTACGGACATAACCCGGGAATTGTATGATAGGAATTCCCCATCCTATCTCTTCCGAATAAGGGGCATACACTCTGAAGTACCAAACCATTGCATCAATGATGAGAACTTTAACTGGAGGATCTTCCGCCCTATGTCTGGTACTGGAGGAACATCAAGGGATTAAACCCGTGGCATTTCAACTGCATGCATCAGACTGGCCTTGTCAGTTGGATGTAAAAAGATCTATCAACAGCACACAGAGAGCGGGGCACTGGTTGACATCTCGTATTGCCAATTATTTCCTCGAATTTTGGCACTAGACCTGGTCGGCTTCCCTGAACAATGAGAAATCTGCCCAGTAAATTACGATCCTCACGCAATTTGATGACTTTATCTCCAATGCGTACTTTTGATTTATCCATCCAACTTGAGATGTCCTTCAACTTGAGCTTCTTCATCTTGTCCAAACCAAGGATTTGAAGTGGTGTCAGACGTTCACAAACGAACTCCTCGAATCGTTTTCTGACCCTTTTCTGCATAATGCAGAATATCATGCTTTGCTACCTCTGGCACAAGAGCTGATGAAACTAAACTTTTCAATGGTGTCTTCACTCTGAAGGGGTTGTCTGTGCAGTGCAACTCTATTGATTGAGGGATCTTTATGGCATTCTCTCTTGACCTCATTTGCAATCTGTCCAGACAGCTGGTAATGCTCTGTGGTTCGGATGACCTGGAAACTTTTGGGAAGCTCTCAAGATACTCGTCAACGATACGGGAAAGGGCAAGGTGTAGTGGTACGAGTCGATTGAGAGCAGCTTCATCTTGCTGAGTCCTACCATACCACCGTGCCCCTTTTAGTTTCTTGATTTCCTTTTTTCGAGTGCCTGATCTGTGGCGAGATTCGTAAAGGGTATCTCTGATTTTGCAACAACCAAAGTCACCGGACATCAATGCATTCCATGTTTCAGGCTCTTTATCTTCCGCGCATTCATTGTGCAAGATGGACAGGCATCAGTCGAGCGTAATTTAGAAGATCCCGTGCGAAGAAATACTTGATCAGGTTCCCCAAGGAAGAAAGATAACTCTGCCGGTCCCCTGAGCGGCAAGAGCTGACGAAATGAAGAAGGCTTTCCACTTGATCGAGGTATGTGAAAGGAAATTCTGCAAACTCTCCAATGTTTTCATCCTCCTCCAGTGGCTTCACATTTCCAGCGTACCATGATCGACATATTCATAGTCTTCGGGTCATATCGGGGGGTTACGTGAATGAAGCTTGCCCTTGAAAGCATTGCACGGACACAAACTGGGCCTTTGAAAGAGGGAAAATATGACATCAAACCGCATCATCATAATTGCTAGACTGATTGTGATGTGGAAATTCGATGCCTCTTTTGTATGCTTTGCCACTGAAGATCCCACGAAGGGCTGCTGATGTGTATGCCCCACTTTCAAGGGCACATATATCCAGGCCACTGCCATCTATCGTTTTCCCGAGAGCATGTAAGCAGCAAATGCAATATGGAGAGCTCCTGCCCTTAGGATCCAATTGGTGTCCCCAACTGACTGCTGAATTTTCAAAGCACGTGAATATAGGTCCAGGTCCAGTGTTATCAAAGTTTTTCTCTGTGGACCAATGACAGTGGCAGAGATTCCCTGGGCTAACCGAAGAACAGTGTAAAGAGTCCCATAGCCCAGTGGGTGTGGTTTTGAAAAATGGAGCGATCCCCTCTACATTTGCGGTTGGGCTGTCGGATGATGGGATAACAGCAGAGATTTGGTAGCAGCCCAAGTTGGGGATCAACATCTTTCTTGACCAATTTTTCCCCGGTTGGTTTGCTTGTTCCTTGACTGATAGTATAGCGTCGACTGGATGGGTCTCATGGGGGCACTCTTCCTGGTTTTTTTTTCCCTTTGCATGTCAATGTCCTGTGTTTGTTCCTTCGCTGACTCAGTTTCAGTGAAATCCACAATCATATCCGTGCCATCATCAGTTCCAAGGTAGTTTGCAAGTGCCCAGGGTGGAGGAAGTCTTTGCTCAGAATATTCTTCCTCTTTCCCATTTCATAGACCGATAATCTCAATGGAGTGGTTTTGATGATGGTTCTTGCACCATGTTCACGTCAAAGGCCAGAGGCTTTGTGAGAGAAGCTTTTCTGGGATTTCAAGTGGTCGGTTCATGAACTCTCCATCTTTATCTTGCTGGAACATGACAACCACTGTGCCATGGAAGGTTCCTTGCCCCGTCGGTGTGTCTTCCAGGAGGTCAATATTATCGATCGCAAACCATGTGGGTTTAGGCCTTTCTTGACAAAGTTTGGGAGACAAAATCCACCAGCCTCCTTCATCCGTTGGAGAACACTCTGCTCAACTCGTCAATGATGTGAAGGTAGTCACTTCCAATATACATAGCTGAGAGGTTTTCAACAAGATTCTGTCACGCACTCTAGAATGAACAGCAAAGGGGGAAAACCGATTGACAAAGGGGGCTGGGCTGTTTGTCGGGAAGGCACTGTCTTTCTTTGTCTGATGTTGCACCTGGCGATCAGTCCGAGTATTTTGGACAAGGAACTGACATGAACGTCGACAGTTTTGTTTCCACCTCCTGGTCTCGTATTCCCGGACACTTTGACAACATGGCTACCAAAGAGGGGACTCATGAAGAACTGGAGTAAAGACGGATTTCAAAATTACTGAAGCTGCCCGTAAACGACCAACTGCGTTGTTGCAGCATCTCTTCTCGGGAGAAGGTTGGCGACATTCTTCAGGTGACCAACTATCTCATCATCATTCATCATTGAGGACCTGTAATCCATGGCCATCGTGACTGGGAGTGGAGAGCACAAGACGGTCAGGCTCATTCCGTCTTAGTGATGTGACCAACTTCACTTCTGGAAGGCGCTCGCTGATGAGTCTTTTGAGGTATTTTCCCATAGTTCTCACTCTCATTTACATCCACACGGTATCTTTTCAAAATTGGGCAAGTAGGCATCATTTACCTCAGCCAGCTCAGTGTAAATCCTCGTCACTCAAGGTGTTTTTAATAGCGAGGACCAATTGTGCATCACATACTGAGCGAATGAGTGGCACATTACTGTGATCTGTCCTCGTTGATATTCGCTGTGCAAAGCGCAAACATGTCCGATGATAGTGCTTTTTTAAGAGCTGATGGGGTCGCCGGTTCTTCAAGGTCCGCTACTGAAACTCTAACATGGTCATCGGGGGTTTTCTGCTTGATCTGTAGGAGTGTTTTTACCCATTTAGTCAGTAAGAACACGGTGCAGTGGCTCTGAGTCATTCTTGGGACAGAATTCACAGTTGGAAAATAGACCACACTTGTTCCTTTGGAATAGTCTTTTGACCGCTTTGGCCGAAAAGATCCCACAGCACTTGAAGGTCGCCCCGGTCCTCGTGGAGCGCAGAAGGTGAAACGGTTCGGGGTCTCTTCCTAAGGACGTTCAATCTTGTTCTTTTTGACGAAAAGGTTTCCGACATTCACTATGATACCGAACGTACTTGAGTTTTTCCTTCATTTAAACCTGACAAGTAATTTAGTAGTCTATGAATGTCACTTTCAGTATCACCAAGAGACACTCTCTCTTTACAGTGTTGTAAAATTTCATCTGTCATGACCGGATTGTTCACCAAACGCTTCTTTGATGTGGCACCTTCTTTAACAGATCACGCAAACTCCGTCCTCCTCCGACAATTTGGGGATACTACCACGATCTCAGTTCACAGGGTATATCTGACTGAGCTCAAAACTTGCTTCTTCAACATGCCTGAAAAAGAAAAAATGGAGTTAGAAACCCTATACTCTGAACCGGAAGTGCTAAATCTGAACCCGGGAAATGCTATAAGGACAACTTCCGGTTGCTTTTTTGAGTGCTATAAATCGACTCGGCATACCTGAAAACCTACAAAAGGATACTCAAATTATGAAAATCGGTCAATTATTTGGCGGAGATAGGTGCTGGTCAGGGGCCGGGGGCCCCCAAAAGGGGAAATGACCCCCAAAAGGGGGGTAAGGGGTCTGAAAATTGGACCCCATCTTTTTCTGTTATCTGATAACCCATAGAAGCCAGAACTGCAAAAAAATCAATTTTAGCACAAAAAATCCTACGGGAGCCCTTTTCCTAACATTACATACCGCACTATGTGAATATGGTATCAACACAGTGATAATTTTAAAGAAACCCTGTTAACGAGTCGTTATAAGTCCCAGTTATCCTCATATATTCTCTAAATCTTTAAAAAAAAATCCCACTTATTGTGGGTGGTGGCAGCGTAATCGCCAGGTTTGTGGAGCCCTTCAAGTTAACATCCAGCTATAAGGGGGGGCGCTACAATATGAATAGCCTTTGACGTAATGGCTACCGTAGATAACAGTAAAGTATCACAAAGCTAAATTTTTGGTATCGCAGTATCGCTGCGATACTATCGCTTTAAGAAAAAAGTATCGGTAGCGGAGTATCGCAGTATCGCGTATCGTTTTAAGAAAATCCGAAAAAGTAGCGGAGTATCGCGTATCGAACTAGCGGGAAAAAAGTATCGCAGTATCGTTATCGTACTACCAAAATAAAGTATCGCGCCCACCTCTGCTCAATTAATAAGGTATTTTAATACTATCATAACCATGAATATGTGTGTGGGTTGTCACCGGGAGGCGACCGTAGTGTAACGGTAGCACGTCCGCCCGGCAAGTGGAAGGTCCCGGGTTCGATCCCCGAGCGGTGCCTGCCTTTTCGGTGAACCCCCTACCTCGAACATGGCGCAGTGAGTAGGATCCAGAACGATATACATTCCCCGGACTGGCCCTGGCCCCAGGGCTTTAGAGGGGAGATGTATGGGTTGTCACCGGGAGGCGACCATAGTGTAACGGTAGCACGTCCGCCCGACAAGTGGAAGGTCCCGGGTTCGATCCTCGAGCGGTGCCTGCCTTTTCGGTGAACCCCCTACCTCGAACAATATGTACAACCTACAAAGAGAAGACAATACGACAATGAAAAAAATTCGAGTTGTTTTGGGCGAAATTGATATTCCAGGTGCAATATTTCCGTGCTGTTCTCGCTGACAACATAGAGAAGACCTGAGGTGATGGTTGATGTGCAGAGGCTTCTAAACCAGAAAAACAGTCACAGCAGAGTCTCATTAAGAAGTAAGCAAGTGGTAGGGACACCGTACGTACCTACCACTTGCTTACCTTTTGACGAGGCTCTGTTGTGACTCTGTTTTCTTGGTTTAGAAGCCTCTGCACATCAGCCATTACCTCAGGTCTTCTCTATAGTGTTGTCAGCGAGAACAGAGCACAGTAATATAGCACCTGGAATATCAATTTCGCGCAAAATAACTCTAAATTCTTCCATCGCCGTAGTTTTCCCTTCGTAGGTCCACCCGCGGCGACCCCGACTTAGCCCCACAATGCACCGATGTAAACAAACCGTGACGTAGTTATAGGTAGGGTCCATTCAGAGGGATCGCCCTGCTGGAGTACCACTCGTCGTCAACAGTGTGCTTCACAAGGACACCACACACTACAGGGACCCCACCCCTGTCCCTAACCTTACCAACAGCCTCCTTGAACCGTCGCAGCAGTTCTTCACTCCTTAAACGATCGACGTTGTTTTCTTCCGCGCTCAGGCCAACGTTAGGCTTGTTCCCTTGGTTTGCCATCCACTCCTCTATCCTATCACTAACATGACCTATCCCATTCCCTGGGAAACACACCCGCCTCCTACGCATCCCGTCTCTATCACAAAACTCGCTATCCAGGTACCTACCTGACTTGGTCCCCAACAACCAATATTTTTGCCTAGTAGGTAGGTTGTATCGTCTACCCTTTTGTCCTTTACTTCCTCTTCCTCCTCTTGCAGTCTCGAGAGTACCTGAAAGGAATTCCTGCACTCTACCTGGTCAGTTGCATTCCTTGCAATTTGTTGCAAGGAATGTGACAAGTGGTGCCATAAAAGATGTTCGGGACTAGGAAACCTGAATAAGGTGGTAGATTTCTGCTGTTGTCAGAAGTTGGAGGATGTGATGTGTTGGTTGGTTGTGATCGGAGAATGTTGAAGTACGTATATGGCTGGGATCACATGGAGAGATGAATTGTCCAGTGAAGAAGTGGCAAGTAAATGTGGATTGAAGGAGCCGCGAGTACAGTGCTGAGAGTAAGGCGATTGTGGAAATTATCCACCAACCACCCACTCAATAATTATAGAGTGGTGGTATTGTTTCCCCCCCCCCCCCCCTTGTGAGGGAGGTATTATCCGCTCATCAAAGGGGGTGAGTAGGAATGTAATATATATATTAAAATGGTAATGGGTAATAATTACAGGTAATTTGAGTAAGTGATAAGTGCTGGGATAGAATAAATTAACATTCCCAGTAATATTAAGCATTTGCACCTTATATTAGCACCTTGGTTTGAAGCGCGGTCATTGGCTATCGTCATTAGATTCTAAGCCACCGGGAATTATACACGTGGCTAGGGATTAGTAGCCGGGCCTCGCCGCCGCCCACGGAAAGTCAGTACACTCCTAACCCTCCATGAGAGAACAACATCTCTTATTAAATATACGTGCTTGTATATAGACTCTTTGCACATAGTGTTAAATCAAAGGACGTGTTAAATACGACACACTGAATATCTTGCCGCGTCAAGATAACTGGGTTATGAAAACTCCCGGACGCCCATACTGAAAGACACCGCCTCCAGCCCTCCGCCTCTGTTCTTCACGGGCGGCCTCGATCACGCGCTGACCACTTCGGATCCCAGGACAGGCAGTATTGATAAAAGCCTACAGCGATTTCAACCCACTATCCACCGATAAGTATCCTAGTTAGTTGACTGGTTGGGGTATTGTGTCGGGATGAGATAGAAGATGGGTTTTGATTAGGTAAGACTTCACATTAAATATATGTGCTTGTAGCATAAATTTCTACAATTGGTGCCCCGAGTGAGGAATATTGATGTTCATGTGACTCGAGGTGGTCATTGTGAGGCGTAATTATGAGCCTACCACAATTGCTGGTTATGAGAGCGGAGGCGAGGTGTTTCGCGGCGTCAGATACAAGTCAACAGCCGTTCAACTACCATACATCAGGTAGTAGATAACACCAAGAGGTTACGCAGTTAGTTGTGGGGGTTGAAATTATATACGCTTTGCTACGCGTCTTGTTAGGCCGAGCAGGCACTACCACCACTTAGGATATATAATAATTATCAACTAACAATTATTTTTAGTGACGTAATCTTGGATTTAATATTCTATTTGACAGTTATTAACTAAATCATGGCGAAATTAGCTAAGCATTCATTATCAGCTAAAGTAGCAATGCTCACACGAATATATAATAAATGTGAGGACGCAATTAAATCAATTCCTATTGATTATATTAATTTAAAGACAGGTCTGCCATTGTTAAATGAGCAATGGGAAAAATATGAGGCGGTTTACTTCCAATATGAAGTTCAATTAAGACAAGCTGGGGATAAAGAAATGATTCACCATTGCTTGACAAATCATGAACACGAATGTCAAAGATATCTCGATAAAGTAATTGAATATGAGGGATTACTGGAGTGTGCTCATTTTCCATCAACAGCTATAGCTTCTTTAACTCAAAGTTTGCAAGGTATTAAGCAAGAACCCCCCACAGGGAGATCACGATTATTACACCTATGGGTAATCAGCTATATCAGCCACCCCTAGAGTTTAAAGATCCCTCGTTAGTGGGTATTTATCCTGCGCCTGTTACGCAAATCAAACAGCCTGTAATTAAGATTCAAACTTCTCAGCCTACCAGTAAACCACTTAGACCTACTCAAATAATAGATACAATCCCTATATCCAGGGCTACTAATTGTGAAGTACGAAGAATAAATTGTGTCTTATGTGAGGGGGAACATCCACCCTCCACATGTAATATCTATTCAGATTGTTACACGAGAGTTGAAAGGTTAATGCGCCTTGGTAATTGCCTAACCTGTCTCCGTGGTAAACATGCTTCAAATGCATGCCCTATAAGCTTAAGAACTTGTAGGAAATGTAAACAATCTATTCATAACATCGCCCTTTGTCCTAACAGTGATAATAACTCAGACCCTACAGTAGTTAAAATGGCAGTCACTAATAAGAGTAGTTCAGCAGCTGTACCTACTGCCGAATTGAATGTGTCCCACAATAATTCAGTCAATGTAAAGACAATGTTTGACACAATAATTCAGTCAATGTAAAGACAATGTTTGACACAATAATTCAGTCAATGTAAAGACAATGTTTGACACAATAAATTCAGTCAATGTAAGACAATGTTTGACACAATAATTCAGTCAATGTAAAGACAATGTTTGACACAATAATTCAGTCAATGTAAAGACAATGTTTGACACAATAATTCAGTCAATGTAAAGACAATGTTTGACACAATAATTCAGTCAATGTAAAGACAATGCTTGACACAATAATTCAGTCAATGTAAAGACAATGCTTGACACAATAATTCAGTCATTGTAAAGACAATGCTTGACACAATAATTCAGTCAATGTAAAGACAATGCTTGACACAATAATTCAGTCAATGTAAAGACAATGCTTGACACAATAATTCAGTCATTGTAAAGACAATGCTTGACACAATAATTCAGTCATTGTAAAGACAATGCTTGACAGTTGTGCACAACGATCCTTCATAAGTAGGGAGATAGTTGAATTATTACAACTACTCATAATTAAAAAAGTGAATTTAGCCATATCAGGTTTCTTGCCAATAAGAGGCCCCAAACCCCTTTGACATAGTTAAACCCCTTAGTCCAATAGGAAGATTTAATGTAGGGTGCTGCTGTAGTTAATAATATTGGTATTATTTTTAACTTTTAATGGACTAAAAGACACAGCTGAAATGCTGAGGGAAATAATGGTGTCAAGCTAGTTAGTAATACCTTCGAGGACGTTGATGGTCCCTTCCATTAATATAGGCGCTGATTATTTTGGGCGTTACCTAAGGAAGGTCTCAAAATACATAACGTCTCTATGTACACCATGCTGGTGGTAAGGTAATAATGGAACCCATCCCACATACTCACCAAGCCGAACAAGAGGAGAGTATTCCTAGTCATGCACAACCCCTATAATTACCAGCATTGGAACCATTTTCTTGCCCACACCAATAAGTGAGGTATTAGAGGAAAGTGATATTCCAGTTCATAATGAATAATTGCCACTATTGAAAATCCTAATAATAATAATAATGTGTCGCGAGGAATAAAAACCCCTCAAATTGAACACAGGATTATTTTTTAAAGGCCCTACCTGGCTGAAAGAGTGTAATAATATGCCTATACAGGTTTCCACTCAGTAAAGACATATCTGTAGATATAATAAGGGAACCTGAATTGATCCCAGATCCTGTGATAGACATAGAAAGGTTTTCCTTACTGAGTAAACTAATTAAGACTACTAATATAGCCCTTCCAATCCATTAAAAGGGATAGCTCTGATCCTTTGGAGTTTTGGATCAGAACAATACAAAAACAGATATTTCCTGAGGAGTATCAGCTCTTGGCCTCAGCCAGCCCCCACAGGAACAAATTGACCAAATTATTAGGTCTGTACCTAGATCATAAGGGCATAATTAGGTATCGAGGACAAAATTTAAAAGCTGATCTTCCAGATACCACCTGCCATCCCATACTAATTCCCAAACGCCATTATCTTACTAAATTATTGGTGGAAGAATATCATAGGAACTCATTACATGGCGGAATGGCTACAATATTAGCCGATATCGGGTGTAAATTTTGGATACATCATGGTAGACAGGCAATCAAATATTACCTCAAATCTTTCATTAAATTTAATAGATCTGAAGGTAAACTAGTCTCCTATCTAGGTCCCCCTGAACTTCCCGCTGATAGAGAGATCCTAAAACCAATGGAGGTCAATGGTGAGCACTATACTGGGGATATTATAACATCAGGAGATAACTCTGCCCCCGATCAAGTATATGCCTGTATAGTCCATGTACCTCTATCAGGACTATTAATTTCAAAGTAGTCAAAGACCAAAGTGCCGAAACCTCTATTAAAATGTTCCGGCGCTATGTGGCCTGGGGTGATGTCATATGAAGCGGAACTTCAGTTTTCGCCGGCCCTCAGCTGTGGAAATTATCCACCAACCACCCACTCAACCACCCACTGGCCGGGGCAGTGCAGAGGCGTCGCCTGCCCGTCGAATCACTCCTGGGATCAACCTGCGGAGGGTTCTTCGTGTGGGCTCGTGGAACGTTCTGAGCCTCTCAGACAATCATCGACTACCTCTCCTATCGGGCGAGCTCAGTAGGCTGAGGGTGGATATAGTTGGGACTCTCTGAGACGAGGAGGCCTGGCAGTGGTGAGGACTAGCAGTGGGGGTTTACACCTACTACTGGTCCGGCATGAGCAATGGTCACCGTGTACGGGGAGTAGCTATAGGCATCTCCAGCAAACTGCAGCCGTCAGTTGTTGAGGTTACTCCGGTTGATGAGCGTATAATGTGGGTGAGGATGAAACACACTCTGGGTTTCATGTCTCTTGTTGCAGTGTACGCTCCTACCGAGATGCGTAAACTGAAGAGAAGGAGATGTTCTACGCCAAACCGACTCTGTATTAGACCAGTGTCCTCCTCGGGACCACTCATTGTCTTGGGGGACTTCAAGCTATTACTGGCACTGTGAGAGATGGCTACGAGTTATGTGTTGGTCCCCATGGCTCCGGTACCAGAAACACCAACAGTTCTCTGCTTCTAAAATTTGCAAGGTCCAGAAGGTTGAGAATTGCAGGTTCTTGGTATCAGAGACCAGAGCTGCCCCGCTGGACATTTGGGATAGTAATGCCGGGGGGGTAGCAAAGGAGATCGACCACATCCTCGTTAGCCCTCGTTGGAGGGTCCCCCCAGAACTGCAGGGTTTACCGGGGTGCTGAGTTCTTTGGGAAAAGATCACAGACTTGTTGTTGCTACACTTAAAGTAATCGTCCAGACCATTTCATCATTCCTGATTTAAAGCAATCCCAAAGCATAGCCTTAACGAATATCAACAATACGTCGTCACTTTTTGTATCCAGTCAGCCGTTTTTAAATAATCCGCAATCAAAATCTGCAAATTCCCCGAGTTTTCAAAACGCTCTCAAGGTTTGCAGACGCTCAGGCTCAGGCTCGGTGACGTAGCATCAGGGAGGCTCATCTTCCCGCGCTGATCAGAGAGGCACGTAAACACAGAGATAAATACAGGGTGTAACACGAGTTTATGCAAATGTTGATACAGGAGATAGACCGAATTATTCTAAGAACAAAATGCTCTATACCCATATGCTTTCTGAAACTTCCTTTACGTGACATGGAGTGAGAAAGAATTACCGCGGCCGTCATGTAACTCACGGCTAGCGGGAGGCAGGAGGGATGAGATGTGCACTCGCGCGTATGCCCCCCGGTGAAATTATGAATTATTTAATCATAATTTCTACTAGTTATGGACAATTACAGTATCTTATAAGTTTTAACTACACAATTGATATTAATAAACGGCTGTTATTTACCAAATAAGCAGTACATGAGAACAGCAGGGCTGTCATAAGCAATAATGTAAAGGGCTACTTGACATTATGTCGGCGAGGGAGAGGCAAGGTGGGTAGGGATGGGGTGCCGTGCGAGGCTACATCAGCTGTGTCCCTCCTTCTCCCGCCCAGATTAGTGGCAGTGTTTAGTTTGAGAGAGTGAACTCTGCGGACAATGCCGTACTCTTACAGTTACGTGGAGTATGCGGATATGGTGTTTATCTACGGGTTCTGCAATGGAAGTGCAAATGCTGCCGTACAGGAATACAGAAGAAGATACCCTAACAGAAAATGTCCCAATGTTCGAACATTTTACAGGGTATTTCAACACCTTCGTGACAAAGGATCTTTCCCTGGAATGGGTGCAACAGCTGAAAGGATAGGGAACATGAAAGGTAAGGCAGATTCTTCATGCAGCGGAAAACAGCCCAGACATAAGCACAAGAAGAATTTCCCTCCGACTTGGAGTTTCTCACATGAAAGAATGGAGGGTGCTGAGAAAAGAAGGTCTTCATCCATATCATCTGCACAAGGTTCAACATCTTCAGGATGGAGATTCAGTGAGGCGATTGGAGTTTTGTAAATCGCTACAAGCAAATTCCCAGCTGTGGAAATATATTTTGTTCACCGATGAGGCCACATTTACCCGTGCCGGAATGCATAATGCTCATAATGAACATTGGTGATCAAAGGAGAATCCTCACAAGATGGTAGAAAGTAATTTCCAGCAAAGATTTTCTATTAATGTCTGGTGTGGCATGATTGTTGAGCACTTGATTGGCCACACATCTTTCAAGATCGCATTAACGGGGATATTTATGCTAACTTTTTTGATAGATCACCTCCCCTCACTCCTAGATGTTCCCCTGGGCACACGGCGCCGACTAGTATTTCAGCATGACGGGGCACCACCACACTTCAGTAAGCAAGTGAGGCAGCATCTTGACCAAACATTTCCTGGACGGTGGATAGGCCGGGGAGGACCACACCCATGGCCTGCCAGATCACCAGACCTAACACCACTGGATTTTTATCTTTGGGGAGACATGAAATCACATGTATACAATAAGAAAAGTGACAACAAGCAAGGATTTCTGGAGAGAATAATGGCAGCTTCACAGCACATCAAGAACAAGCCAGAAATTCTAAGAAAAAAGTGTTCATTCCATACTTCAGCGAGCGCAACTGTGTATTGAAGCTGATGGTGGCCACTTTGAACACTTGATGTGATCATCACAACATTAAGGTAAGTCATGATGACAAGAGACAGTACGTAAGAGTAAGTAGATCGAGCTGCCGGGAGATTACTGACATTCAGCTGTAGACGTTGCCACGTAGCATTTTACAGTATTAGTGTGTCAAATTTCAGCTATGCTGTCTTCATGTAATGCTTATCAGTAAATTTAATGAATCTTTGTCTCGTTATAAGATACTGTAATGCTCCCTAATTTGTAACAATCATAATTAAACTAATGTTCATAATTTCAGAGATGACCACGATCCGTAAATAATCCCCATATCCAGAACCCCATATCCAGAATAATACTCCACATTACCGTAAGCGTACAACACTGTCTACAGCTTATTTCTCTCAAATTGATACTAATTAAGTCATGATTTTAACTCTCTCAAACTAAACACTGCCGCTAATCTGGCGGGAGAAGGAGGGACACAGCTGATGTAGCCTCGCACGGCACCCATCCCTACCCACCTTGTCTCTCCCCTCGCCGACATAATGCCAAGTAGCCCTTTACATTATTGCTTATGACAGCCCTGCTGTTCTCATGTATTGCTTATTTGTTAAATAACAGCCGTTTATTAATATCGATTGTGTAGTTAAAACTTATAAGATACTGTAATTGTCCATAACTAGTAGAAATTATGATTAAATAATTCATAATTTCACCGGGGGACATACGCGCGAGTGCACATCTCATACCTCCTGCCAAGATAAAGAGACAGATAAAGAAAGATAAAGAGACACCTGTTAATCCACCTCGTACTCGGGCTCAACATATAGGATCCCATGACAATCTGAGGTTCGTTTTCCTCATAGTATACGCGACCAGCGTCATTTCTTTCGGTGTCAGATTGAGCATCGTACTCTAAATCTGTCACAGCGACAGATTTCACTGTCTGACACCGAAGTACAATCGCTCATCATAACATTTGCCGACAGGTGTCAGACAGTGTGTCTGCGGACGTCCCTGTTCTGACGTCATCAATAACAGTCGTAGCCCTGTTGGAGGGAAGATTTTTTTTTCGCGCGCGCTTTTTACAAAAGTCGTGTTTTTACGGAAATAAGGCCTGGAAATCAATTATTTTTGGTGGATTAGGTGTTTTGAATGTACATTTAAAATAATTCGGCAAAAAAAAAATGGGTCTGGACGATTACTTTAAGCTTCATGTCAAGTCCAGAAGAATCTCAAGAGGTAACCATACTGTGTTTCATCTTGAGAAATGAAGGACTTGACATGTGCTCATGAGTATGCGGTGGCAGTCTCAAATCGGTTGGATGTGCTCGGTGCTCTCGGGGACCCTGTATAAACTGTGGGATACCTTCAAACGTGAAACTCTACAGGCTGCCAAGGAGTGTATTGGGGAGCGCCCGAAGTCAAGGCGTGGTTTTTGTCTCGACGGAGACGCTGGAGAAAATCGAGGAGAGTCGCGCTGCCAGGCTGGCTGGAACCGGGACCAGCACAGGGCTCTGTCACGCCGGACTAGAACCCTCCTGGGGAGAGACAAGGAGAGGTATGTCAGGAGTCTCGCTGAGGATGGTCGAGGGTCATTTGAACGCTAATGACCTCCGACCCGCCTACTACCGAGCCTGACGACATTAACTGTTGACAGGCCCTGCTATTAGACATTAGTTTCATTGGCCGTTGTAAAGAAACCCGTGACATATTATTGTATAAACTTCACAAGTGTACATAATATATATATTATAATATTGTTTATAGTATATTGTCTTACTCGAATCCTTTGGCACTAAAAGAATACTTATAAATACGTAAAGAACCGCTCGACCACGATTAGCCCCAATACCACTTCATTGATGTGTACCTCTGGGCAACAAAGCAAGTTACCTGCCTGTCAAGAGGGCATCATCAGTGAAGTGGTATTGGGCTAATCATGGTCGAGCGGTTCTTTAAGTATTTATAAGTATTCTTTTAGTGCCAAAGGATTCGAGTAAGACAATATACTATAAACAATATATAATAATATATATATATGTACACTTGTGAAGTTTATACAATAATAATGTCACGGGGTTCTTTACAACAGCCAATGAAACTATAATGTCTAATAGACAGGGCCTGAACAGTTAATGTCGTGACAAGGTACTCTCACACCCCCAGGTGTGGAGTACAAACAGACACACAGGAACGTGTCGTGTCTTGGAGCGCTAGGTAACACGTCTCCTGCCCATCTCCCTCTCTCCAGCCAGTTGCAGCATATATGGAGGTTAGGCCGGAATCTGACAGGTTCCGGCATCAAACGTCTCACAGGCCTGTTGTGCTCTTGTCAGCGTCATCATTCTTGGGCAGTGCGCTGATATGTTACACACACAACTTGTGTGTGCATTCTGGAGCCAGGGCGAGGTGTGTACGTGTTGCTTCCCAAACACCAGGCTATCCACGTCATCATCATATGGGATGGCGTGGCTACTTGGTTCAGCATAATGTCATCAAAAGGTGGCAGTAACTCAGACCGACAGGCGCCGGGCGAAAACACACAAGACACTCAGACATCCTGCTTTAGTATAAAGATTATACACATACATTGTTACGTGGCTATATCAGGTTCTCTCCGAGGGCCAAAGAAACTGTGATCTCCGGCTTGTGTTTATTTCCTCTTTGGTTTTACAAGTTCCTTTGGTACATACAGAATATATATTTCACTGCCCCTTGGCAGCGGCTAGGCACCAGACTCCCAAGTCCTCCTCGGGTACCAACTGGACAGGGAGCGAGCGTCCCGGTGTGGGTGGCTTGGTGCACGTTGGTGTCCCCTGGGGACTGGGTGCCCAACAGGAGAGGCGGCCAGGAGTCCCACCGCGGTTGGCCTCAGTCACCAACAGGACAGGGATTGAGCGTCCCGATGTGGGTGGATTGGGTGGGGCGGTGTTTTCAGTGGGCTGGACGTCCAACGGGAGAGGCGGCCAGGAGTCTCACCGCGGTTGGCCTTACCACCGAGGCCTCTGCGGCTCGGTGATGGCGTGCATGGGTCAGTCGGGGTGTGTAAGGCGGGGAACACCCGCCTTTTCCTGCTGCACGGGGATCCGCCACGGCCTCCTGTAGACAGTGGAAGAGAGGAACGGGACGGGGAGGACAGGTAGGGAATGACGGAGTGGGAGTAGGAGTTGAGGTGCTCTCACGGTGACGAGCTGGCGTCAACACCGGAGTAGGGATGGGAGTTGGGTGGCTCTCACGGTGACTGATGGTTGTCTGAACCGGAGTAAGGAGGTGAGGTGAGGAGAGGAAGCCTGGGGGACTTTTGCGTCGCGGCCAGGGAGGAGGAGAGGAAGCCTGGGGGACTTTGCGTCGCGGCCAGGGAGGAGGAGAGGATGTCTGGGGGACTTTGCGTCGCGGCCAGGGAGGAGGAGAGGAAGTCTTGGGGGCATGGCGCTCCAACCAAGACTGACTCCCTGGTTGTTGTTTGTCTATCGGGCCTCAGCAGGGGAGGACCACGGGCTAGCTTGAGCCCGTCAGAGAGATGCTTTGATGTCGCAGAGGTGGAGTGCGTTGATCGGTGGCAGCCTAGTGCGGCAGCGCGGCGGCGCTAGGCTGCGGGCAAAAAGACGGGAGGCGAGGGGCATGGCCACACTCGCCGTTCCCGGAAGAGAGGAGAGTGTCCGTGCTGCTGGCGTGCGGCACGAGGTCTGGCTTGTCCATCCTGACGAGGAGTGCGGGGCACTCAGCAGGATACACTCTCCGTGTGGGGGGGGGGGGGCGCAGCAGGCTGCTACGCGTCGGGGATGAGGGGAAGAGTGGCCATGAGGGGGCTGCCCGGCCCGCTGCCATGGGGGTTGGCTTGTTATCCCAGCCAGGAGCTCCGGTAGGCGGTGACTGCTGGCTCCAACACTGCCTGTGGCTGTGCGCGCGTTATATACCCCTCGCTCTCCTTGAGCTTGAACTTTAGTGCGGCCACCATGCTGATCATTCCCGTGTCTTGATTTGGCTGTGTTCTTCGTCACATACATATACTATTTAACCAGTACGCTAATATCTAATGCTAATAATGCTAAAACGCTAATAATGGGTAACAATGGTAATGGGTAATAATTAAGGTAATTTGAGTAAGTGATAAGTGCTGGGATAGAATAAATTAACATTCCAGTAATATTAAGCATTTGCACCTTATATTAGCACCTTGTTTGAAGCGCGGTCATTGGCTATCGTCATTAGATTCTAAGCCACCGGGAATTATACACGTGGCTAGGGGTTAGTAGCCGGGCCTCGCCGCCGCCCACGGAAAGTCAGTACACTCCTAACCCTCCATGAGAGAACAACATCTCTTATTAAATATACGTGCTTGTATATAGACCTTTGCACATAGTGTTAAATCAAAGGATGTGTTAAATACGACACACTGAAAATGAATTCTCGCCCG
>JACEEZ010025603.1:60691-91913 GCA_016584305.1 Chionoecetes opilio | reverse complement strand
AAATTACGGGGAAAAATTAAAATTAAAAAAACCCAAAAATTTTTTGGGGTGAGTGGGGAAGAAGGTGGTGCTTCTTCTGCTTTTTTTTTATTTGGCGCGTGAAATTTTTTAGCAACTCAGCAGATAAAGCCGATCGAGGGTGTAGACTTTTTCCGGCAAACATAGGCTGAGGTGACTCCCCGGGAGTCATCTCAGCCTATGTTTGCCGACATTTGCCTAGTGTGAACCAGGCTTGATAGGAGGGGCTGGCGACGAGGCGGTCACCCCCACCACGCTCGGTGGGCAAGAATGGCAGGGCCCCCGCATTCTCGCAGGAAAATGAGGGAGTGTGACCGTGGAACATTTATTGTCCAGATACTTATAAAGATCATCTGGCGTTGCTATCAAGATGTGAAGACGGTTTTGCAATATTTCAGTACTTTTTTTTCTACTTCTGTACCATTCGCTAATGTGTTCCCTTCACTCAAGCAGAAGAAGGACGGCAGGTGAAAAACTCATCAAGCCTGTCTTCTCAGCGAGCGCCCACCTGGAGAGCACACGTGTGCCTGTAACACCTGTGAGGGGTCGGCAGTGATCCGTCCCACCAAGGTAAAAAGGGGGATCCAATGGTCACCAAGTCCGTTCAGGGGACATGCAATGATAGAAGAAAAAAAAAAGAGTAAAATTTATGACATGGTTAGAATATACAGAAAAATATCATGGTGTAGAGGGGGAGAGAGAGAAAAAAGAGGAGGTGGAGAAAGAAATAGGTGGAAGAAGAGGAGGAGGAGGAGGAGCAGTGGTTGAGGATGTGGTAGTGACATCTGTGGTCGTGAAATGAACCTATGATTAACGGCTGGAACGTTTGCTACATGGCTACTGTGAGGTGTAAGTGACCGGAACGACACACACGTAGACATGTTGAAATCTTATCGCCTCATAAAGCAGGGCGAAAGAAAGGATGGCGGACCATCAAGTTTACGAGCGGAGTCATGTAGGGATTTTATAGCATCAACCTTTGAATTATGTGAAGGGATGATAGGATAAGGAGTCTTCTCTCTTTCTCAAAGGATAAAGTTACACTACCTCGTTTGCAATGTGAGTGTAACGGAGCCTGAAAACCCCAAAAATTATTACATCAGATAAGACGATTTTTCACGAAGCGATAACTGGCGGGCATGAATGCCATCTCAAAATGTTGTTTTATATTTTCTATTTGTGTGTGTGTATATGTGTGGGGTGTGTGTCTGTTGGTGTGTGTGTGTGTGTGTGTGTGTATGTGTGTGTGTGTGTGTGTGTGTGTATGTGGGGTGTGTGTGGGGTGTGTGTGTGTGTGTGTATGTGTGTGTGTGTGTGTGTGTGTGGGGTGTGTGTTTGTTTTGTTCACCCATGGTCTTGTCCACGCGAGTTGGCTCGCGATCGTCAGTTTTACCCTCCCGGTGCGAGCTTGGAGCTCATTATTACCCATCTTTGAGTAATGCTGGGAACTCAGCCCCCCCCCCCCCCGTCCCCTGCTAAAAAGGGACAGTAACCCCCCCAACTTTGTCAGGGAAAAAATCTCCGTGAGCAGTGAGGATTCGATCCGGGATAAAAGAATGGCAGGCCAGCACGCTATCAACTGGACCATCGGGACTTGTGTGTGTGGGTGACGTGTATAAGTGTGTGTGTGTGTGTGTGTGTTTTGTGTGTGTGCGTGTGGCGTGTGCGTGCGTGTGTGTGTGTGTGTGTGTGTGTGTGTGTGTGTGTGTGTGTGTGTGTGGGGTGTGGGGAGTCGCTGCGGTGAGGATTTAATACAGTGCCCGGCAATACGACAAGGAGTGCTTCTGCTCAATCCATTGACTTTCTCTCTCTCTCTCTCTACCTCTCTCTCTCTCTCTCTCCTTCTCTCTCTCTCTCTCCTCTCTCTCTCTCTCTCTCTCTCTCTCTCTCTCTCTCTCCCCATAATATTTGAATTTACTACATATGTAGCTGCTCTACAACTTTATCTTAAAAGATGCTAAAAATTGATTACTTCTTTGTTCATGAACTATTTTTGGGGTTTAATATTGTTATTTGATAGAACTGGTCCTGGTGGAATACCGACTTTAGTTCGACAGGGGATGCTTGCAGCCTATCTTGATCTCAAGAAGACGTTTGACTCAGTGTATCGTGAGTCACTTTTTGATCTTCTACGACTTCGCGGGATTTCTCCAAGGACCATTGGTTTGATGATCGGCTGTACTCCTGGACTGAGAGTGTGTGAAGTGTGGGAGATATGTATCCAGCTATTTCCTGTGAATACAGGAGTGAGGCAAGTGTGTCCCTGCTCCATAACTGTTGACACTTGTATGGACTGGGTATTGGGCACAGTTGTAGATCAAAGTGATTGTGGAGCATCCTCAAGCCTCAACAACACCAAGATCACTGATCTTTTTTTTGCCGATGATGCAGCAGTAAACGCATCAACCGAGTCGCTGCAGGTCCTGGTGATGACTCTCCAGGGCAAAACATTCAGAGAGAGTTAAAGGCCACGGTGTTCGCTCAACAACATCCCTCTATTTTTACACCCCCGGCGTTAGTGGGTATTCAGATACGAGACATGGCAGTGGTGGTTACATGGTTGTATAGCTGAGTGGATGAGCGACTACAATGACGTCACAGCCTCGCCAGCGAATCACAATTGTGTAAAAACAAATGTGCCAGCCAATCAGATTTTTGTCTCAAACGTATCAGCAATCACAAGGAAAGCAGCCGCGGCCTATATTTTAAAGGTCGTTGTACTTATTTCTATTCTCTAGCTTATTCCATCATTCCTTCATCCCCTGTGTCACCTCCGTCGCTTTAACACTTGTTTCTACCTCCACATACACGCGGTTAAGACACTGGGGGCTAGTACTAGTGGTTAACTTGTACTTCAGTTAGAAAAAATGGATATTTGGTTTTTTTTGTAAGCTTTTTTCCAGTGTTCATTTACTCTTTTACTGCTAACTCGTCTATAGACGAGCTCTTGGTATCTTGCTATGATCAGCTCAAGAGGATTTTAATAACGGCTCATTTAAGACATGGGAAACTGACCGTGCTAATCCGACTGACCGTGCTGACCATGTGATCCTTCTGGGGGCACCATGTGGTGTGTGTGTGTGTGTGTGTTTTTTCAACCATGGTCTTGTCCATAGGAGTCGGACTGCGATTGCCAGTTTTGCCATTGAGAGTCAGTCGTTGTCTGGTGGAGAGACAAGACGTGCTCAGAGCAGTTCCGTGTGTGTGTGTCGAGTCAGGTCAGAGAGGATTAAGATGGCAGCTGCAGAGGAGATTAAAGGGCGGCATGGCTAGTGGAGACGGCGGTGTGGATAGTGGAAGCGATGGGATTGTTCGTCGAGTCAAGGGTGTTGTGGAGGTGTGGAAATGGGAGGAGAAGTGGAGGAGAGGGTGGAGTGAAGGAGTCTGAGGTGAAAACGAGTGTGATAGAAGGAGGGAGAAGGGTCGAGGGGGAGTGTAGGAAGGTGTGGAGTGGCATTAAGTCTGTTCCCGGAGGCGATTGAAGACCTGAAAAGGTGCTTTGTAAGTGAAGTGAACGATTTGAAAAGCGTGGCGAGGAAGCAGGAAATAGAGATACGATCTCTTAAGTGTGGAAGTGGAGGTCCAAAATGGAGTGTGTGGAAGGACACATGCGCGGGAGGTACCTGGATAGGTACCAGAGGGAGACGTGCCTCGGGTTACTACTTTAAAATGTGGTCCCTAGTAAGTCACCAGGGAAATTTGGTGGGTGGAAGGTATTGATCATGGTGTAGCCCGCCCGAAGGAGAGAAAGGTAAACAATGACCACATTGTGTGCACGAACTCATTTAGGTACTCTCGGGCTGCAAGAGGAAGATAAGGAGGTAAGGACGGTAGACGATAACATCATTACCCGAAGGTCAAATCTTGGTTGTTGGTGACAGTCAGGAAGGCATCTCGACAGCAGGTTCTGTGACAGGGATGGGAGGGCGCATGAAGTCGGTGACTTACCCAGGAAGGGGATAGGTTATGTTAGTGATAAGATAGTTGAGTGCATGGCGGCCCAAGGGAAAAAGCCCATGGGTCTGCCTGAGCGCTGGGGGGAAACGATGTTAAGTGTTTTAAGGAGGAAGAATTGCTACGGCGGTTCAAGGAAGCTGTAGGTAAAGTTAGGGACAGGGATTGGGTCCCTGTGGTGTGTGGTGTCCTTCCAAGACGCTATGTTGACGACTTGTGGTACTCCAGGGCTATTGCTTTGAATTGCCGGCTGGCCCACTTCTTGCAAAGCCAATGGTTGGGCCTTTGTCGACAGCTGGGACCTCTTTTTCGGGATAACCACCTATAATGCAGGGACGGGGTTGCACTTTCCGGGGGAAAGGAGTTCCAGATCTTGTCTGAATCCTTAAAAGGAGGTAGATGACTGCAGCTTTTTTAAGATAGAGAACCGGGGATTAGACACGGGGGTCGGGGTAAAGGAAACTTCCGACACTAGGAGGAGTTTCAGAAGGCACGGAACTAAGTAAAATCGTAAGAAGAGAGAGAGGAGGGTTTTTAGTTAAGATAAAGGGAAAATGGACAAAAAAGAAGAGTTGGCTTGAAGGTTTACTATAAAATTGTAGGAGTATATTTACAAGATAGGATTATGAGAGGAAATCATTGTGGTGAAGATTATGCTATATAGCATTAAACAGAAACATGGTTAGATATGACGGGGGCAAAGTATTTAATCCAGAAATGAGATAGTGGATAAAGTTTTTTCACAAGACAAGGTAGGGAGGAGAGGCGGAGGAGTTGAACTATATCCCAGAGATACATTGCAGAGCGGGTGTTAACAATTATAAAAACGGACGTTACATGTCTATAGGTTGAAATTAGAGAAGGAACTGATAAAATGTAAGGAGTATCAGCTCATATATGGAGGAAATAAGAAAAGGTTTGTAAATTTTAACGATTATGCGTGGTAGGAGACTTAATATTAGGAGTATTCCCTGGGATTTAATTATAGGAGCAAGGACGCAGAGGATTTGTTAAAACTATTCAAGATAACTTCCTAAAGCAAACAATCAAGGAGCCTACTAGGGGAGATAATATATAGATTTATATTAACAACAGGGATGATTATTACTGAAGTGGGAGTTGTGGTACGTTAGAAAAAGCGACCATTTTTGCAAAATAGATTTTGCTTAAATTGGGGAGGTGGAAGTAGAAGTGATAATAATCATAGAATACCTGATTCAGAAAGGCTAATTATGTAGGATTAGAAAACACCTGAAGGGTTTAAAACAGAAAGGCTAATTATGTAGGATTAAGAAAAACCCTGGAATGGTTAACAGTGACAAGAGGGAGGGTGAATGAGATCTGTGGTCGGGACGGAGGGGGGTGTCGGTGAGGTCAACTGGGGAAAAGGATTATAATACCTTTGTCAGCAATTAATGAAGGTCAAAAAAAGAATATTCCTTATAGGGCGATAAAATCAGGGAAAAAACGAGTCAAGTGGATGACTGAGTTTAAAACACAAAAATAGGGGTAAAAAGGGAATGTATAAGAAAGTTAAGGATGGGCAGGGAAAAAGAGAGCAGTATAACGAGATGGCTAGAACGGTAAAAAAATAACAAGAGCAGCGAAGAAGAATTATGAGATATAGGTTGCAGGGAAGGCAAAGAACAATCCCAAGGTATTTTTCAGGTTTTTAAAACAAAGGAAATAGGGAATTTGTGGGGGCCATTAAAAAATAAGCAGGGGGAGATTATAAGCACTGCAGAGGATATGTGTAAAATTTTAAATGATTTTTTGTAAAGTGTTTTACTCAGGAGGATAAAAAAGAAGGTACCTGATAGTGAACAGAAGGGTAGAGCAGAGGATGATGAGAAACTCAAAGATATGATAACTAGGGAAATGGTAGAAGAAGTTATAGAAGGAATTAAGAATTTTTAAATCTCCAGGACCAGATGAAGGTTTTTCCCCGAGTACTAAAAGAATGCAAGGGGTTGTTAGTGATGCGTTAGTGCATATTTTTGGAAATCGATTGATACAGTGGAAGTGCCGTTAATGTGGAGGAAGGGAGATGTAGTTCCCATATTTAAGAAGGGAGATAGAGGATTAATGTCAAATTAATGACCCGTTTTGCCCGAAAGTCAGTGGTAGGTAAATTATTGGAAGCTGTTATTGCAAAAAACATTACAGAGCATCTAGAAAAGCATAGTTTGGTAAATGATTCACAACATGGGTTCACCAAAGGTAAATCATGTCTCACTAATTTATTGGGTTTTTATAGGAAAGTTTATGAAACAGCAGATAATGATGAGAATTATGATATAGTATACTTGGACTTTAGTAAGGATTCGACAAGGTGCCACATGGTAGACTCTTAAATAAGGTTAGGGCTCATGGAATAGATAGGAAGGTTCTTCGTTGGATTAGATCTTGGCTAAGGGATAGGCAACAGGGGTTACAATTAAGGTTCTAAAAACTGAATGGGGGCGGGTAACGAGTGGGGTTCCACAAGGGTCTGTTTTGGGTCCATTACTATTTTGATTTACATCAACGACTTTGGGTAGTGGAAGTAGTAGTGATATCAGCAAGTGTTGCGGATGATACTAAGGTAGGTAGGATTATTCTATCACAGGGCTGATGTAAATATTTTGCAAGATAAAATGAGACTTAGATAAATTAAATGAGTGGGCAGATAGATGGCAGTTGGAATTTAATATTGAGAAGTGCAGCATTATGAATGTATGAATGTTGTAGGAAAAAAACTTGGTAATAGGGAAACATACGCAATGTATCGCTGAAAAGATCAGGGGTGAGAAAGATCTGGGAGTGCGGGTAAGCTCAGACCTCCGTCCTAGGAATCAATGTTTGAGGCTAGAAATCGAGCCAACAGGGGGTTAGGATTTATTACCAGGAGTGTTAAAGTAGAAGTTTCAAAAAGTTTTTCTAAAGCTTTATTTGGCTCTAGTCAGACCTCACCTAGACTATGCGGTTTAGTTTTGGTCTCCGTATTACAGGAGGATATTGCCTTGCTAGAATCAGTGCAGAAAAGGATGACCCAAATTATTCATGGAATGCGTAACCTTAGTTATGAGAAGAGATTGAAAACTATTAAATTTTCACTCATCGAGAGGCGTAGAGTAGGGCGATCTGATGAATTTTTAAGTGGATAAAGGGATACAATATAGGCGAAGTAGGAAAAGTTCTTAAGGTTTGTAAACAGGGTTTGAACGAGAAGTAACAGATTCAAGCTGGAAACGCATAGATTTAAAAAGGAAATTGGAGAGAAACTGGTTCACAATAGGGGGGTGAATGATGGAATGGACTAAGTCGTCAGGTGGTCAAGCGGAGTCTATTTGGGGGCTTTAAAGGGAGTCTGGATAAATCATAGATGGGAAAGAGAGGTGGATGTAGGTGGAGTTAGGTAACAGGAACTACCTCGTGTAGGTCTCACGGTCTCTTGTAGCTTCCTACTTTACTTTCTTATGTTCTTATGTTCTTAGTACTTCATTGTACTCTAGCTATTCATTATTCCTTCCGAGGAAGAGGCCGTCTTTTCTTCCTCTTGTGACCTCTTTTCGGTAATATATCGCTTCGTAAATATCTTTCTCCTAGTGTTGGGGGAAGCCACCACCCCGGGAGGTGGGTCACAAACCCCCGGCTAACATCCGGTACCCATTCACTGCTGGGTGGACAAGGGCTCGGGTTTTAAACAAGGAAAAGTGGCAAGACACATACGTTCAGTCTGCCGCGGAGCCGTGCGTGGTGGTGTCTGGCATCTTGGTTGCCACACAGTCTAGTCTCAAAATCCCTAAATATTCGGGGGGAAATCCCCAAAAATCCCCATTGCATATATTTCCATACTTGTTTTAAAAATGCTGAAATATATGCTACAGAGCTACTCCACATGTAAATTAAAATTGCCATGTTGATTTTAATGTACAAATAATTCATACTTTGTTTTACACAATTTTTACATTACACATGAAGTACGGTAGCAAAATTATCTTTTTTATTATAATCATCACAAGGACTGCCAAAAAAAAAAAAAGGCAGTAATAGGATACAGCCTCATGAGCATTTAATAAAAAATACATTTAATAAAATGTTCTACTTGAGGCTGATGGGGATGATATATTTCCTTAAATTGCTTAGAAATATGATACAGAAATAAATGAAAATATTAATGTTCTTAGCCTCTTTGGGAACTTAAATAACCCAACTAATATTCTGGACATACTTTACTAAGCCAGAAAGAAAGAATAGAATAACACATTTGGATACTAAATACTATCATCACTCGAATCATCATTTTCATGGTATTTGTAGATATCTGAAGTCATCATGTTGACTAGTTTATCATTTACAGCAAAATTGAGACATTCGCGGCCTTTCAAATACCGCTTTCAATGCAGAAGTCCAACTAGAGTTCGTTTCGACGACGACTAGAGTTTGTTTCTTTGTTTTGTTCAATATCATATCCTACATGCAGGTTCTACAATCGTCCAAAAACTCATGGTGTTCATTGATTTCTTGAACCTTTGAACGTCGGAAAAAACCCAAAGTCGCAACTTTACCGTCTCTTTTTTTTTTTGTCCTGGCTCATTCGCGTTTCAGTCCGTGTCCTTAGTTCTTCCTTGCGTCGGTTTAACCTCATGTTTTCTTTTAACCTTCATATTAATAATAGTATTTCAAGCAATAAAATACATATTTTTTTCAGAAGCCTCAAAAGTCCCCAAATCGAGAGTGAATGTCCCCATGTCCCCATCAGTGCCCCGAAATCCCCAAATCTAGGGACAAATCCCCAAATCTGGCATCACTGTCTGGCATCGCTAGTCGCTACCCGTGTGGTGAGATGACGCCGCTCACCACTCTTGGCCCATCACACCCAAAACAAACTCACCACGAGCGTCTGGGTTTGTTATATGGCCTAATTTCGTTGTATACTTGCCCTGTTCAGTTTCTTGAGTCAGAAAACATCATTTATACTCAATTTATGAGTATTTTATGTACGGAGCTTCTTTAACACCACACTATAGGCATTTGCCTTGTTTTAGTGTGTTAACGTCAACTCTGACGTCATCAATCTCCCCGCAGAATACCAAAACAGCTGATGACAGTTGTTAAGTTGTTATGCATGGACGTTAGCGTCTCTGAATGTGCCCCCAGGCGCTGCACGAGGAGCCACAGGCTTTTAGACTTGGGGTCTCCTTGCTCAAGACCAAGATCCAGGAGGCTTACTAAATGAAACAGTACAATATGTTCATGCATGCGGCGAGGATATTGAGTTCTTGGGAAAAAATGTACATACCTTGGTAGCGCAGTCCATAATGACGGCGGGTCACGTCAAGAAGTCTACGACAGGTTGGCATAACCCACGGTGCTATGGACTCACTGAGCACGATTATTTGGCGTTGTCGGTACCTGTGCAGAAGGACAAAGATCCGGATCTTCAAGTCGCTTATGATCCCTGTCTTACTCTCTGGATGTGAGACATATACATTAAATAACGTATTGAAGAGGCAAACAAATGCCTTTCTAATAGTGGCTTCGAAAAATCGAATCGTTGCGTTGATTACGTGTCAAATCAGCGATATCACCATGAGACTGAATCGAGGCTTATTATCTGCATAGTCTCTCAGCGCCAGCTTCGGCTATATGGGCATGTGTCACGCTGCCCTGAAACCGATCCTTCCCACCGGGTTGTATCTGTAAGGGACAATCCGGCGTGGAAGAGGCCAAGGGGGCGCCCACAAGGCTCGTGGCTGGGGCAATTTGATTTTTCCTGTCGAATGTTTCTTGGTATGGAAAGGATGCCTGCATGGTGACTCGCGCGTGGTGACCCCGGAGTGGTGGTCGTGGGGTGGGCGAGGCGACGCGCCCCCGGCGTACGCCCCAATGATTGATTAATTGATTGTTATTTGATTACAAATTAGGCTACTTCCCTCAATCATCCTAGTGTTAGAGATGTTGGAAAATAATCAAAAATGCTGTAGCTGATTAAATAACAAGATTGCTTTGGCAAAGAGGCCCTTCCGTTCTATTGTGTGCCTGTCCGCACTAGTACACCCTATCCGTATTTCTGACAGCCTTTCAATATGCATGACCTTTTCCTAGCCTCTAATCCTTTTGCTTATTCTGTTGAACAATTTTCTTCGTTAAACTCCTCCGATCACAATCTTATTTATGTAACCTGTCCTTTCGTTCCAGTGCTGTATATTCATCCTCTTCCCCCCGAAGAGGATGTGCTTCTAGCAATTCAACTCAGCTAAGTGGGAGGACCTAAGGCAGTAATACTTTGATTTCCCATCGAAGTATATTATAGCTTCCATGTCAGAGACCCATCTCTCTTTGTGCAGAACGCATAACAGAGGGTATTGTCTCTGACATGGAGGCATAAATTCCACGCACTTTTTCTAATTGTAAAGCCTATCAACCTTGGTTTAACTTTGCTTATTGTCATCTTTTTCAGAATAGAGAATCGGCTCACAGACGGTACCGTAACCATACATTTCCTAAACGCATGCCCTCTATATTCTTAACGTAATCATGCCAAGTCTTTTCTTCAACTTACCAAAAACTCCTACATTAATATATAATGTCATAGACCGCTATATCTCTGGAATGTTTACACGCGAGTGTTTTGAAATCGCCGGGCTGCATACTGTCCCGAACTGTGAGCGTCAGTTTCACTTGAATGATCGGTGAGGGAAACTGCACTACCACACTTGTCTCCGTAAATATGTTTTTTTGTGTTTGTTATTAATCCGTGCACGTTTTTATTACTGTGACATAAAAGGTTACTACTCATTTAAACCCTTGTGTCAAAATCAATTTCCATACTTAGATAGATTTTTTTTCAGGGTTGTTTTAAACTGTTGGTTTTACACTTTTTCGTGTATATTTGAACTTTTCAACATGGTGAAATGTGATGCAGTGAACTGCCATTCAGGGTACAGACCTACCAAGGCAGAAAAGGAAATACTTGAAACTGGTGGGAGGTTCCTTGCAAGCAGTCTGTTTTCACATTTCCTAGTGTTGCAACGCCAGAATTACGATGGAAATGGATCGTTGTTCTGAAACGCCGTGATACTGGCTGGAATCCAGATCATGCTGGCGTGTGTGAGCTGCATTTATGTCGAACAAGTAGTTGACCAGCCCGATGAGACATCTACAGGTGTGGATGACTGACTGTAGGGTGTCCGCGGACATCTTGAAACCTTTCTCCTTCTCTTCTAGCTACGTGAGCATTATCGTCTGGAACATTTTCAGATAGTCAAGCCCTTCCTTCTCTTGCTTGAAAAACCGGCTTGAGGGTGGGGTCGTTCAGCCTGATGTGGGCGTAGGCGGACTTGACGTTGACGATGCCGAACCACCTTTGCACTATTCGGAGAAACTGCAGTGTCCTTGTAGGCGCCGAGCTCCTCCTTTTGCGCATAATAGACAACCGCAGCAATTCTAGACTCGTGCATCACAGATACGGCCAGCTGCACGTTGACGGGCTTCACATTGGTCGGATGGAACACCCGGTCTGTCGGCCTGAAATCAACCATCAGAAAGCAAAGAAAAAGTAATAATAATAATGATAATAATACGAAGTCCAATATCGACACACACACATAATGATAATCTAAGTTATTAAAATAACATACATCCTAGAGCACTCTGCAAACATAAACTTTTGCAACATTTGGAAATTGTTTTGCAAATCTTAAAAAAATCCATATTGTGGCTTTATAATTTCGTCATACAAAAAAAGAGTGCTTGTTCTAGTGACAGCGACATTAGATAGTTACAGTATGTCGAGCAGTACGTACCAGTGGGCCATCTTTGCCCCAGCGCCATACTCCATATTGTACAGCTAGACGAAAGGGGATCAAACTGCACGCGCAGGGGACTCTGGATGTAGAAAATAGTTTTTAAGGTAATTTTTAAAAATTTACATACATCCAGACAAACATATCATGCACACGATTTACAACTACTTTGGGCCGATTAAATGGGCCCGACCTCCATGGACAACCAGAAAATGACTGAGGCTGAGAGAGCTATATCAACTACATTTCCAAAATATAAAGTTACTCAATTACACGCAACCCTTTACATTTGGAAGTGTGATATGAAGATAAACCATTTGTCGTACCTCTGAGTCTGAGATGGGTGGCAGAGAAGAGTCTTCTTGTCAGGAGGTTGAAATACATATTCTTGAACAAGTACACCGTTTTTAACGTGGTGTACACACGAGCGTCTGGGTCAGAACTGTACGGGTTCCTGATGTACTCAGGATGACTGCCATCACCAAGCGAGTTGTGGATGCACTGGTTCGTGCTGTGACCGTCAGTACCGCGTAGGGTGGAGTGAGAAGGAAGCATTTAATTTTTTTAATAATATGAAATGCCATGGGTGACCAAAAGTTGCCAAATCCAACAGGAAAGAAGGTGCTAAAGTATTATTGTCCTATCTGTCCATCTTCACTGGCCCCATGGACTTTGAAAACTTGGAATTATTAGACTGCGTTCAATTTATGGCATCTTTTATAATTACCATTTGCCAATTACAACATGCAGCTCTTGCTGATTTAAGCAATTTTGTTTTACTCAAAATCACCCTGAATTCACCACGAGGAGGTGGCTGCATGTTGAATTCCACCCGTGCCCACCCACCACCTAACCATATGTGAGCACGTTTGATCCTTCTCTTACTCGGTGTGGTAGTCAAATTTTGTATTGAAGGGTGGCATTAGTTTCTGAGAGGCTATCTTTGCCTGATATACCCATGTCTTCTTTCTTGACCATGAAACTGAGCCTGCTGCCTCTGTAACCAGCTTTATTCCTCTCTCCACAGCTTGTGTGTGGCATGTAGATTTTGAAAAGTGAAATCGATATTTTACCTCTGACGATGGAGGGTCGTGTCGTATAGCTTGCCACAACATTTTATCTGGTATTCCTCTCAGCACAGGAGGCTCCAGTCGAGTCTCTTCCCAATTTATCATATCAGTGTAGTCAGTGGCCTCAAAGTTAATGTCAGGGATCTTGAATTGCCTGACCATCGAACTCCTGGTGGAAGACGATCTTGCAAGAAGTATTCTGCGTACAGCCAGCTCTCTAATTGGTGGGCGCTCATCTTCAAGCATTGCCAGGAGACTGTTCTCGCAGTGAGAAAACATATCCATTGTGACAGACTACCTTGTCAACAATGTCACGAAGATGATCTGCAGATATCTTGTTGATGAACAAAGTTTCCAAAGATGACGAGGACCTTCAGAGCACGGTGGTATTGATTTGATTGCAAACCATACTGGAACATAAACTCGTACAACGTAATCTACTAATGTTACTAGATTTTCAGAAGGCTCCTTGGTTCCAATATATAGTCGCATCAGTATAAAACAGTTGTCAGCCACCGTGAATGAACCGGAGGACCAGGGCGACGGTTTGCTAGTTCTTCGTTACAGTAACCAGTAGTGACTGCCGCATACATTTCATACATGTACTTTGGTCGGTGCTCAACTGAGACAAGTCCATCTGTGGTAGTGTAGGACCTGGTATTGGATCAAAATCCGTAACTACAGCATTACACTCCTTCAACATGATTCCAATTGGTCCTGAGAATGCTCTGGGTCCTTGTGTCACCCCATCAAGCTTGGTGATTAAGTGGCGAAGGGGTAATTCATTAGCATGCAGTAGGCAGATGATCCATTGTAAAAGTTTCTGGTAGTGATGTTCTAGTAATCTTATAATACCTCCTTTTCCAGTGTTCCAATTACTTTGTTAGGGTCAATGTTGGATGTAGATAAGAAACTAGTAATACTCTCGGCAATAGGTACAGCTTTACTAGAAGTTGGTGTAACAGACCAATGTAGGTTGATCCTGGCTCAGAAAATAGAACTATATGCTCCTCTTTAACTGTTGTGGAGTACATTTTGTTTCCTCTCTTTTCCATAGTATATGTAAGATCATGTCTTCCATCAGAGTAAAGGAAATACCGGAATCAATTTGTGAAATTTCAATTTTTGTTACCTGCTCTCTTAAGCTTTGCCTTTCTCGTCTAATTTTGCTACGATCTATTACTGCAGACGAGTCACTATGGTCAATAACCCCAGGTCCTGAAATACAGCTGAACAAATGGCTGCACCTGCTCGGTCTGATACTCCTCTTCTGTCACACTCTCTTGCCACCGTTGGAGGTCCCATTCTCATCTGATGACTGACTTGTGTATTGGTTTTTTATGTTAGGAGTGATATAAATTTTCCTCCTGTTCTTGGGGCAGGCCATCAAAGTCATGGTCTGAGTTTCTTTCAGTATCAGAAAAATCACATGGGTCATCCAATGTGACGCCAGCGTAGAAAGACGTTGTTCCCTTTGTTTTCTGTTCTCCGTTCTGATTAACATTTTGGTTGTTGTAACATCTATTGGACCAATTACCATCTTCCTTGTTGATCGCTGGTCAGTCAGAAATTCTTGCTCTCGCTTAGGAAAATCTCATTTCCTTTTCACAGTGGCAATTGGAAAACTCAACACACTTGCATGAGGCTATGTCAAAAAGCTTTCTTGCTTCCTTTCTGAACTGATTCAATAAACTGTCAAAGCTCTTTGTTCCTGTTCTCCCTTTCATAGGCTTCAAACGCTTGAGGCACTTCTGGTAGTATTCTATGACTCGAGCGATAATGCGGTAATGATGACATGTAGGAATGCTTGCCTTCTTCCATATTTCTTCAACCTGCACTGCCACATAGGAAATAATGTCATTTACTAGTGGTGTTTTAACTCCTTCTTGAATCAGTTGGTGTCTTTTGTGCAACAGTGCACGAATGATGTCCTAGTATGAAGGCAGTGTGTTTTCCGCCAACTCCCTTGGAGGGCCAACAATTGGGCTCTCATCACTGCTCCAAGTGTTCAGTTTTGGTTTATGCTTCACTGACATATTATCTCTCACATTGTCACCTGTTATTCACCTTTGTATCAGTGTTTTTTTTTTTTATATCACTGAAGTACGGCCACGTGTACAAATCCTGAAAAATAAGACAATCAATAATTATTCAATGCTCTTGGGGCCAGTGAAGATTTCAAGATAGAGACATGAAATTTGTATGGGATATGTTTCTCATCATACCACACTTTTTAAGCCCCCGTGGCAATTGATGCAAAAAAATATTATTTTTCACTCCACCCTACACGGTAGTGACTGACACCACGGTGAACCTGATCTCCGTCAGAGCCTTCAAAACCCTTAGGAAGATGCCCTTGATGTATCTGGCTGTGATGTGTGACACAGGCGACATTGGGCTATATTCAAGATTTTTTGGCAATCCATTGCACCGCGCGGCAACATACACGAATCACTGCGGCACACTTGACTGGTTGAGTTGAACATGCACTCCGCTCTGCCCTTATTCCATCATATTTATTTCCATACCATTACAGGTGAGTTTTCAACATAACCGAGAGTAACATAATACCTGTGAATGGACACATGTCATATTTAAAGTAAAATTAGGTCCAAGAGGCCTTATATGGGTGTGATAACTGGTGAGTAGGCCTGGCGGAGGTGGTGGTCAGCCATTGTGTGGTGCAGTGGTGGCGGGACGTTCAAATGTACTCACAAACATAATTCAGGCCCATGTTTTTAACATCAACGCCTCAGACAAGTGGCGAACACTAACAAATCTATTACACTGGGCAGAAAAATCGTCAGGGCTAGTAAAAAATTAATATGTTGATCGAACATCAAATTGATTTGCCTATCTTGGCTCACTTTTTGGTACGCCATGCCTCCACTGGGCGGGCAAAATTGCAAATCCTTGACTATCTACGAAGAAGTACAATTACGACAGACAGAATACCACACGGGACTCCACGAATTCCAATATAGAACCTGTTCACCAGGTCCTCTAAAATTTCCTAAAGTTGAAAGTCCCAAATTACATTTGACACTCGTGCACTTCTTTGTCTTCAAAATCTATTTATCCGGCGACGGTCATGCAGGAATAATGGTTTTTCGTACATTCCCGAAAAATCGGGCAGAAGAAATACAGGTTTTACGGCCACGGGGTTACTTTATGTCAAATGTGTACCACAATTCCCTATACACGGTTGCAACACGTACGTGGTACCTTGCCAAGCCAAAATTCCAATGGTCCCATGTGGGGGGGTTGAATATGGAGTTTTTGACACCATCAAAATTTATGGTCACCGGGAGACTCGGACAGCCGGCCAGTAACCGGTTCCTTGGCCGTCACTGGCTCATAAAACATTCCTGTACAGCGTTTAGGTTCCACAGGCACGAGGCCACAGTACAGACGGCGAATTAAAGAAAGTATGACACAATATATAGTCACGCCTTTCCCTTTGCTTAATGATCCCGGTTGGGTCTTGTGGAATTCTCAGCTGTTGGCCTAGACTCAAAAGAAATCTACTTGGCAAGAGCGCGTTCACTTTCTTCGTAGAAGGCATGAGCCTACATGGGCTAAATTTCAGAGGAAGACCTCGTTGTACTGTCAAAGTCGCCGTCTTCTTGTTAAATCCGGCGCTCCTCAATAGATCCGAGAGATTGGCGACTTCATTGAAAGCTGGTAAGCGCTCTTTGAGTGTGTCCCCACACGGGACCGTTGTCGCCTCAATCCACTCTTGCGCACTTCCAATTTTCAAAGAGAAATTTAACATGAGTTGCAAAATCCAATGAGCGAGACCAATGGATCATCGCGTCGACTTAGATGGTGAACTTTCTACTTGGTCAGCAGTCCGGTTCACGAAGTACCCATGTTTAGCTGTGGGACAGTCGAGACAGAGCCCGCATTGTAAAAACGCCGAGGGCAGTTATACCTGGGCGAAAAACATATAAACGACCTTGTTGAGGGAAGATATTGTCCACCGCTGACACTTGAAGCTTGGGAGAAGTTCCGCGCTCTGGACAAGGAGAAGGTGCTTAATCCGTGCCGAGCCTTTCCGCTGACATTGAGAACTAAAGCCGGCATTTTCGATGGCCACAGATACGGCAGAAAAGGACACAGAGTTCCAAAACTTCCATGACAAGCTAGAGGCGGCCGCTGGAAATCTTTTGGGTGAACCTTCTGGGACACTGCAATTGGCAGAACCGCCAACTCTCAGCAGCATTAAGGCCTTCCAAAAATCATGTTTAGATGATAAGCACTTCCTGTTCCCAATGTGAAATTTCCCTGAAAACCTTGTGCAGAGCGGAGCGGGGAAGTTCCTCCAGGACATGCGCCAAATGGAGAAGTACCAGGGAGGGGGACGCAGTCATGATGGGGACTACTATGGTCGGGAATATTAAGGACACCCAGCAGTGACACACGGGAATCGAAAACGCCATTTTCCGTGGGCTAAATTTTGTAAATTTACACTATTTGACATTATGTTCGCATTATCAAATTAGGACTAAATAAAACTGAAGATATGGTTGCGACTTTTATTTCTTGAGGAAACGGAAAAACATCAGGGTTTCTCAGATGAATCCGTGAAATTTTTTTTTTTTACGAAAATCGATTTTTTAATTTCTGAGCAAAAACCTGACTGATTGAGAAACGGTATTTCGGCTGAGCATAAAATTTAAAACTAGCTGAAACCATACGATTTTCAAAACATATTTTTTGTTACTCCATGTTATTTTAAGGCAGAAATGATAGACTAGGCTAGTAAAGAATAGATTGTATAAAACAGCATGATCAGCGTCTTGGACTCAGCTTGTGTTGGTATCTAATCTCTCCACGCCGGCAGTTGCAATCACCCACTATCCACCGATAAATCCTCAGTAAGTACGACAGTCAGCAATATGCCATGGGGATATCGGAAACATTCTTGAATAGCCCTATGTGACCAGGTTCCTCGTATGTGCCAAGTGAGAGGTGCCTAAATACATGACATTCGTGACACGTGTTGTGACATTCAAAACATTATCCGTACGTATGTACGGATAATGTTTTGTACGTATTCCTGAAAATCTCAGAATTGAGTTTTACGGACCATGGGGTTATTGTTTATGTAAATGTGTACACAATTCATATACACATTGCAACAGTACTTTACCTTCCAGCCACTCATGCGATGTGGGGGGAGAATATGGAGTTAGTGACACCATCATTGTTGTCGCCGTAGACTCGACCGCCGGCCAGCTCAACCGGTCTTGCAGTGTACACCTATAAATCATTATATAAATAATGCATTTAGTCACATGCATGAGTCACATGCATTTTCACAGCAATTAACAGTTAACATTTGTTCCACACGAATATTATATGTATCACGTCCATTGCCAGGTTAACTAGCTTCTCCCTGGAGGTGAGTTTGGTGACCGTAATTTTCAAGTACTTCATGGTACCAATCTCAAGACCATCTTTTACACTGAGCGCAAAGGTAAGTCTCCTGATTCTTGACCCAATCAATACCAGGAAGCCGGAAATGTACAGGTCATCGTCCATTTTGGGACTGTTCCTGTAGCAGTAGTAGTAAATGGACCTGAGTAGGTCCAGTTCGACAAGATCGAGGGCCACTTCGGTCATCTTCGAAAGCTGGCCGGTGGAAACTACTGGGCCAGTATCCGCCAGTTCATGGAGGGCGAGATAGTCATCAGAGCACGAAGCTTGGTTTGTCTGTCTGGCTACAGTCGGGGCAGTGACCACTGAGATGGAAGAGGCGAGGCAGCAACGACAGCTGGACGATGGCAAAGTAATCCAAGATCTGGTGGATGCAGCTATTCGAGCAGAGCGTGAGGACCTGGCCGATGGGACCGATCAAGCCATTTTCACCTGGCCGGTTACCTGGCAAGTTTGCACTTAAACATTCACAAATGTGGGCCTGTTATGACCTCCTAGTGAACAAGGAGAATTCACGTGGACATGCCGAGGTGGAACATACAAGTGGGTAACGACGAGGAGGTGGAGTTAAGCGGGCAGGATGTGGTCGTCGCCGCAAATCATACACAGATTTGTTAATTAAGTCGCGGGAGGCTGTAGTGTCCACCCAGTTCGCTGTCTATCTTACCAAGGACGTATGCCACATACGCAGGTGGCTTTGGAAGAAGAAGGAGACGAGGAATGCCCTGTTCGGTTGCACCAAGAAAAGGGCGGCCTTCCAAAAAATCATTGTCACCCTTGGGGAGGAAGACGACCAGCTGGCCAAATTGCGCTGTGCCAACAACCACACTTTCTCTTCTGTACTTCTCAATGGCGGGTGCCCTGTTCAATGCTTCACATATAATTACAGCAAAGAAAATAACAGTTGTGGAAATTATCCACCAAACACCTCTCATAATTGCTAGAGTGGTAGCTTGTTTCCCCCCCTCCCTAGTGAGAGGTATTTTCCGCTCATAATAGGAGGGCGCGTATAGGGATATGTATATATATTGTAATGGTAATGGTAATAATTAAGGTAATTAAGTAAATGATTAGTACTGGGATAGATAAATTAATATCCCAGTGTTATAACATTGCACTTAAATAATTAGCACTTATTGGAGCGCGGTCATGGTCCGCCCATAAATACTAGCCACTAAGATTTATGTCGGGGGGGNCCCCTAGTATTTTTAAGATCATGTCCCTCCTCAGAGTAAAGGAAATACCGGAACAATTTTGTGAAATTTTCAATTTTTTTTTACCTGCTCTCTTAAGCTTTGCCTTTCTCGTCAAATTTTTTGCTACGTCTTTACTGAGACGAGACTATGGTCAATAACCCCAGGTCCTGAAATCGCTGAACAAATGGCTGCACCTGCTCGGTCTGAACTCCTTCGCCCAACTCTTTGCCCCCTTTGGAGGCCCCCATTCTCATCTGATGACTGATGGTTTTGGTTTTTTTATTTTAGGAGGATATAATTTTCCTCCTGTTTTTGGGGGCGGCCATCAAAGTCGGGCCCTAGTTTTTTCAGTATCAAAAAATCACATGGTCATCCTGTGCGCCAGCTAGAAAGACGTTGTTCCCCTTTGTTTTCTGTTCTCCGTTCTAAAAACATTTGGTTGTTGTAACATCTATTGGACCAATTACATCTCCTTTTGATCGGGGTCATCAAAATTTTCTTGCTCTCGCTTGGGAACTTCATTTTCCTTTTTTCCACAGTGGAAATTTTGGAAAACTCAACACCTTTGCATGGGGTATGTAAAAAAACTTTCTTGCTTCCTTTCTAAACTGATTTCATAAACTGTAAAAGCTCTTTGTCCTTTTTCCCCCTTTCATAGGCTTAAAACGCTTTGGGCACTTCTGGTATTTTCTATGACTCGAGCTAATGCGGTAAGATGACTGTAGGAATGCTTGCCTTTCCATTTTTTCAACCTGCACTCCACTGGGAATAAGTCTTTTAATATGGTTTTTTTTAACTCCTTTTTGAATCAGTTGGTGTCTTTTGTGAACAGTGCACAAATATGTCCTAGTATGAAGGAGTGTTTTTTTTCCGCCAACCCCCCTTGGAGGGCCAAACAATTGGGCTCTCATCCTCTCCAAGTGTTCATTTGGTTTTTATGCTTCCTGACATTTTTCTCTCAATTGTCCCCTGTTTTCCCCCTTTGTATCATTTTTTGGGTTTTTAATCACTGAAGTACGGCCCCTTACAAACCCTAAAAAAAAAGAAAATCATAATTATTCAAGCTCTTGGGCCATAAGATTAAAGAGAGACATGTTTTGTAGGGGTTTATGTTTTCACATACCACATTTTTAAGCCCCCGTGGCAATTTGATGAAAAAAAAAATTTTTTTTTCACTCCACCCTACACGGTAGTGACTGACACCACGGGGGAACCTATTCCGTCAGAGCCTTAAAAACCCCTTGGGAAGATCCCCTTGATTATTGGCTGTGATGTGTGACACAGGCGACTTTGGGAATTTCAAATTTTTGGCACCCTTTGCCCGCGGCAAATACACAAATCATGCGGCCTTGACGGGTTGTTTAACATGCACTCCGTCTGCCCTTATTCCATCATATTTATTTCCATACCTTTACAGGTGAGTTTTCAAAAACCCCGGGAAACATAATACCCTGTAAAGGCACATGTCAATTTAAAGTAAAATTAGGTCAAGAGGCCTTTAGGGTGTGATAACGGGTGGAGGCCTGGGGGAGGTGGGGGTTTCAGCCCATTGTGTGGTGCGTGGTGGGGGGCGTTCAAATTATCACAAACATAATTCGGGCCCCATTTTTTTTAACATCAACGCCCAGCAAGTGCGAACACTAACAAATCTATTACCGGGGTAACAGCCAAAAATCGCAGGGGTTTCTCATTTTATTTAGACTAATTTTGGTTTCTGAGTCCAAATATCACAGATTTTGCTCTATCGGTAAATTTTTTTGAGATACACCCATAGGCCTCTGACAGCTATACATATGCTAATATCAGGGGTTTTGATTAACATATTTTTCTTAAAGATATATCGTTTAAAATGCACACCGAAAAAAGGGGAATTTCCCACCAATTAGCCAATAAAATCAATACCTGTCTCACCTTACTCCATTCTAAATTTCAATTCAAAAATTCTAAATTTTTGTTGACACTCGTGCTCTTTCTTTTTCTTTCAGTTTATTGTGAGGGTTTGGGGGGCGCGAGGGCATGCAGGAAAAATCCTGACTTTTTTTCTGCTAATCGCGGACAATACACGCTGTGGGGACAGGAAAAACATCACGGTTTGTGAAGCGCGCCTACGGGGCTACTTAAAGTAAAGCTGGGTGCCAAGAAAAGTCCGGGCACCGCACACGGTGGCAAGACGTCGTGGAATACCCCCGGGCGGGGGACAAAGGGCGCAAAAATTTCACTGAAGTTTGGTTTCCCGATGGTTGGGGGGGCCGTTTGCCATGCATCGGATTGTTACTTCTGCCCATCAAACTAAGCACAACCCCCCGGAAAGAATCGGCACAGCCTCCAGACCCCGACCTTTCCTCTGCCCGCCGTCCACGGGCTCATGCGAAGAAAATTCCTTTACCACGTTCCAGGCTTCCCGACAGCGCGACGGGCCACCAGTACGACGAGCGAGGATTACAAAAAGAGTATAAAGCACAAGATAGTCCGCAGCCCTTTTCACAATGTGAGCTTAATGACGGGTTTTGGGGATCTCAGCTTTCGAAGACTTCCTCCGAGCTGGCCTCGATCAAAAGAGAAAAATTACTTGGCAAGGCCGCGTATCACTTCTTTTGTTTGGCATGAGGCCTCAGGGGTACTTCTGCCGGGGGAAGACCTGTTACTGCCCAATGTCGCCGGGCTTCTTGTTTAAAATCGGCGCTCCTCAAAAGATCCGAGGATTGGGGATCTTCATTGACAGCTGTAAGCGCTCTTTGAAGGTTGCTCCCCCAAGGAACCATTCGCCCCAATCCCTTTGCGCACTCCCCAAAAATCCAAAGAGAAAATGAAGCATAAGTACTTGTCGACAAAAACCAAAATGAGCCACCAAGGGGTCATCTGGTCGACTTGAAAATGGGAACTTTTACTTGGTCAGCAGTCCGGGTTCACGAAACCCAGTTTTTATAAATTTGGGGCGTCGAGACGAGCCCCCGCACTATGAAAAAAAAGAGTGGCCGGCGCGAGAGCAGTTTGGGGCCTGGGGGGAGAAACATCATAAACGAAAATCTTGTTGACGGGGAAAAAAAAATTGATCCCACCGGGTACACTTGAACTTGGGTAATGAAAAAAGTTCACCGCCCCCTCTGGACAAGGATGGGAGGTGCTTTAATACCGTGCCGGCCTTTCCTGGACTGACCAGAAATAGGCGGGATTTTTCCCATGGCCCACGAACGGCAGCTCATAAAGGACACAGAGTTCCAAAACTATGAACACGCTAAGTCGCCGCGTGGAAAACGTTTGTGGGGGGGGAACAAATTCCTGGGGGGCACGAAAGGGAGCAAACCACGCCGCTCGTCAGCAGCATGATAGAGGCCTTCCAAAAAATCGGTGTTTGATTTAGTATTAAGACACTTCCTGTTTTAAAAACTGGAGAAGTTTCCTGAAAACCTTGGGGCGATGAGCGACGAGAGGGAGAAAAGGGTTTCCCTCGGACATGCGCCAAATGGAGGGGAGGTACCCGGGGAGTGGGACGCAGTTGATGGCGGACTACTGCTGGTCGCTGAAGAGAGAAACCCCCGCAGCTGCCCACACGGGAATAAGAAACGCCGATTTTTGCCGTGAACTTGAAAATTTTTGTCCGTAACGCTCATTCTTATATAATTTAAAGATAATTTTGCTTATCAAATTTTGTGGCTAAATAAAAAACGAAAGAAATTTTGGATCGCTGACTTTTTTTTTCCTTTAGGGAAAACGGAAAAAATCATCAGGGGTTTCTCAGCCCGATGTCCGCCCGAATTTTTTTTTTTTACGAAAAATCGATTTTTTTTTTTAATTTTTTGTAACAAAAAACCCGACCTGATTGAGCAAAACCCAAAGGTCATTTTTGGACTCAGGCACAAAATTTGTCTAATTTCCCGGAAAACCCCCGGACGATTTTCAAACTATTTTTTTTTACCCCGGTTTTTTTAAGGCAGAAATGATAGACTAGGCTATAAAAGGAATTAGATATGTGTAAAACAGTCAAAATACTGATGCCTCTTGGGCTCGCTTTTGTTGGTACGTTGGACATCTCTCCATGGCCCCGGGGATTTTCAAATCCCCTTACTATCTCACGGTAAGTCCAGTTTGACAGTCAGCAAAATCCACCACCGGGACTCGACGAGATTCTTAATATACCCATAGTGAAGGTCCTCGTATGTCCAAAGTGGAAGGTGCCTAAATAATGACATTCGTGACCGTGTTTTGACATTAAAAACTTTTCCACGTATGTAGGGATAATGTTTTGTAGTTTCCTGAAATCTCAAATTGATTTTTTACGGACCTGGGGTTATTTTTTTTGTAAAATGTGTACACAATTCTATACACATTGCAACAGTATTTTTACCTTCCAGCCACTCATGCGTTGGGGGGGGGAGAATAGGGAGTTATGACACCATAAATTGTTTGTCCCCCGTAGACTCGACCCCCGGCCGCTCAACCGTCTTGCAGTGTACCCTATAATCATTTAAAATAATGCTTTATCACATCATAGTCACATGCTTTTCACGAAATTAACAGTTAACATTTGTTCCCAACAAATTTTAATGTATCACGCCCCTTGCCAGGTTACTACTTCTCCCTGGATGAGTTTGGTGACCTAATTTTAAAGTACTTATGGAAACCAATCTCAAACCATCTTTTACACTGAGCGCAAAGGTAATCTCCTGATTCTTGACCCCAAACAATACCCCCGGAAGCCGGAAAAGTCAGGTCATCGTCCCTTTTGGGGCTGTTTCCTGTACAGTAGTAGAAATGGACCTGGTAGGTCCAGTTCGACAAGATCGAGGGCCCCTTCGGGTTTTTCGAAAACGGCCGGTGGAAACTCTGGGCCCTATCCCCAGTTCTGGGGGGCGAGATAGTCATCAGAGCACGAAAACTTGGTTTGTCTGTCTGGCTACAGTCGGGGCAGTGACCCCTGAGATGGAAGAGGCGAGGCAGCAACGACAGCTGGACGATGGCAAAGTAATCCAAGATCTGGTGGATGCAGCTATTCGAGCAGAGCGTGAGGACCTGGCCGATGGGACCGATCAAGCCATTGTTCACCTGGCCGGTTACCTGGCAAGTTTGCACTTAAACATTCACAAATGTGGGTCCTGTTATGACCTCCTAGTGAACAAGGAGAATTCACGTGGACATGCCGAGGTGAACATACAAGTGGTAACGACGAGGAGGTGGAGTTAAGCGGGCAGGATGTGGTCGTCGCCGCAAAATCATACACAGATTTGTTAATTAAGTCGCGGGAGGCTGTAGTGTCCCACCCAGTTCGCTGTCTATCTTACCAAGGACGTATGCCACATACGCAGGTGGCTTTGGAAGAAGAAGGAGACGAGGAATGCCCTGTTCGGTTGCACCAAGAAAAGGGCGGCCTTCCAAAAAATCATTGTCACCCTTGGGGAGGAAGACGACCAGCTGGCCAAATTGCGCTGTGCCAACAACCACACTTTCTCTTCTGTACTTCTCAATGGCGGGTGCCCTGTTCAATGCCTTCACATATAATTACAGCAAAGAAAATAACAGTTGTGGAAATTATCCACCAAACACCCTCTCATAATTGCTAGAGTGGTAGCTTGTTTCCCCCCCTCCCTAGTGAGAGGTATTTTCCGCTCATAATAGGAGGGCGCGTATAGGGATATGTATATATAATTGTAATGGTAATGGGTAATAATTAAGGTAATTTAAGTAAATGATTAGTACTGGGATAGGATAAATTAATATTCCCAGTGGTTGATAAACATTGCACTTAAATAATTAGCACCTTAATTTGGAGCGCGGTCATTGGTTGCCGCCCATAAATACTAGCCACTAAGATTTATGTACGTGGCTATAGGTAGGGTGGCCGCTAGCCGCTGCCCATCGGAGAATCAGTACACCCAGACCCTCCGTGAAGATAAAATCAATTGTTAATAGACGTGCTTGTCTACAAGTTCACTACCAGCCCTCACCGAGTTAACATCTCTTATTAATATGAAGAGATTTTGTACATACGATAATTTTGTACATATATAGTGTTAAATCATAGGACTGTGTTAAAATACAACACACTGATAACAATCCGCCGCGTCAAGTTACTGGTGTGATAACCACTTGACGCCGACCACGATTACGCCTCCACCTCCGCTCTTGTCATTCACGGGCGGCTTGATCACGGGCGACCACATCGGATCACAAGACCATTGCAATATTGATCCAAACCTACAGCCTTAATTCAACCCACTATCCACCGATAAGTATCCTAGTTAGTTAAGTAGCTGGGATGATGTGTCGGGTGATAGCCATGGGTTTGATTGAATAGGTAAGAAACTCAGATTAAATATGTATGTGATATAAATTCCCACATTGGTGCCCCGAGTGAGGAATATTGATGATTCATGTGATTCAAGGTGGTCGTTAAGTGAGGTAATTATGAGCCTACCACAACCGCTGGTTATGAGGCTGGAGGCGGGGGTTTTCGAAGCGTCAAGAATGACTCAGCGGTTCAACTACCATATGCCATCACCCTGTGGTAGTAGATAGCATCAGAGGTTACGTACTAGTTAGTTATAATAACTAAAGTGGGGGTTGGCCATAGGCCTGGTTATGCGTCTTGTTAGGCCAGCCAACAGCGCTTCCCGCACTTATAATATAATTAATTACCAACTAACAATGATTTTAGTAACGTAATCTTGCATTTAATATTTCATTTGAGTTAATCAATTAAAATCATGACAGAAGGGACTAAATCATTAGCTGCTAAATTAGGTTGGCTGACACGATTATATAATACGTGTGATGAAGCAGCTGGGACTAACCCTATAGACTATAATAGTTTAAACTCAGGTTTGCTAATGCTAAAAACTAAATGGGAAAAATATGAGACGGCTTACTGCATATATGAAGTTAAATTAAAACAAGCTGGGGGTAAAGAAATTATTCAGCAATGTGTTATCAATCATGAACACGAATGTCAAAGATATCTCGATAAAGTAATTGAATATGAGGGATTACTGGAGTGTGCTCATATTCCATCTACAGCGATAGCTTCTTTAACCCAAAGTTTGCAAGGTATTAAGCCAGAACCCCCCCACAGGGAGATCACGATTATTACGCCTGAGGGTAATCGGCTATATCAGCCACCCTCAGAGTTTAAGGATCCCTCGTTAGTGGGTAGTTATCCTGCGCCTGTTACGCAAATCAAACAGCCTGTAATTACGTTTTCAAACTTCTCACCCTACCAGTAAACCACTTAGACCTACCCAAATGATAGATACAAACCCTATATCCAGGGCTACTAATATGTGAGTACGAAGAATAAATTGTGTCTTATGTGAGGGGGAACATAGACCCTCCACATGTAATATATATTCAGATTGTTACACGAGAGTTGAAAGCCTTGGTTATTGCCTAACCTGTCTCCGTGGTAAACATGCTTCAAATGCATGCCCTATAAGCTTAAGAACTTGTAAGAAATGTAAACAATCTGTTCATAACATCGCATATTGTCCTAACAGTGATAACAACTCAGACCCTACAGTAGTTAAAATGGCAGTCACTAATAAGAGTAGTTCAGCAGCTGTTCCAACTGCCGAGTTGAATGTGAGCCATAATGGTAATGCAGTCATAATAAAGACAATGTTTGACAGTGGTGCACAAAGATCCTTCATAAGCAGAGAGATAGTTGAATTGTTACAACTACCGATTATTAATAAAGTGAACATAGCCATATCAGGTTTTCTCGCCAATAATGAGGCTCAAACCTATGACATAGTTCAACCCCTAGTCCAATTAGGAAGATATAAATGTAGGGTAGCTGCTGTAGTAGTTAATAATATTGGTATCAGTTTAACTGTTCATGGACTAAAAGACACAGCTGAAATGCTGAGGGGTAATGGTGTTAAACTAGTTAGTAATACCTTCAAAGACGTTGATGGACCTTTCCAATTAATAATAGGAGCCGATTATTATGGGCGTTACCTAAGGAAGGTCATCCAAATACATAAAGTCTCAATGTTCACTAGTGCTGGTGGTAAGGTAATAATGGGACCCATCCCACATACCCATACAGTCGAACAGGAGAGTATTCCTAGTCATGCACAACCCCTATTAATTACCAGAATAGGAACCACTTTCTTGCCCACACCAATAAGTGAGGTTTTAGAGGAAAGTGGTATTCCAGTTCATAATGAATATATTGCCACTAATGAAAATCCTAATAATAATGTGTCGCGAGGAGATAGCAACCTCAAATTGAATACAGGATTATGGTTTAAAGGCCCTACCTGGCTGAAAGAGTGTAATAATAATCCTAATATGGTTTCCACTCAGTCAGACATATCTGAAGATATAAAAAGGGGAACCTGAATTGATCCATATCTGTGATAGACATAGAAAGGTTTTCCTTATTGGTTAATACTCCCTGCAGGGTTTTAAAACTCCCTGCAGGGTTAATACTCCCTGCAAGGTTAATACTCCCTGCAGGGTTGATTTCTCCTGCAAGGTTGATACTCCCTGCAAGGTTAATATTCCCTGCAGGGTTAATATTCCCTGCAAGGTTAATACTCCCTGCAAGGTTAATATTCCCTGCAAGGTTAATAAAAGGTATAGCTCTGATCCTTTGAAGTTTTTGTATCAGAACAATACAGAAGCAGATATTTCCTGAGGAATACCAGCTATTGGCTTCAGCCAGCCCCCCTAGGAACAAATTGACCATATTGGTTCTGTTCCTTGATCATGAGGGTATTAGGTGTCGAGGTCGAAATTTTCAAGCTGATCTTCCAAATAAAACCTGCCATCCCATACTAATTCCCAAACACCATCATCTTACTAAATTGTTGGTGGAAGAATATCATAGGAACTTGGCGGAATGGCTACAATATCAGCCGATATCAGGTGTAATTTTTGGATAAATCATGGTAGACAGGCAGTCAAATATTACCTCAAATCTCTCATTAAATATAATAGATCTGAGTGTAGGCTAGTCTCCTATCTAGGTCCCCCTGAACTTCCCGCTGATAAAGAGATCCTAAAACCATTTGAGGTCAATGGGGATGACTATACTGGGGATACTATAACATCAGGAGATAACTCTCCCCCCGATCAATATATGTCAGCATATTCACTGGTACCTCTATCAAGACTATAATTTTAAAATAGCCAAAGACCACAGTGCCGAAACCACTATTGAAATGTTCCGGCGCTATGTGGCCTGGGGTGATGTCACAGGAAGCGGACCTTCAGTTTTCGCCGACCCCCAGTGTGGAAATTATCCACCAAACACCCTCTCATAATTGGTAGAGTGGTAGTTTGTCCACCCCCCCCCCCCCTAGTGAGAGGTATTTTCCGCTCATAATAGGAGGGCGCGTATAGGGATATGTATATATATAATTGTAATGGTAATGGGTAATAATTAAGGTAATTTAAGTAAATGATTAGTACTGGGATAGGATCAATTAATATTCCCAGTGGTTAATAAACATTGCACTTAAATAATTAGCACCTTAATTTGGAGCGCGGTCATTGGTTGCCGCCCATAAATACTAGCCACTAAGATTTATGTACGTGGCTATAGGTAGGGTGGCCGCTAGCCGCTGCCCATCGGAGAATCAGTACACCCAGACCCTCCGTGAAGATAAAATCAATTGTTAATAGACGTGCTTGTCTACAAGTTCACTACCAGCCCTCACCGAGTTAACATCTCTTATTAATATGAAGAGATTTTGTACATACGTTAATTTTGTACATATATAGTGTTAAATCATAGGACTGTGTTAAAATACAACACACTGATAACAATCCGCCGCGTCAAGTTACTGGTGTGATAACCACTTGACGCCGACCACGATTACGCCTCCACCTCCGCTCTTGTCATTTACGGGCGGCCTGATCACGGGCGACCACATCGGATTACAAGACCATTGCAATATTGATCCAAACCTACAGCCTTAATTCAACCCACTATCCACCAAAAAGTATCCTAGTTAGTTAAGTAGCTGGGATGATGTGTCGGGTGATAGTCATGGGTTTGATCGAATAGGTAAGAAATTCAGATTAAATATGTATGTAATATAAATTCCTACAACAGTGAAATACATGCAAAGCATAAAAACAATGCAAGTGTGTCTCGCAACCATAACACAGACAAAAAGAAAAAGTTGACTGGTTGCAAGTCGAAGAAAAATATAAGTTGGAGGCAGAGTGTTTAGTACTTATTATTCATTAGTGTGTAACCCACACTTAGGTGAAGCGAGTTTTGTTATGGAAAATGTGCCTTTGGAGGGAAGTCTATAATCTCTGAAGGGTTGAATGAGAGAGTAAAAGATTGTGTGACCATTTTGCTGGGTGATCTTTACTACTCCTTCTACTGTTTGTTGTTCTCTCTTTCCCTGAGCCTCTAGCCCGCTGACCCTTGTAAATACGGAGACGGGTTTTTGATAATGATGATGATGATGTCTAGCATGGTGTAGTTAGTTTTTTGTTTGTTAATGTGTAGCCTAGCTCATTAAATAGTCTCTTTATTATGTAGTGTCTTGGGTGGCATAGTAATGTTTGTTGTTAGTATATATGTATATATATATATATATATATATATATTATATATATATATATATATATATATATATATATTATATATATATATATATATATATATATATATATATATATATATATACAAATATATATATATATATATATATATATATAAAATATATATATATATATATATATATATATTTTATATATATATATATATATATATATTTTATATATATATATTATATATATATTATATATATATATATATATATATATATATATATATATATATATATATATATATATATATATATACAAATATATATATATTATATATATATATATATATATATATATAAATATATATATATATATATATATATATATATAATATATATATATATATATATATATATATATATATATATATATATATATATTATATATATATATATTATATATATATCATATATTACATCACAAAGGACTGGCCAAGGCACAACAAAAGAGGTAACACAAAGCCCACTTAGTTGCCAGTCCCTATAAAGAAGACAATAACATAATAAAAAAAAGGGGTGGGCCAAATTAGTTCGGGAGGTGTCTTGTTACTCTTCTCTTGAAAAATTTTTTAGTCGTAGGAAGGTGGAAACATAGAAACAGGAAGAGATTCCAGACTTTATCTGTGAAAGGGATGAAAGAGTAAGATACTGATTAAAAACTTGCCCTTAGGAAGATGGCCATAATAGGAATGAGAATGAGTAGAAAGTCTTGTGCAGCGAGGCCGCGGGAAGGGGAGAGGCATGGAGTTAGCAAATTCAGAAGAGCAGTGAGCATGAAAATAACGGTAGAAGATAGTAAGGGAAGCAACATTGCGGCGGTGATTTAAAAATTGAAGCAGTCAGTCAAAGGAGGTGAGTTGATGCGACGAAAAGCTTTGACTCAACCCTGTTTAGCACAGCTGTATAGTGGATCCTACGCAAAAATGTGAGACATACTTCATACATGGGTGATAAGGCCCTAAAGATCAAGCAACTGGTAGGGAAAAAAGGACGCGACGTCACAGGACACTACTTTTTTAGAAGCTTGTTTTAGCAAGAGATGAGATGTGATCTAATTCAGATTTTATGAAGTATCACGCACTAAGTTCTTAAAGGGTTTTTATTTAGGCGAAGAGATTTTTAGCATTGGTTTCTTTAATCAGAGATATAGAAGATCAGAAGTTAGCGCTCGGTGCATCTCTCAG
>JACEEZ010025603.1:20000-57297 GCA_016584305.1 Chionoecetes opilio | reverse complement strand
ACCAAAAACATACACATACATATAAAATACACAATCAATACATACACATACACATTACTCATTAAATTATACTATATATATTATATATATATATACACACACACACAATGCATGCTAAGGCACCCACAAGCTATACATATGCAAAGGAACTATTGTTATCAATGACAAACATGCAAAATATAAAAGAGTTCGTAAATAACAATACAAAAATCAGGGAATAATGGTACTGCTCAAGATGATCATAATAACAACTAGGGGGGGGGGGGCACTCAGTATAGCGCATACCTCCGCCCGAATATTTCATCAAATATATATATATATATATTATATATATATATATATATATAATATATATTAATATATATATATATATATAATATATATATTATATATATATATATTATATATATATATTTATTATATATATAATGCACTCAGTATGAGCGCTGTGGAAATTATCCATAAACACCCTCTCGTAATTGGTAGAGTGGTAGTTTGTTTTGCTCCCCCCCCCCCCACTAGTGAGAGGTATTTTCCGTTCAACATAGGAGGGCGCGTATAGGGATATGTATATATAATTGTAATGGTAATGGGTAATAATTAAGGTAATTTAAGTAAATGATTAGTACTGGGATAGGATAAATTAATATTCCCAGTGGTTGATATGCATTGCACTTAAATAATTAGCACCTTAATTTGGAGCGACTGGCTATTGGTCGCCATCATAATATTTGTAACCTATCCTGCGTGTATTCGTGGCAGGTATTGGTAGGGGTGCGCCTCGCCGCCACCACGAACGATTGACACGTGTAGGTAGGATTGGGGTGGCCGCTAGCCGCTGCCTATCGGAGAATCAGTACACCCAGACCCTCCGTCGAGTTAATATCTCTTCTCTGATTAATATGAAGAGATGTTGTACATACTTTAATTTGTACATATAGTGATAAAACAATAGGACATGTGTTATGAATCAACACACTGATGATAGCCGTGCGTCAGTAACTTGGTGTGAAAGCCCTACTGACGCTGTAACGAAACACTCGCCTCCGCCCACCGCTTCTGTATTTCACGGGCGGCCCTGAACACGGGGGACCACATCGGATCACAAGACCATTGCAATATTGATCCAAACCTACAGCCTTAATTCAACCCACTATCCACCGATAAGTATCCTAGTTAGTTAAGTAGCTGGGATGATGTGTCGGGTGATAGCCATGGGTTTGATTGAATAGGTAAGAAACTCAGATTAAATATGTATGTGATATAAATTCCCACATTGGTGCCCCTAGTAGAGGAATATTGATGATCATGTGATTCAAAGTGGTTGTTAATTGTGACGTAGTTATGAGCCTACCACAATCGCTGGTTATGAGGCTGGAGGCGGGGGTTTTCGCGGCGTCAAGAATGACTCAGCTGTTCAACTACCATATGCCATTACGCTGTGGTAGTAGATAGCAACAGAGGTTGCGTAGTACTAGTTAGTTGTAGTAGTTAGGTGGTGGTTGCAGTTATTTACGCCTTGCTCCGCGTCTTGTTAGGCCGAGTAGGCCCTACCACCACTTAGATAGAATTCATTATCAACTAACAATGTTTTTAGTAACGTAATCTTGCATTTAATATTTCATTTGGGTAAAACTTTGGAAGAAGTCCTTCACCCCTATCTTTTTTTCTTCCCCCTATAGCCAACAAGCCTGGGGAACTGGCGGGAATACGGGGTTTTTGGGTGGGGGAAGCAAATATAAGTGATTTATGGCTCCCCAAAAAATCATCAAAGTCACTATATGTAAAAATCTAACCTAACCTAACTTTAACCACAAAGTATACCTAACCTAACCTAACCTTAACCACAAAGTATACCTAACCTAACCTAAGCTTAACCACAAAGTATACCTAACCGAACCTAACCTAACCTTAACCACAAAGTATACCTAACCTAACCTAACCTAACCTTAACCACAAAGTATACCTAACCTAACCTAACCTAACCTTAACCACAAAGTATACCTAACCTAACCAAAAATTAAACCCACAAAGATACCTAACCTAACCCAAAACCTAACCAAAAGAAACCCTAACCAAACCAAACCCTTAAACCCCACAAAGATCCTAACCTTAACCACAAAGAACCTAACCAAACCCAAAACCAACCTTAACCAAAAGTATACCTAACCAACCAAAACCAACTGGATTAAAATTTTTTGGAGGACCCATATTCTAGGGGTCTGTGGGTTTAACCGGCTGAGCGCACCTGGAACCTTTACAGAGGGTGAATACAATAAGAAACAAAAGGCGGTAGTTTTTTTCAGTCAAAACCCGGAAAGGGAGATTCCCAAAAGTTTTTCCTTTTTTTGATTATCAATTAAAATCATGACGGAAGGGACTTTACTCATTAGCTTAAATTGGGGCGGACACTTATATAATGGTTAAACAGTGGGAAACAAAAATATAGAAAATTTTTAAAGGTCTGTAATGGTTAAAAAAGAAAGGGGGAAAAATATTAGAAGGTTATCAAATGAAGAAATTTAAAAGAAAGGGGGGGATAAAAAATATTCATTTTGTGTTAAAAATATAACACGAAAAAAGATTTTGAAAAGAAGAAAGAGGGATTACTGGAGTGTTCAATTCCATCACAGCTAAAGCTTCTTTAACCAAAATTTGCAAGGTAATGAACGGGCCCCCCCCCCCCCACAGGGAGATCACGATTATTAGGCCTGAGGGTAACAGCTATACACCCACCCTCAAGTTTTTTTAAAGATCCCTCGTTAGTGGGGTAGTTACCCCGCACCGTACGCAAATAAAACCCCACCGTAATTACGATTCAAACTTCTCAGCCTACCAGTAAACCACTTAGGTAAACTCAAATAAAAGATAAAAAAACCCTTATCGGGGGCGACTTCAGGAAGTACGAAAAATAAATTTGGGTTTTATGTGAGGGGAACAACCCCCCTCCACATGTAAAATCTTTCAGATTGTTCACGAGAGTTAAAAAGGTTAATTTTGCGCCCTGGATTTGCCTAACCTGTCTCCGTGGTAAACATGCTTCAAATGCTGCCCTAAAGCTTAAGAATTTGTGGGAAATGTAAAAAATTTTCATAAACGCTTTTTGTCCTAACAGTGATAACAATTAGACCCTACAGTATTTAAAAGGCAGTCACAATAAGATAGTTCAGCAGCTGTTCCCACTGCGGAGTTGAATGTGAGCCATAAGGTCTTCAGTCAATGTAAAGACGATTTTTGACGTGGTGCACAAAGACCCTTCATACCCAGGGAGATAGTAATTTTACAACCTACCATAATTAATAAATTAAACATACCCATATATTTTTTCTTGCCAATAAGAGGCTAAAACCTATGACATAGTTCAACCCCCTGTCCAATTGGGAAGATATAAATGAGGGTAGCGCTGTAGTAGTAAAAATTTTGGTATCAGTTTAAACTGTTAAGGACAAAAAGGGACACAGCTGAAATGCTGAGGGTAAAATGTTTAAATAGTTAGAAATCCCTTAAAGACGTTGAGGACTTTTCCAATTACTAATAGGAGCCGATTTTTTTGGGCGTTTAAGGAAGGTCATCAAAATAATAACGTCTCAATTTCACTAGTGCTGGTGGTAAGGTAATAATGGGCCCCATCCCAATCCCCATACAGTCGAACAGGAGGTATTCCTAGCATCCCAAAACCCCCCTTTTAAAATTTACCAGAATAGGAACCCTTTCTTGCCCACACCAAAAAGTGAGGTTTTAGGGAAAGTGGTATTCCGTTCAAATGAATATTTTGCCACTAATGAAAACCCTAATAATTGTGTCGCGAGGAGATAGAAACCCTCAAATTGAATACAGGTTTGGTTTAAAGGCCCTCCTGGCTGAAAAGGGTAATAAAAACCCAATAGGTTTCCACTCAGTCAGAATATTGAAATATAAAAGGCCTGAATTGATCCCGATCCTGTGATAGACATAGAAAGGTTTTCCTTATTGGTTAATACTCCCTCGGGGTTAAATTACCCCCTGAAGGTTAAACTCCCTGCGGGGTTAAACCCCTGCATTTTAATACCCCTGAAAGGGGTTAATATCCCCTGCAAGGTTAATACCCCCTGCAAGGTTAATATCCCTCAAGGTTAATACTCCCTGAAAGGTTTATACCCCCTGAAAGGTTTAATACCCCCTGAAAGGGTTTAAACTCCCTGAAAGGGTTTAAACCCCCCTGAAAGGGTTTAAACTCCCTGCAAGGTTAATACTCCCTGCAGGGTTAATACTCCCTGAAAGGGTTAATACTCCTGAAAGGTTAATACTCCCTGCAAGGAAATTTTTCCCTGAAAGGGTTAATACTCCCTGCAAGGTTAATACCCCCTGAAAGGGTTTAATTCCCTGAAAGGTTAATACCCCCCTTTTTGTAAAGGGTTTAAATACCCCCTGCAAGGTTAATATCCCTGAAAGGTTAATACCCCCCTGAAAGGTTAATACTCCCTGAAAGGGTTTAATACTCCCGCGGGGTTAATACTCCCCTGAAAGGTTAATACTCCCGCAAGGTTAATATTCCGGGAAAGGGTTATAAAAGGGATCTCTGACCCTTTAAAGTTTTGTATCAGAAAAATACAGAAGCAGGTTTTTTCCTGAGGAATTAGCATTGGCTTCAGCCAGCCCCCATAGGAACAAATTGACCAAATTGGGGTTCTGTTCCTTGTCATGAGGGTATTAGGTGTCAGGTCGAAATTTTAAGCTGATCTTCCAAAAAAAACCTGCATCCCATCTAATTCCCAAACGCCATCATCTTTTAAAAATTTTTGGTGGAAGAAAACATAGGAACCATTACATGGGGGAATGGCTAAATTGGGCCCAACAGGTGTAATTTTTGGATAAATCTGGTAGACAGACAGTAAAAAATACCTCAGATCTTATTAAATTTAAAGTCTGAGTGTAGACTATTCTCCTATCTAGGTCCCCCGAACTTCCCGTGATAAGACCCTTTAAAACCCTTTGAGGGCAATGGTGATGACTATCGGGGTACTATGACATCGGAGAAACTCTCCCCCCCCCCCGACAAGTATTGTCTGGATTTCATGGGACCTTATAGAATGTTAATTTTAAAAAAGCTAAAGACCCCCGTGCGAAACCCACTATTTAAAGTTGGCCATGTGGCTGGGGGGTGATGTCACATGAAGCGTAAATTCAGTTTTCGCCGGCCCCAGTGTGGAAAAATTACCAAAAACCCCCCTCGAATTTGTGAGTGGGAGGTTTGGGTTTTTGCTCCCCCCCCCCCCAGTGAGAGGTATTTTTTCCCTTCATCATAGGAGGGCGCGTATAGGATATTTATAATAATTGTAATGGTAATGGGTAATAATTTAAGGTAATTTAAATAAATGATTAATATGGGATAGGATAAATTAAAAATTTCCCCGTGGTTAATAAGCATTCACTTAAATAATTACACCAAAATTTTGGGGCGACTGGCTATTGGTCCCGTCAAATATTTTTAACCTTCCTGGTTATTGTGGGAGGATTTGGGGAGGGGTGCGCCTGCCCCCACCACGAAGATTGAAAAGTGTAGGTAGGATTGGGGGGCCCCTTGCCCCTCCCTATCGGGAACAGTACACCCCGACCCCCCCGTCGAGTTTTAATCTCTTCTTATTTAATATGAAGAGATGTTGTAAATTTAAAAATTGTACATATAGTGATAAAAATAGGGCATGGTTATGAATCAACACACTATGATAGCCTGCGTCAGTAACTTGGGGGTTAAAGGGCCCACTGACGTGTAAGAAAAACTCGCCTCCGCCCACCCTTCTGTATTACGGGCGGCCCCGAACAGGGGGACCATGGGTCACAAAGACCATTGCAAAATTTTTCCAAACCTACACCAATTCAACCCCCTATCCCCCGATATCCATTATCCCCATTCCCGTTGTTTTAAATAGGGGATATGTGTGGGTGATAGCCATGGGTTTGATTGAATAGGTAAGAAACTCAGATTAAATATGTATGTGATATAAATTCCCACAAGCGCATACCTCCGACCGAATATGTCAGCAATTGGTTGCCATGGCAACAGTTGTTAATAGATTTCATCCAAAATTAAATCAGTTATTCCTTATACCAAACAGACTTGGTATACCGAGTTTGGTCCAAATCTATGGGTAACTTTTCGAGAAATCCTGTACAAAAAACGGGACAGACAGACCGGACGGACAGAACAGGACAGACAGACGGGACAGTCGGGTGAAAACATAACCCCTGCAACTTCGTTGGCGGAGGTAACAACAATAACGGTGACAAAAATAGCTGCGTCCACACTGGCAACAAAACATGTTGGCAACACAAAATACAACATATTAGGCAACAAGTTGTGAAGTCACTATAATACATTGTTGTAGACTTGTTGGTGCTGATATGTAGGTGATATGTTGGTAACACTGGTGTGGACGAGTTAATGGAGATATCTGGGTAGACACACACAGACACACAGCAACAGTGACGACGTCAGTTACAGTGTATACGTCACGCTCAACTTACGACAAAACCATGGAGTGGACGAGAGATTAAACGGTACAACTGATAGATTGTTACCGTGAACACACTTTGCTCTGGGATCCCACCCATGTAGTACATTATAAACATAGATTTAAGAGGGCAAATGCGTGGCATGAGACCGGAGGAATTCTGAAAGTGGAGAAAGATGAGGCAGAAAAAAGGGAAAAAACAGTATTGCATTGTTCAGAAGAGAACTGATGAAAACAAAAGAGAGAAAATTTGGCTGCTGAAGGAGCTGTTCATGTTGTGTAAATAGGACGGTATCACCCAGACTCTACGTCGGTGTCTCCTCCGATGCCCACACAAAATGACTACGGCAGCAGCTGCCGTCAAGAAGTCCTCACACGCCGACATGACTTTCACCTTTCCAGAGACCAAGTGTGGACGGCCTCACCAAAGTCTACTCTTGTACCCAACATATTGCCAACAATGTAACCCACACTGTTTCATAGTACATTGTTGTAGATATGTATCCAAATGTCGACTGTTGTGTTTCGGGCAGTGTTTTCAACTTGTCTGAAGACAAAATGTGGCCAGTGTGGATACCTCTTAGTTACAAAAACAATGAGGATACAGGAAAGTTGTCGTTTTGAGGTTGTGAAGCTTGCCACACATTCTCTTGAATGATATTGTGAGACTACTCTCTCTCTTCTCCTCTCTCTCTCTCTCTCTCTCTCTCTCTTCTCTCTCTCTTCTCTCCCCTTCGTCTCTTCTCTCTCTCTCTCTCTCTCTCTCTCGTCCTCTCTCTCTCTCTCTCTCTCTCTCTCTCTCTCCCCTCTCTCTCTCTCTTTTCTCTCTCTCTCTTCTCGTTACTTTTCTCTCTCTCTTTTCTCTCTCTCTCTCCCTCTCTCTCTTCTCTCTCTCTCTCTCTCTCTCTCTCTCTCCCTGTTTGTTTGTTGTTAATATTTTGTCAACATGTGGTTGACGCGAGCTTTTGCCTAAAGCAGCCCGCCTGTGGGAATTATGGCATTACAATAAAAAAAAGGGCAGTGTATTGGAGCTACCTTAAGGGTGGGGGGGTACTCCCCAACGGTGGAGGTGAGAGTGGCCAGAGGGACAGATCTAATTTTCCGCAGGGAGCAGCGGCGGGGGGCCCCCCGGAAAGTCCCGGGGTGGGGGAGAGGTGGGAAAGGGGTTTTCCCCTTTAAGGGGGGGGGGTTTTGGGGCCCCGCACTTCAGGAAGTTTAAAAAAAAAAAAAAAAAAAAAAAAAACATTAAAAGAGCACTTAGTAAACATAGTTTGATCAATTTATTTTTAAACATGGATTCACCAAGGGGGAGGGGCATGTCCCCAACCCCAAATTTTTTGAGGTTTTTTAAAAAGGAAAATTTTCGAGGCGGGGAGATAAAGTTAAGGATTATGATAGATATATCTGGACTTTAGTAAGGCCCTTTGACAAAGTTTCCACACGACGACTCTTTAAAAAAGGTTAGGGCTATGGGATAGAGGGGAAGGGTTTTTCAAATTTGGAAAAAGAGCTTGGCTAAATAATGAGGCAAAAAAAGGGGTTTCAAATTTAAAGGTTTCCAAATCTGAAAGGGGACTTTTTTTTACCCAAATGGAGTTTTCCCCAAGGGGCTGTTTTTGGGCCCCCTTACTATTTTTTTAAATTTCATCAACGACTTTTGGGGGTTTGTGTGATTAGCCCGTGATTCAGCAAAATTTTTGATGGGTACTAAATTTTGGTAGGATTATTTTGGGGGTCACAGTCCTTTTTTAAACCCGGGGAAAAATAATTTCAGGCAGACTTAGATAAAACTTAACCCAGTGGGCAGGGCAGATGGGGAGATGGAATTTTTAATATTGATAAAAAGTAGCGGGGTTTTAATGTTGGTTAAAAAAAAAAACCCCCGGGGAATTAAAATATACCTAAGCAATGTATCGCCCGAAAAGAAACAGAAGGTTTAAAAAAGGGTTTTTTGGATTGAGGGTGAGGCCCCCCGGGCCTTTCCACCTTTGGAAAAAATGTATTGAGGCCAGAAATAGAGTAAAATTAGAGTATTAGGAATTTTATTTTTCCAAAGTGTTTTAAAAATAGAAGTGCAGAAGTTATTCTAAAAAACTTTATCTGGCTCTAGCAGGCCTCAAAACCCAGACTATGCAGTTCTTTTTGGTCTCTATATTAAGGGGGGATATAGTGTTGTTAGAAAAAAGTTTCAGAGAAGGATGACCAAAATGATCAAGGGGTGCGTAAAAATTTGTTATGAGAGGAGATTGAAGTTAATTTAAAATTTCCCTCACTCGAGAGACGGCCCGAGTAAGGGGCGATCTGATAGAAGTTTTTTAAAGGGGTAAAGGGATTTAATAAAGGAGAGGGAGGAAAATTTTTTTACGGGTTTTAAACCCCGGGTTTGAACAAGAAAATAAAGGATTCAAAATGGAAAAAACGTTTTGAATTTTTTGAAAGGAAAAAGGGATAAAATGGTTCACAAAAAGGTGGTGAATGAATGGAATGGTCTCAGTAGACGGGGTTAGTTGTGCTGAGTCATTGGGGAGCTTTAAAGGGGAGTGGATAGGTTCATGGATGGGGATGAAAGGTGGATGTAGGTAGTGTTAGGTGACAGGAACTACCACGTGTAGGCCTCGCGGCCTCTTGTAGCTTCCTTATTTTCTTATGTTCTTATGAGGTAGTGTGGAGCGCAAAGGGGGAGGTGACCTGGCAGTGTTTCGCAGGTGATGTCCACAGGCCCTGGCGGATTTCCTCAAAGCGGGGAAAGCCGAGGTGGAGATGGTGTAGTCGGTCCCGTACGTGTGGGGGGATGGAGGGGTCTTGGGGAAGTGGGTGGTAGCTGTTGCAGCAGCGGTACCAGGAGGCAGAGGGTGGATGATAGGGCGACTGTGGCCTCGTGTTGCTGGCGGGACAAGGCGGCAAGGCAGACTTTATTTTAAGTAGAGTTTGGGAGAGGCTGGGCAGAACAGCCGTGGTGGGGCTGGGGAGGGCAGCGGCTGATTTTGCAGCTCTGTCAGCTGCTTCGTTGCCACTAAGGCTTACATGGCTGGGAACCCAATTGAGGGTAATTTTGCAGCCACGTGCCGCCAGTCGTTTGGGCCAGAAGAAGAGTGGAGGTGAGGAGGTGAATGTTATCCTGTGGCTGTGTGTCTCTGAGGGCCTGGATAGAGGATTTTGAGTCTGTGTGTATGATGACATGAGGGGAGTGACTCTCCAGGGCGTGGTGAAGAGCGCCACGAAGGGGCGACTAGTTCAGCCTTGAGGCAGCAGGCGTCATCTTTAGACGCCATTGTTTCGTGGTTTGTCCGCTCACAAAAGCCGCTCCCGCTGCTCCTGTGGCAGGATCTATGGACCCGTCTGTAAAGATAGTGAGGGAAGCAGGGGTCGTCAAGTCATCCATGACCTGTAAGCATTTCCAAGCGTAAGGCAGCGGGGAGCCAGTTTTTGTCTTTGGGCGCTCAAGACTGTGGGGTGATTGAGGAGTGATTGGAGGAGTGATTGGAGGGGGGGCTCCAAGGGGGTTTGGCGTAGCGAAGTTCGGGTGAGGGAAGTCCTCGCCCTTACTGAGGAGGGTTTCGTGAATTCCCATAGTGAGAATTGCTTTCTGCAGCACCGCTGGCCAACATTGCCGCCGAAGGTTGTTGCGGGGGCCTGGCAAGATGAGCTCAACCTTGGCGGGAGGTTCGTAGGGGTAGGGCAGGTGGGTCATTTTGGCGAGCAGGCAGGTGGTCCGTTTCTTCGATACGGCGCCGAGTCGGGACTACCTGGCACTCCTGCTGCAGGTTGCAGACCTTAGTCCATCTGGGGGCGTTGATGATGACTCTCGGGCGCTGTTTTGTGTGGCCTCTAGTTTTTGGTGTAGAGTGTTCGTGAGGGAGATAAGGCATGGAGCGCTATAGTCCAGGAGAGAGCGGATGGCGTGAATGTAAAAGGTGCGCTTCCCCGGAAACTGGCCCCCCCCTTTTAAGCCAGTGATTGCCGTAGGACGGAGATCCTGCTGTTTTTCGCGCTCCTGCAGGTAACTACGTGTGTGCGGAGGTTGAGACGGTTGTTGAGCCAGATGCCCAGGTATTGGTGCGACGTGACCCAGGAGAGTGGTGTGTCCAGGAAAATAGAGCGGGGCGCGCGGCGCGCCCACACCCAAAGGCCATGGCCTTGGATTTTGCCACATTCAACTTCAAGCCTAGTTCCCTACACTTGGTGGTTATTCAGTCAACAGGTTCTGGGCTCATTGTGCGTGGGCGGGTTCCAGTGCAGTAGAGGGCAAGATCGTCCGCATAGCAGAGAAGCTTAGTACCGGGGGGGGAGTGGAAGAGAGATGAGTTCTTCCTTTTAGTATGTTAAACAGGAAGGGGGTCAGAATGCTGCCCTGTGGTGTTTCCGTTTTCGTGTTGATGGAGTTGAAACGTCTCCCCCTGAAAGGCAACTCTAGCCGCTCGCCCAAGAGGAAGTCTTTGAGCCATATAAGGAGTCTGCCGCATACTCCCTTGCGACCAGAAGCGAAAGGATCACTCGGCAGTTGGCGAGTTCAAAGGCTTCTCGAGATCGAGGAAAGCTACTGTGGTACCTCCGGAACTGGCAGCGCATAGAAGAGTGGATAGGCATTCAGCTGTTCCCATGCCCTCCCTTTGTAGGCAAGAGTTCTTGATGGAGCGGACCGACCGCCCAGGTTAGCCTGTTTAGGACTATCGGCTCCATGGTTTTGCCCACCAGCTGAGGGGGGAGATAGGGCGCATGGCACCAGGATCTTTGGGCTTAGGTATGGGTATGATGGTAGCCTCCTTCCATTTTGATGGTAGTTTGCAGGCCTCCGGAGGCGTTGAAGAGGGGTGAAAAAGGGGGGAGTGACCATCTGAGCCTGCATTGGTGATCATGGAGTACGTAATCCTGTCAGCCCCGGGGAAGTATCTCCACTCGTCTTAAGTCCCCGGGCGTAGTTCGAGGAGGGTGAGGGATGTGTTGGTGTTTGACTGATCCTCACAGGCGTGGTCAAACTTGATAATTTCTTGCTGGCAGGAGCTCTGTAAATCTGTCGCGTTTTCTCAGCTGGTGATTGCCAGTGCAGGTGCGAGTGGCAAATGAGGAGGCGAGCCTCTCGGGCTTCGCGAGCAGGGTCAGGGTGGGGGGGTCGGATGGCCGCTGTTGCCTGCGATGACTTGTAACTGTTGCCACATTTCCCCGAGTGACGAGTGGGAGTCCGAGCCCTCGACACCAGTTTAGCAGTGCTCCCTCCGAAGGTCAGCTTTCCTTTTGGCAGCACTGACAACTGCCTGAAGGAGCGCCCTTTTTTTGAGCAGTTGGGTTTTTCGGCGGTAGTGTCTGCGGGTGGAGTTAATGCGGCTGTTGAGCTCCCTCACGCGGTTTCGTTATAAAACCAGTAGTCCCGAGGGGGCTTTGTGGTAGAGGAAGTTTGTGAGCGGGATGCTCTCGGATGCGGCGGCGTGAAAGGCATCTGTAAGGGCGGCCCCCTTTTTTGATCAACGGTGAGGGATGGGTCAAGAGTGAGAGGTGTGTTTTGAGGGCGGTTTGAAATTTTTGCCCAATTGGCCAAATTTTTGTTTCCATCTGGGGGCGGGTGGCTGGGAAGAGGGGACTTTAGGTAGGTGAGATGGCAAATTATGGCAAAGTGGTCGCTGGTTAGTGTGGGGTGGAGGGCCCAAGAGGCGCAGGGGGGGGAAGAATGTCGGGTGACAAAGGAGAGATCAAGGCGTCCTCCGTGCATATGCGTTGGCTCTCCGTTGTTGAGGAGAGCAACGCCAGGAGTGCCGGTGAGGGCGGCTCGAGCTGCCGTCCTGCTGAATTGGTGCGACCTGGAGAGTGAAGAAAGGGTGGTGACAGTTAAAATCCCGCCTATGAAGGTCGGAGAGGGTGCGACGTGGGCGAGGAGCTCACCTAGCCTCAAGGGAATTTACGTCGGGAGGCTTATAGATGTTTATAAGACGAGGGTGGAATGGGCAAGATGTAGTGTGACGCCCTGGATTTCTATTCTCGGGCCCCAAGGGATGGAGCTGCGATGGTAGAGCTCTGAATGTTATTCTTTACAAGAATAGAGCATTCCGTTGGCTCCCCCTTGTACCTTGGGTAAGGGAAAAACTTTGGTATCCTCGGAGGGAGACCGGGCGGGATGTGGTGGCTTTAAGGTCTCCTGGAGGAGAAAAAACATCTATGTTTTCTCCGTGGGCTTTCATGGAGGAGGTGGGGCTTTCCCTGGACTCCACGGATGTTCCACTGCAAGAGGCGAAACCCTCCATGATTCTGTTCCCGTCCCTGATGGGTGGGCGTGGCCTCGGCTTTGTCCCTGGGTGGAGCCAGGTTTTTGTGTTGGGATGGTTGAGTCATGTCGGGGGAAAGGTCTGGGCTGCGGTTTTTGTTTTAGTCCGAGGGTTTGTGGGTCCGGTCTGGGTTGGGTGATGGGGAGGGTGATGGGGAGGGGGAGGGGAGGGGAAGTTGTTGGAAGTTTTTGGGTTTTGATGGGGGGAGTAGCGTGAGTTTTTATCTGTGATTTTTTGCTGCTGGGGTTTGGCAGAAGGGGGCTCATGGAGTTTGAGGTGAGCGGGTGAGGAGCGTCTGATCGACTAGTCGCCCTACCAGGGACATCATACTGACGAGTCCATTTCCTTTTGGAGGAGTGTCGCTATGGACATTGACTAGGTGGAGAGGAGGTCTTTCAGAGCTGTAGTGGGAGAGTGACAAGACTCTCCCTGTCTGTAGTCGCTGTGAAGGGGGGGTTTTTGGGGTGTTGCCGTTGGGGTTGGGTGGGGTGAGCTGTGATGTTTTAGGTGGGCTTGATTGTAAGTTGCCACGGAGGGGACTGAAGCAGGATTTAGGGGTGTGAGCGGGGGTGATTTTTGTCGTGTCTGGATCTTGGGAGCAGGTAGGGAAGAACTCCTTTGAGGATGTTGGGAGGAGTAGATTGGTTTCGGGGCGGGGCTGACGAGGAGCGCCCCCTGTGAAGGTTCCTGGTGGGGCCTCGGAGTGTTTCTCCAGCCCTGCGGCTTGACCTTGTATTCCCTGAAGGACGTGTCGTGCCCCTCTTCAATTGGGGTTCCATGCGTGGTGAGCTTTGCCGCAGTTGGGGCAGCACGATGTGATTTGTTCCTTTCTTTTGAATTTCTCGAGACATATGGAGGTGTCGTGAGGGACGCTGCATATACCGCATTTCTTGGCCTGTCGGCAGCGATAGATGGTGTGGCCGAAAGCGTGGCAACGATAGCAGCGCGTGGGCTCCGGGGAGAAGGGCGGAGGGTAAAATGTTCCCACACCCCAGGTCCAGTTGACTGGGTAGAGTTTTGTCCCTTCAGTGTGACGCGAACCTGACGTGTTGAGACTCCATCTCTCGTGGGGGTGCAGCGAGTCGTCTCCAGGACATGGGGGTGTTTTTGAAGGGGCTCCAGCGGGAGGCGGAGTGGGTAACCCATCACTATTCCTGTGATTTTTGGTGGGGTGGGCTGTACTAGGTGTAGCTTCACAGGCTTGGAGTTGACGGATGTGAGGCTTAGAAGAGCAGCTAGAGTTTCTTCAACCTTGGGGTGAAGTAAGAAATCGCTGTCTCTGCCGGGGCGGGCTGTGAAATTCAGCTCTGGTAGACGTCCTCTATGGCGTCTATCAGGGTTAGGGAGTCTCGAATCCTCTGTCTGAGGAACTCATACCATTGGGGTCTGTTGATTGAGGTAGAGCAGTCTGAGGGGCCCGTTGAGGGCGGAGTTTGGTTTGAGCGAAGTGGTTGGAGGGTCCGAGGCTGGGCGGTGTCGGAAAAGTTTTTCCGAGCCAGGGGGGGGGGGGGGTGGTGGGTATGTTGGAGGAGGGGGGCATTTCTGTCTCTGCGGGCCTGGGCTTTGGACTTAACCTCTTTCCATGGCTCAGGGCTGGCGATGTTAGTCACAGTACTAGTGGAAGGTTTGGAGAATCTCTTGTTGTTTAAAGAGGGTAGAAGCGTCGCGTTAGTGGGGTTGTTCGGGTGTGTCGGGGCGGCGGGAGTGCAAGTCCCGTTATCAAGTGTGTCGTTGCTGGGTGTGCTGGACCCGTTGTCAGGAAGTGTGACGTCCATGTCTTGTTCATCATCAGTCGTGTGTTGCCTGGATGACCCGGGATCCTCTCTTCAAGTGGAGGTTGGTGGTGAGTCATGGAGGGGGGTGGGTTGGTGAGACGACCCGGGATTTCTCTCTTTCAAGTGGGGGTTGGGGATGAGTCATAGGGGGGGTGGGTTGGTGAGACGACGGGGGGGTGGCGGAGGTGGGCTGATTGGCTGCTGAGAGAGGGGGTGGTGGCAAGGCTGGTGGTGTTGCCGCCGTCCAGTTTCTTTGAATAGTTTTTACTATTTCTCAAGTTCACAATGAAAAGTATAGAAAATGCTCAAAGGCCTGCCTATTCTCAGACGCCTAGCCCCAGGCCTAACCTCCCCCCCCTCCAGGGGTCGTAGGGATTGACCTTAGGGAAAGCCTGAGATGCCCAGCAAGTGGGAGAGCCTATCACCTAACACCCTACCAGCGGTTTGCCTCTCTGTCCCTCACTAACCCCACCCTGCTATAAGGGTCCCATCAGGGGAGCCCTAAACGGCTCTTCCTTCAGGTTCGGTCTATTAGTATAAGGAACAGAGATTTAGGCAAGTGGCAGATGGAAGTTAAGAGAAAGGAATGAAAAGATTCACAGTTGTGTTGCTGTAAACGGGGTTGGAGGCGGTGGAGCTTTTTTAAGCGTGCGTTCTCTGCCTGCGCTGACCAGTGGTCAACTGTCTTTCTCTCTCACACACACGCGCACACGCGCGCACGCGCACGCGCACACGCGCGCACGCGCACGCGCACACGCACACGCACACACACACATGTAGGCAGCACAGTTTCAAACGGATAAAATTCCAGGAACTCTGTCCTATTCAAAACTCAATCCTTTTGTTCAGTGATAAATGAAATAGGAACCGGGTGGATAGATGTTCCTCAATATTTTTTCTGTATTTTAAAAAACTGAAGAAAAATGCAGCAATTTATTCCTGCTTCACATTTCCCTGTTACAGCGCGCCGACAAGCGCTCAGCTACAGTACAGTACAGCTACAGTACAGTACAGCTCAACAGTCAGACATGTGTTGGCTGTTATTCATTAGGCATTTCGGAAACCAATAATACAAGTGATAGATCTACAATAACGACACGCTGTTCTTTAAGTCTTATTTGAAAACAGACAAAAATCTAAACAAATGCCTGCCATATAGCTGAACATTTCTGGAGAATATAACTAACTATTTGAAAAAATACGCAAATTTAACACATCAATTCGGTCCTTTGAGCTCTAAGGTCCCTACCGGGAGGGTAATGGCTTGTGATCGCGAGTCTACCGCGTGATCAAGACCATGATGAATAAACGCACAAAACAAATGGTGATTCTTGATATAAGAAATATCTGTTCATGAGAGATACACATGTATGAAGGTGTCATGGTCGCAGCTCTGGATCCCTACACTTTGTGGCTACTTTTTCCACCTGTATTATTTAAGTGATAAAAATAATAGTCATATTGAGTGTTACCTGTTATTCCCAGGAGCCTTTTGGATCCAGTCAATACAGTGGACATTATTCATGCAAAATCCATACGTGAAAGTTCTGTTGATTTTTATTTGCATTAGGTTTCCACGACGTGCACGCGCTACCATGCTGTTGTTTCGGGCTGAATAAACTATCAACGCAAACTGTAAAACTCTGCTTCAATATGTAGGTCCGACGATTAGTTGAATTTATAATTTTTTTCATAGCTTTATAGGAAGCAGGGTTGACTTTATCTGCTGTCACGAGCGTCACACTTTTAGTTGATGACAAGTGCAAGAATGTAACTTTACACGAATATAAATGAGAAATGCATTTATATAAGAAAATAGGAGAAATATAACAGAAAGCGAACAATGATTAATAGTTTCTAAAAAACACTTGAAAAAGTCTTTTTGCTCGTGGCGAAAAAATTCACCTGTCCTTTGTCTTTGCGACCTTTTGAGATTTTCGTCAATGGCTTGAACGGTGGCGGCGCGAGATGAAAGCAGATGACTCAATCAGATTGCAAATTTTTCAAAGGTACACGATCCTCCGCCAAGAGCCCCATGCTTGAGAGGGGGGGAGCGACCGGGGGAGGGCTGGGGAGGTCAGGGCAGGACCGCGCGTGATTGTCGTTCGTTTACATTCAGGACTTTTCTCCCTTGCTGTCGTGTGATGGACGTCAGCTGCTCTACTGAACTACCACTTGCTTTGTAGTCTGTACCTCACACATACTGTTTCAAACTTGAAATAAAAGGAAACAAGAATTTGGTAACAAACAAAGACGCTATAGCTGTATTTAATGATCAATAGAAAACAAGACGTGTATGCAAATATATCAGAGTAAAGAACACACGAAAACTTAATGATAAATGTTATGAGAGAATGATACATTAACCCCTTGAGGCCCAGAACGTATTTCCATTGTAATTTGGGACCTTTAGACAATTTTTTAGTGAATATAAGCAACATTATATAGATATGACCTGTTTAGTATCCTTGTCCACTAGCTAATTTGGTATATTCAGTTACTTTTGTAATTTTATGGCTAACAACACACGATTTCATATAGCAAAGGAAAGATACTGGGTCTCAAGGGGTTAATTAACACAAGTGGCCAGATAGAAGATCAGTGCAGAGGCAGAAATAATCACAGCGGCTTCATAACTTCAATAGCACCAAGGTTTCTCCTGATTGCCATTGAGGTAAACAGAGACACGTGAGGGGCAGCAGGTCAGTAAGGGTTGGGGGAACGAGGGAGAGGGAGCTGTGAACGTGAGGGTTTGAGGAGAGGGAAGGTGCAGGGATAAGGGGGGGAGCTGTGAACGTGAGGGTTTGAGGAGAGGGAAGGTGCAGGGATAAGGGGAAAGGTGGCCTGAGGGTAAGATGTACGACAAGACAAGGAGTTAACTTAAGTACTAGAGCAAAACAAAATGTAAGTAATGGACGTAAGAAATTGGGAAGTAATGTACTTCCCAAATTTCAAATGAGAAAGGCCATTTAATAATAATAATAATAATTGTATTCTCACCCGAGGACATACAGTAACAAATAATAACAACAACATAATATTCATACATGAGGAAATGGACTTACTATAGCAAATAAAAGATATATACAATTTTACATGTGGGCATAGATAACAGTAGTTCTACTGTTATTTATGATGTGGGCAATATATACACTGCTGTACATACAAAGCGGGAGACATTTAACCCCTTTACACCCAGATCTTTCCTTTTACCATATAAAATCGTCTGTTGTCTAGCCATAAAATAACGAAAAGTAACTGAATATACCAAATTAGTTAGTAGGCAAGGATACTAAGCAGGTCATATCTATAAAACATTGCTTATATGCACTAAAAATCGTCTAATGGTACCCAAATTCTAATGGAAATTACGTTCTGGGTCTCAAGGGGTTAGTTTTAACGTTGCTGAGAATGGCGATGATTGTCCCCGCGGCCTTGACATTCACAAAGAGTGTCACGGGAGCTAAATCAATGTTGTAATTATAGACTCAGGATTCAGGTCACCTATTGTCGTTTCAGGGATCTGTTTTGTCTTTAATTCATTTTTACGCTCGGATTTATATTCTGCTTCAGTTCAGAGGTGCAATATAAGAAATACTTACCACAAGAATATTTACTCCTCAGCGTCCTCAGTGGTGTTCAGGAAGACATAATAATGATATATTATTCGAGTGAATGGAGAAGTGTGTGTGTGTGTGTGTGTGTGTGTGTCTGTGTGCTTGCTTACTTGTTTGTTTGCTTGCGTGCGTGCAAGAATGCTTTGATGAGTGTGAGGGCTGGGACGTAGAGGAATGAGGAATATGGAGGAACGAAGGATAAATGGGGAGAAGGCAGAAGGACTAAGGATGGTAGTGAGAGAGGGGAAGCAAAGGGTTTTCGCTGAGGGGACAGATCATTATCAGCGCCAAGAGGGGAAAAAGGGTTAGGCCTTAAGACAGGCAAACCTATAGGACAAGGGAGTCACTGTTGAGAGTTCAGCGGTGAGCTCCTCGCCTAAAGGCTGAAGGAGGAAGGAGGACAGTACCTCACGCGGCTTCGGCGGCGTTCATACGTGTGCACACGGTGTCGCGAACGTGATAGTATATTACTGCAGGGATAACTGCAGCGAGTAACCTCACATCGAGTCGTGAGTAACGGGCGAGTAACCGCGACGCGTAGGAGACATCCTGCGTGCCAAGCCTGGCCCGCGTGCCTGAGGTTGCCGACGCAAGGCTGGCAAGGAAAACTCTACGGGATACGACTACCCTGTTTCCGGCCTGCGTCCATGGCGTGCCTCGGCCGAGGCCCCCCCAGGATCCCCGGAGCAGGGCAGGACTCGCCCCACCTCTCTTCAGGGCCCTTGGAGAGCCACTGGGCGCTGGGGCCAGGCACTAGGGGCGGGCGTGGGCCGGAGGTGGAAACTCTACGCGACTACGACGCCCTACTAGATACCTCCTTCAGGAGGCTTCCCCTGGGTTCCCCCTCGGAACCCCGGGGCATTACGAGGCACCTACAACAGGGCCTTAGGACCTCTGGGGTACCACATACAGGTCTTCCTGAAGGCGACGCAGCAGATGGTGATGTATTCACGTGATTGACAAGTGCATGATAGGGCAGGCGATTAAGGAGGCCCCTGGGGGACCTGTATCAAGCCAGGGACTCTAGGGGGGACAGGGAGGGTCGCCCCGGCATAGCCGGGGCTATTGCTAGCCTGGGGAACCAAGCTCCCCGTATCTCCGACGACACGAACGGGCATTGCCCGCTTACCTTCTGTAGAACTTGGAGATGCGCCCTACCCGGCCCCCGACAGGTAGGGGTGCCAGGGTTAGTTGTCATGCCACGCCAGCGACCGATTGGATAGAACCTTAGCGGGTTTGGGGGGGGCGCTAAAACAGGAGCTACATTAACACCCCCCCGTTGAGCCCGCGTACGCAATTTCCCTCCCCCCTTCGGGAGTAGGGCGGCGTGGGGCTTAACAATGAGTATCATTACACAATACACATCGTGTAGGCGTCGCTGAATTTAAGGGACAATAATTAGTAATGAATAGCTTTGTGAATAACAAGTGATGTTAGTGACTGACCGTTTAATCGGAGACACGATTTGATAACTTAATCGTGATAGAGGGTTGGTAGACAGACATCGCTAAACAAACAAACGTAGTAAGGTGGGGAAGGAAGGGGTGGGGAGAGGGGAGTGGGAGGGGAGGGGAGGGAGGGTGTGTGGGCGATTGGTCATGATCGCACCCACTGGGAAGGAGAGGGACGGACGGTGTGTCGGTGCCTCGGAGTCAGTGCACTGCTTGTCTGCTTCGCGGCTTCGGGCCTTCGGCCGCTTCGCCAGCTTCGCCGCACTCAGACTCAGTTCGCCTACATCCGTGAGAAGAGCAGGACGTGTGGCGGTGAGGCTGAGGGAGAGTGTGTGTGTGTGTGAATGTGTGTGTGTGTGTGGTCGCTCCTGACTTTCTCATGGCGTCGGTCAACCTGTTGCTCCCTCGCCCCTGCACTTCAGTATTCGGTAACTTTGGTGTCTTTTCCATGCCGGAGTCGCCTAGAGTAGCGTGCATGTCATCGTCCCGCATCAGGAAAAAGGTGAACGGGCTGAACGCACCGACAAGTCACCCGTGTTTCACCCTGCCTGGCGCCGCTTATAAGGTGACACCAGGTAGTCAGTGCACTCGATAATACCCTCGTTATGTCGAATCCCTCCACATCGCGCTGATCGTTACGGTGTCGAGTTTCTCCCACTTTCTTTATGGTTCCTGCAAAACTACTTTATTCCTCAAGGGTTATAACAACTATACCTCTCACCAACCACCACGTGTCGCAGTGTACCTTTGCTATACTCATGATTAGCTCAAGTATATCACATTTGGGACTCCCTTGTGACATTCAAGAGTGATATCTTCCATCCACACTCTGCCGTCCCAACCACTACCACGTCCTTCTCAAACTCATTCTACTCTCTCTCTTCTCTTCTCTTCATTCTACTTCTCCCTCCAAACTCATTCTACTGCTCCCTCTTCGCGTATTCATTCCCCTTCTCCCCCTTCTTCTTTTCTTCCTTCTTCCCCTGCCCCTCACTTTTCTTCTCTCCCTTTTCCTCCTCCTTTTCCTCTTCTTTTTCTTCTTCCTCCTCCTACTCTTCATCGTCGTTTTGTCATAGTTGCGTAGTACTTAATCTGCGTCAACAAGTTAAGTGTTTTGCTTTGAGTAATACGGAAACATTTAACATTCACGTTCCTACATGTAATTAGTGCATATATTAGATATTCCAATCAACATATTTACAACACATCAAGATCACCTGATAAAAGGGACAGAAGGATACAAGATCTGATAAGGACGGGTCGATAGGACTTAAGTGCCGTAACCCGTCTATAAATAAGAAGTTTTTTGGGTATGATGAACGACGCTGAGGAAAAACTAGTCAATCAGTCAATCCCCAGAAATAGCTGCTGATAACAATGAATCGCGGCCGAAGTAAATAATATTCCTCTCCTTGCTTTAATGGGACGACTGGGCGATTCAGATAAGGAACTGTTATGGTTTCATTCTATTCCAGTTGAAAAANACAGACAGAGAAAGACAGAGACACAGACAGCAGACACAGACAGAGACACAGAGAGACAAGACACAGACAGAGACACAGAGACAACAGAGACAGAGCAGAGACAAGACAACAAAGCACAGACGACAGACACAGAGACAGAGAGACAGAGACACAGACAGAGACACAGACAGAACACAGAGACACAGAGAAGACACGAGAGGACACAGAAGAGAGAGAGACAGAAAGAGACAGAGACAAGACAGAACAGAAACAAAAATTAAGCGATAGATATATAGATTGGGATATAAATTATTGAAATTTAAATGGAACGAATAATATAGAATAAATAGATATACCGATAGATAAAATAGATATTTGTAAAATGTAAAGATAGAACGAGATGAAGATAGAGATAAAGATAAAAAGAGACAGAGATAGCAAGGGCTGAAGATAGAAAGATAGAAAGGAAGATACAGATAGAAAGAGATGAAGGTATAAAGACTGAAATATAGAGATAGAGAGAGAAAGTTTGAGTGAAAAAAATGTAGAAAGAGAAAAAGAGAAAGAAAGAAAAATAGAGAGAAAGATAAGATAGAGAGGAAAAGATTGAGAGAAAAATATAGATAAAGATATATGTTATATATATCATATATTATTATGTATATGTATATGTATATGTATATGTATATATATATATATATTCATATTATTATAGACTATATATATATTATATATATATTATATATATAATACACACAGATAATTGATAAAATACTAAAGTATGTATCTACGTGGGCTATATGACGCACATAATGCTATAATATTCATCACTCCACAAGCGTAACGCCAACGCATACGTTACGCTAATTTCTATAATGCGTAATTTAACCCATACCGAGAATATTGGAGTGCCGCGCGAGGGAGCACAATACAACACATTGAACACATGAACCTTTAATTCTCAAAGTGAATCCCATGAGCAAGGCGATCAGAGTTCAGAATAGCAGGGTAACGAATCGTGGTGAGTGTAAGAGCAGGAGGGGAAAGGGGGAGTGGCAGTGTACCATCTATGGATATCTTCCCACTATTATTTCTTTATCATTCTGTCATTCCCCCTTGACCTGCACACACACACACCCGCGTCCAGGTGAGTGTTGCATTATAATGCATGTGTTTTGCATGAGGGGATACAGGTGGTTTAAGTGATCGCGCGTCCAGGCATGACATATTTGGATGTTGTTGTAGATTCTTAATGCAGTCTCTCATTTACTGTTTATTTATTATAAGTATAGTTATATTTCTCAGTTATTTCAAACGCGCGTTCCACCTTTAACTCGTAACTAGATGACACTTATTTAATATTGAATTTTGTATGGAATTAGTGGTCGGAGATCGTTGTTATGAAGCATTTTTGATGCCTTTCTCTTCGTTCTGGGTTAGTCATCTACGCTCTAGGGAGGATCAAAGTGAGTGTTAAAGAAAAGAAAAGAGAGGTATAAAGATTGCCATTTCTCTCACCTTGGCTTTGCTACGTCCCTGCCTTCCCCTCTCTCGATAGGAGGATGTGAGGGGCCAGTGGTGGTGGTGGTGAATGTAAGTAGTGATTGAGCTAACACCGCACGAGGCAACGTAATTAAGGGGAGAAAAATTTTGGTCAAATATTTATTGCCCCCCCCCCCCCCCCACACACACACACAACACACACACACACAACATACATACATACATACATACATACATACATACATACATACATACATACATACATACATACATACATACATACATACATACATACATACACACACACACACAGTCACACAAACACAAGTACACAGTCACACAAGTACACACAGTCACACAAACACATGTACACACACACAGTCACACAAACACAAGTACACAGTCACACAAACACAAGTACACACACACACACACACACACACACACACACACACACACACACACACACACACACACACACACATACACACACACGTAAACACACACAAAAAACCAAAAAAAACCAGTGATCATATTAAAGTGATTATATGGGCGGAGAAAAGGCATTTTTTTCTTTTTCATTTTTCTTTTTATGTTATTCATTCACTATTATTATTATTATTATTATTGTCCAATTGTTTGTTTCTTATATATCTCTTTATTCTTTTTTTCTTCATATTTTTTGTTATTCTTATTTTCTATTCTTATATTTTTCCTGATCTTATTGTATTTCAATTATATTCTGTGTGTGTGTCGTTCCCAAGATGCATTAGTTACTTTAAATCAAATAATCATGGGAACTATGACAGATAGCTGCACTGTTCATTATCTTATAGGTTGGAACTTGAGTACTGAAAGAGTGAATCCGTACACGTGGGGCTGTGACACGCAGCTTTCATTTTTCAACATTTATTAAACACATTTTTATAGCTACTGCTAAAAACAACTACATAAAAACACTTCATGTCTAGCTAACACTTCCTAGACATATAAATCTTAGGACAACATGGTATACACCTACACAAGGTAAACACTCGTGTCTAGCTAACACTTCTAGACATATAACTTCTTAGGACAACATGGTATACACCTACACTAGGTATGTATAAACTGTGCACATCAAGTACACTTCAGCCACTACAGAAAATCTATATCACTTACCATGACGGTATACGAAATAGCGTCGTAACGGAGAGGGCCTTCATCTTAACAAGGGAGGGAAGGTTCTTTACATGTGGACTTATTCAAGGGGTGTTTTTAAGGATTAGTCTACAATGAGCGAAGGGCTCAGTGTATCTGCTCTCCTCTCATAATAATAATAATAATAAAAAGAGAAAGCAGGAGATGGGGAAGTGGGGACAGGGAGAAGAATAGATGGGTGGAGAGAAAGGAGGCTAGTATGAGAAAAAGTCTCCTTGGCTTAACCCAGGTGCTGTAACGTGTTTGTATGTTGTGTGGGCGGTCTGGACACGCTTTCTCAACAGCTCGATCAAACAGAAAACCACTCTGGGACGGCTTGGCAGGGCATGGGTCACGAAATATGGAGCCCCGGACACAACCAAGACAACTCCGGGCCACCTCCGCCGCCCGCCGCCAGAGTTTATTCAGTTTTGTTTGATATTCTTGTGTTATTTTTTTACTTCTATCTTCTGATCTTGTTTGACTCCTTTCTTCTGGTCATGTCTGACTTCTTTCTTCTGGTCTTGTCGACTTCTTTCTTAGTATCTTTTTTGTTTTGTTTCTTGTTTTGATTATGGGTCGTAGTTTATATTTGTTCTGTCACTACCATGTACGCGCGCACACCCCCAAACGCCACGGCGTCCCGCACGGGCGGCTGGTATCATACTCGTCCCCATTGGTCCGGCGGCCAATATTTAAAAGGCCACTAGTTTAGGAGTTGGTTCAACCCGAGCCCTGTATACCTGAAACTAAATTGTTTAGTTGGTACCCTATTTGGTCATACTGAATGACCGGTAGTAGAATTATAGAGGTGTGCACTACCGTATAAGGACCCAAAATAGATTGGCACCCATAATCAAAAATATGTTCAAATTATATCGATAAATATCCTTACTGCTGCATCTGTATTGCTCCTATATGGTCATGTTTGGTATCAAATGACCCACATGACTTTGTACACTCATATTATGCCTCAATATAATGATTATATTGGACTGTTTGATTTTTTTTTTTAAATGTCAATTTTTAACCGAAATTTTTACTTCGGATTTGATTTCCGCAGTGCGATAAATTTGCTATTTTTCTAAAAGTTCACAGAATCTTGGCAACTATTATCTAAAAAAACTTCCTGCTTCATTACTAGTTCTTCTCATATCATATATGTGGTATTTCATTAACATTTCTTAAAGATAGTGCTCTAAAATGTAACCATACCCCCTAATTTAAAAGGACGCCCGAAAATATTTGTTTTCTAGTTTATTGATATTTCAACACAGTACTCTGGAAAATACTTCTGAGCATTGTTTAATACTATATGATGATATTTACTTCAATTGTGTAATATTTGATATCACAAATAATATTTATACTCGGGATTTTCAATTATATATTTTTACGATTTCAAATATTATATTACATGTATTATATAATGCTGCAAAATAATTAACGTCTTATTTCATGAAGCTATATATCACTTCCAAAATCACTGATAATTAGGGCTAAGTTCACAAATACTAGTTCTATCGGAGGAGTTCATCATCCGATTCATCATCAGACTGTCCGCCTTCATCTCCTGTTGCTGTCGGATTTTTCGGATTTGCACATCGCTGGCGGCAGGCGCATCCAATTGAACATGCCAGCTGATGCTTCTTACACGTACATCTCGCGGTCGTGCACATCAGTGTTTTACAGCCACAGGTCAGCAGCTCTTCGCACACTGCTGGAACAGCATCAAGTGTGCAAAGTGTGGGATGCAGAATTTGTGAATCATCAGCATACCAACCACATGTTTCTGGGCTGGGAAGATTTGACATTGGACGGCTTGCCCCAGCCCATACTGCAGCCTGGTACTGCGCACGTTGCAGGTGCAGTACCAGAGCATTATGGGTAGGTGGGAGCTTGTCTGGGTCACTGACTCGATGGAACATTTTTTCCCGCAGGTCATTACTGATAGTGCGTCTGAACTTTTGTCATATATTTTTCATCACAAATGATTCTGCCTTGTCGAAATCTGCCTGGGACATTTCACAAAACGAATCAAGTAAGTGTGGATCAGAGATGAACGCCTTCCAACACGTCTTCTTTCCTTGTCCGAAAACTGGCTTGTGGAATCACATCCAGTAATTGCGTGAAAAGAAAGGATGGTTCCCGGATTTCTGGCTTCAATGATTCACGTATTAGATGAACTGGTATGTAGCGGGTTTTTTCACCGTACCAGCATCCATCCACCTTCTGATGCGATCACCTCACGAACACTCCTTGGGAGTGTTTCTTGCGTCTGCCTGATGCAATGTATGCAATTGTTTGACAAATCTGCAGAATATCTTTATGAATTTCTGTCCTCAATTGCTCATCATCATCTTGGTCTTCAGGTACGATGATCCATTTGAAAAGTGTGTATAGACTGTCTGGTACACATGCTTCTGATGATTTTCTGTTGACATCGTCATAGCCTGGGTGGCCTGGTGTCGCTGACAAATCTGCCCGTAGCCTGGATGCAACGTAGTGAAGCGATTTTACAAAAGTGAAATCATGTCTGCTGAGCTTCTGTATCATGGGATCCTAAGGATTGTTCTGTCGACATTGATTCTGTGGCAGTCGCCAAAGCCTCAACTGCTTCTCCTGAGCTTATTGTTGGAAAGAGAAGGAGTGGCTTGCTCCTGTTGTTCTGTCGTCTAAAAGTTATTTTGTCGCCGTAGTGAGTTTTTAGTTAAAGTTTCAGTTTGTGCGAGTGGAGTGATGCCTCGCTGATGCCGGCGGCACAAGAGCATGTTGTGTGTTCCAAAACATCGTCCATACTATACACATAACCTTGCTCGAATCCAGCGTCCAAAGTTTTAACAAGGTTTTTAAAGCATGTTTCCTGTAACCCAATATATCGATCATTGGTTGAAGTGGACTCTGCAACCGTGGCACTGGATTTTTCTGCCTGATACTTACAGTACTTATGATAGTGGACCTCGTATGCAATGGGGTCGTTGTCACCTATTCTGCATTTCAATTTGTAGTTATGTGATGCCACGCGTTTTATCACATCGCTGACTTCGTCAGATTGCACCTGAATGACTGGCTCTCTTTGCGACTCTGACAGAATATGCACATTTAAAGTCTACAGCTTGGACAACAGTTCGTGTCAGGGGTGTTTGATCCACAGCAACATGCTGCTCCTGATTGAGAAGGAGGTCCTTGGTATGTTCCCGTTGGTAACGTTCAACAGGGCGTGAAGGGTTGACCTTACTCGTGAAAGAAGCATAAACTCTGTTTGTGCCACATTGGATAATTATCAGTTACACTTCAAGATCCCATTCAATGCTATGAAGTGTTCGTGCAATGTGTGATCTTCGTTGGTTTTTCGTACTTTGTAGGCTGCGATGATCCGTTCAATGCCCTGTCGACTGGCTTTTGACAGTTGGTGTCCATTTTTTTTGACTGACAAAAACACACAAGGTCCAGTTCGTAAGTATCTTTCTGCGTTCGTAGGAACGACTGCCACAGGTTCTATATTTTCAGCCATAATGATAGTTTGTTAGGAAAATCTACCTGGACTTGCTGTTAGATGCTATGAGCTACAAGCACTACTAGTTCTACTGTTCATGTTTTCAGTAACTGTCCATAGTGTGTCTTCAACGATAAGTAACATCGTTACCTGAAAAGAGAGAAAAAATAAGTCTTATTATTTTTTTTTTTCTCCAAATTGTTACATACATGTACATTAATTTGTTAATTGGATTGGTGCTGTAAGATGTAGAGCCATTCTTCGAGTTCAACCCTGAAAATAAATGAAAACAATAGATGCAAGTTACATATTTCAAAGTAATTTGTACATCTAATCGTATTGTAGAGTAAATATTATCAGTAGTATTATAAAGTATGCTCAGAAGCATTTTCCAGAGCACATGTGGTGAAAATAGCAATAAAACTAGAAACAAACAATTTCGGGCGTCTTTTTAAAATTAGGGGTTATGGTTACAATTTTAGCATATCCTTAGAAATGTTCAATGAAATACCACATATATCATATGAGAAGAACCAGTAATGCAGGAAGTTTTGAGATAAATAGTTGCTAAAGATTCTGTGAACTTTTAGAAAAATAGCAAATTTATCGCACTGCGGAAATCAAATCCAAAGAAAAGTTTCGGTTAAAAATGGACATTTTATAAAAAAATTCAAAACAGTCCAATATAATCATGCCATAATCAGGCATAATATGATATACAGAGTCCATGTGGGTCATTTTGATACCAAACATGACCATATAGGAGCAATACAGATGTAGCAGTAAGTGATATTATCGATATAAATTTGAACATATTTTTGATTATGAGTGCCAATCTATTTTGGGTCCTTATACGGTAGTGCACACCTCTAGAATTCTACTACCGGTCATTCAGTATGACCAAATAGGTGTACCAACTAAAAAAATAGTTTCAGGTATACAGGGCTCGGGTTGAACGAAACTCCTATTTTGACCATCCGGCCGCCGGACCACATCCCCCAATTCCAGATATAACACATGTAGAGGAAAAATATGAGTGAAAAAAAGGAGTGAAGGAAGTGGAGATTAAAGTGTTTTGTAAGTTTTATTACCAAAGAGTGGACAGGGGGAGAAGGACTCCGTATCGCGGAGGGACCTACAGTTTATCGTGGGATCCGAACCACTGATAGTGGAAGGAGGCGAGCGGAACGGAGTGGATTGTAGGAGTATAGAGTTTTGCAGCAGCGTAAAAAGGGGAAGAGTACCTCCGTATAGCAGAGGGGTCATTGAATTTAATGTGGCCTCATCCGAACCACGGTAGGATAGTAGCAGTGAATTGGAGAGAGGGGGGGGGGGGGGGGGGGGGAGCGGAACGGAGTGGATTGTAGAGTAAAAAGTTTTGCAGCAGTATAAAGGGGGAAAAGAATACCTCCGTATAGCAGAGGGGTCATTGGATTTAAAGTGGCCTCGTCCGAACCACGGAAGGATAGTAGTAGTGGCTGAGAAGGACAACGAAGAGATTATCGACCGACTGGCTTCCACACCGATCGGCAGACTGACAATCCGACGGACGATCCGAAAGACAACCGGTTCTTAAAACCCCGTTGTGTGTGGTTATCCAAGATGCCCCCCCGCGGGTGTGGAGGCCGTCGGGTTGACGACCCTCCCAGATATGAAAGGGGTGAGAAAAAGGGGTTAGTGGAGATAACAGGATTAAGTGGGAACAGTGAAATGATTATGTATAGATTGGAAGTGGGGGGTTGGGGTTTTAGGCGTTAGTAAGTTAGTACGGGGAAGCGGTAAGCCCCGCGGGAGAGTGTCGATGAAGGTGGTACATTGTGTCATGTGTGTGTTGGAACATGGTGAGTCGTTTTTGTGCTCTGTTTGTAAAGTGTGATGTTGAGGGAAGGATGTTGGTCTCCTCGTGAAGGGAGGAAGAGGTCCGAAAGTCGTACCACTTACTCCTAGCGCGGAGCGTAGTGATTGTTCGGGATCCTCTGTATTTTTGCGAAGATTAGTTTCTGCCACTAGAGAGAGGAAAAGGGGGGCAGAAGTTAGATGAGGTAGAACAAGAGCTTTGTAAGGTGCACGTTTGTACTCGCGCAACTGTAGCTGAACCTAACCAGGCTGCTCTGCACTCTGGCCGCGGTACCAAATTTTGGGTGCTTGTGTGGTGGTTGAATCTGAGGTCTTTATCTATGTTAAGGCCGAGTACTGTGTTTATATTACTTGGGGGGATTTGGTGTGGGCTGTGGGAAAGAAACGGATATAAATATTTTTCTCGGCCTCTGGGATTTAATGTTAAAGTAAGTGACTTTTTTTTTTTGAGGGTGGGAATGAATCCTCCACTTTAGTTCCCAAAACCCTGGTTTCAGTGATTTCCTTTGAATACGGTCAGTTAGGTGATCTAATAGTCTGGCGCGTGCTAGGAGGGTCACGTCGTCTGCATATTGAATTGTCAGAGATTCTGGGTGACTCGGTCAGGTAGGTCATGTGTGTACATGTTAAACAGAGTTGGGGACAGGACAGAGCCCTGGGGGACCCCGGCAAGGGGTTTGTAAAGGGGTCGGAAAGTATGCTGTATGTCGGAGCCTCATTTGTCTGTCTGTCAGGAAGTTGCATAATATACTTTTGGTCAGGGGAGGGAGGTCGAAGTTGTTGCAAATTTTATATTTAAGCCCTGTGTGCCACACGTGTCAAATGCCTGTTTAACGTCTTTTGTCACTAGAATTTTTTATAATAATTTGGGTTTGTGTGCTCCCTTTGAGGTAGGCTCAAACCTTTTGAGGTTTGGTGTTTAGCGCGTCTTCGGTGGAGTGTCCTTGCCTGAAGCCAAACTGTTTTGGGGACAGGAGGTTTTTAGTCTCGAGGTGCGTCTTAAGTCGGGTGCATACTAGTCTTTCGAAAGTTTTCCCCTAGAATGTCGAGGAGGCAAATCGGACGGTAGTTTTCGGGGGGGTGAGGGCTTTTTTTGGGGTTTTCGGGATGAGGATTGTGGTGGCTGTTTTGAAGGCTTTGGAAAATAGCCCTGGCGAGAGAGGCTTTAAAAATGTGCGTGAGTGAGGAAATGATCGGTGGGGGAGGTTTTTGATAACGGGCCAGGTGATGCCTGTGGGGCCCGGTGCGCGGCGGGGCGTTCGTTGAGCAGCCGGGGCGACCCCTCCTCCTAAAATGGGGTTTTGGTGAGAGGGTTTTTCGTAATTTAAGTTGTTTGTGTTTATGTAGCCCAAGGAATAGTGTAGGGTCGTGTCGGTGCATGTGTGTGGTGATGTGTTGTATGTGTGCTGTACTGGGTATGTGGTGAGGGAGGGGATGGGGTTTGGAAAACCGTTTCCCAGTGGTGCTTGTCACCCTGCCCGGTGACTCGGACAGGGTCTCTTACCCGCATTTTATTTACGAGTAAATACTCGAAGCGTTCCCTCTTTATTCCCTTCATTTGTGCCCCATGCGCCAGAACTCAGTGGAGTTGGGGTACGCTTGTGTCCATGCGTTGCACTAAGCTTCTCCAGTATGTGTTGGTGTCAGTTTTGTAGGCTGTCAAGGAGTGTCGGCGTAGAATGTTTGGGTCTCCCTGGACTCGGATGTGATTGTGAATGTTGCGCCCCAAAGCGTGTTCTGTAGCAGATAAGAAGACGTGTGTCCGGATAGAGGGTTTAAAGTCATAGAAAATGTTGTGGTTTTTTGGGGTATGTACGTGTTTGCAGCTGTTAGGATGTTTTCGTGAAGAGTGTTTATGGCTGTGTCAAGTTGTGTTGGGTATTGTCTCTCTAGTGGCGTGGGGTTGTGTGTGTTTGCGAGGGCATCCTTGAAGTCTGCCTAGTTTGCGTTTATGGGTCAAAGTATGGTGGTGAAGGGACGGAAATAGGGTTTGTGGAAACGCGGAAAATTAGAGGTATGTGATCCGAGCCGCAGAGGGGGCCCTGTGAGAGGTGGTGATGTAGGTGTATGGATTGTCTGTTAGTGATGGCAAGATCGGTCCCCCCCGTGCCACCATTCCAGTGAAACATTTTAGGAAGTCTGGCCCCAAGAAAGCAAAGGCGTTTTAATTTACGTTTGGTGTAGCTGAAGGCCGTGTGGGTTGTTCCCGCCATGTCTGAAAGCTGTTTGTTGTAGCGTTGAGATCAGCTATGAGATAGACAGGTATGTTCGCGTGGTTAAATAGGCGATGTATACTGGTAAGAGGAATCCGGTGTTGGGTCGAGCGTAGGTTGTAGCAACCAAGATGGGACCATGTGAGGTATGAATCTTGGCTGCTAAGAAATGAGGTGTAGGCCAGTCAACTAGAAAGTCGTGTCGAAGAGTGGGGTTGTATCAGGATGGCTACGCCGTGTGAGGTGTGACAGTGGTTTTTTTGCACGGGGTATCCGTATAGTTTTATGGGGTTTCTGAGGAAACCCCCCGATGTGATTTAGGAGGACAATGTCTGGGTTTAAGATCTTATAGACTCAGTTATTAGATGACGATTATTTTGGTATCCGCGACAATTTAGCTGCATGAAGGTGATCAGTATTTAGGGGTTTTTAGATTTACTACTAGTATTTGCGCTTGTGACGGCAGGGGATGCCGAGTAGCGGTTGGGAGGAAGGTGTATTGTTAATATTGGGTAAGGGTAAGGGGGCGTTGGAAGGGGCGCAAGGGGTGCGGGTAGTTTCCCGCGTTTGGACGGCGGGGGGGCGTCGCCGTCGGCGGAGCTTACCTCCTCCATGTCGCTGGAGTCACTGTCTGAGGACGGGGAAACTGCTGGGACTGCTCTGTTTGGTCTGATTTCTCGGAGGAGGCGTGCGTCTGGGGTTTTGGGTGGTGTTGGGCGAGGTCGAATCTTGCCCGTGTTTTTGAAGGTTTTTAGTTTTTGTGTTTAGTTATGAAGCATCTGACATTTTAAAGGGGGTAACCCATTTTCATTGAGTAAGTCTGTCAGTGCTGCATGAAGAGCTGTAGATTTCTTTCCCCATGTGGGAGGCGGCTTGTACACAGGCGGCGATAGTGTATGTCGCTTTGGGTGGTGTCTGTTAGGTTCACTGTGGTGGGTTTGGCGGATGTTGTGGTTTTAGTGGGAGTGGTAAGGGGGCAGGAGGGGAAGGGTGGGGGGTTGCGACCCTTGCGTACGCAGGTACAATGGTGTGACCGGAGTGGGGGTCGCTGTGTTTTTGTGCTATCTGAGCTTGGCGTTTGATCCCGGCACCTAAAAGCGACGGCGGTATGATCCCCGCCGCAATTAGAGCATTTGGTAATGTTGGAGGAGCAGTTCCTGTAGAAGTGGCCTAGTTCAGAGCATTTGGAGCATTTGTCCTGTGTCTCCTTGCAGTTTTGTTCGGTGTGTGAAGAGGAGACACTTGAAACATTGGTTCCACCGGCAGATATTCTTCGATATTTACGTTGTACTGCGGGGACGATTTGGGAGAAAATTTTAAGTCCCTGTTTTACTATTTTAAATCTGTTTTCGGTTTTGTCTGTCTTGATTTTGATCATGTGAGATTTTCATATGATTTTAATGTCGTCTATATGTACGTCATTCCCTTTTTTCAATTTCCTCGGTGAGTTCATTGATTTTTTTTATATGCTGTCCTAAGGGAATTTCCCTGGACAAGGGTTATTTAATCTACTTATTTCTATGACTTTATTTCTAAAATGTTTCGTGTGTACTAAGTATTACGGTACACTTCGCCCCGATCGCGTATGGGGTTTAGTAAACAATGTTTACATTATAATAAATTCTTATCTTACGTTACCACACATGCGTAACGAGCTAACTCGGCATGCATGAGTCACCATGGTCACTTCCTCAGCCCTTAATTCTAACCTCTGACCCGAGGGTGATGAAGATACATGAGTGGTTATGCTTATCATGACACGGGGCAATTGAGGGCGTTTCGAAGTCCCCTATTCTCACTTTAGGGTATATTTTTAAAAGGGTTTGTCTTAGTAGCTTCACATTCTCACACTGGGCATACGGGCCCTTTTTTTATACTCGTGACGTACCCTTTTTCCTTATCAATAATATCATCGGCTCCGACTCATTTAAATGTAATTGATCACTTGAGCCTATAAAGCAAACTGTGTGAATTCCTTATTTCCATGTTGATGTTCTGAAGCTTGACTCGGATCTCGACACCCCCCTTTTCCCAAGATGACACGTCCTCGTGTCATATGGGGTCGGTAGGGGCGTGCCACCATGGAGAGCTATGATGAGTTGGGCATCAGGGATGACGGAAGGGGGTCGGAGTGAAAGACACGACCCTCAGGCGAGAGACTGGTGATCCATACGGCTGCCATCAGCGTTATACCTGGGGGAAGACTCGCGCCCCCCATTTACCCATACCCACCAAAACGGCAGCACTTGGAGCCGCGGCGGGTTCGCTCAGCGGGGCAATGGGCAAGAGTCGTGTACCCAACATCTCCAAATCCGTAGGGTGGTACGCCCCCATAGGAGGCAGGGTGGCCTTCGGCAACTCAGTCAAAACTCGCCGTTTTCCCCGCCTGCAAGGAGAGGGGCCAGGGGAAGCGAGGAAGGCCGCACGCTCAAGGGTGTCCTCGATAACTTCATCTAAAGGGAGGGAGAGCGAACGGTCGGCGTGGACTGCACAGCTGGACCGACGTAAGGAAGCCTGTCCCGTCGATGGACTGCCGTATCTTGTTGATGGGACCGGAAGGACAGACCATAGTCAGGGGTGGAGGTCTTTTCAACACTGAAAGCCCACCCAGAGGATATGCGGGGGAAGGTGGGCCGGAATCTTTTCACCAATTGTTTGGGGCACAGGGCGGCAGCGTCATCTGTATCTAAAAAGACCGCAATTTCACAGACAGACTCGTCTGTTGTATATATAGGCCCCATGGGTGGACACATAAGCAGAGCAGCATGCCTGCGGCACTGAGTCAGGTCTTGACTCAGCATGTATAGATTTCTATTTTCTGAGACCACCAAGTATTTGGAAATGGCTCAATTCGAACAAAAAAAATTAGAATCAAATGAGGGGATTCTAAGGGGGAACCTGTGGATGTTGAAGACATAAACATACTGAAGGATCTCGCGCCCTGGGCACTATCAGGTAGTAACATAGATTTCCTTTAGGGCTGAGTGTCTTGTGTATACCTGTATGATGTCTCGGTACAGAGACAGAACTCAGACTCCGCAGAGAATAACAGACCTGGGAGTTTTTAGTGAAGCTGTTCTCAGCATATCTAACAGAATTCATCAGGGATTATAAGTGATGATGCATATGTTTGCAACATTTCCATGAAACCTATTTTTTATATTAGTGAAATCATGATCTAGGTCAAATAGTGCTAACTGAATCATGAAATAGTTTCCATAATTCTAATATCACCCTCTATTTCTAAAGTCTGTACAAAAATTTTCCTAATAATAGGGCAGCAGTCTCTGCAGCGACCTCTAGACGGGAAATTGCGAGTTCACATGTCTAAGATCCCTGATAGTTATATTTAAGATTTCAGAGTGAACATTTAGAGTCCTCCTCTCTTCTTCTGTGATATGATTTAAATTTCTCTAGATTGTTGTGGATCTTATCCACTTGCTCCTGTGTTGCAGTTCCAAAAAGTAAATTAGCCAGTTTAACCAATAAAATTAACTGCACCTCGAGCGTACCTTGAATTTGCGCGCGTCCACCAGCAGACTTTAAGAACGCGGCCGCTTCTTTGAAAGCTTATCAAATTCCATCTGAAACCCGTCTAGAGTTCGCTTAAATTTAAGCAATCAACAGTCGATATGAATGATTCGTGTGTTCCCTGCTCCGCGCCAAAGTCTGCAGTAAGATTTAAGGCGTCTATCATTGGACTAAGCACTAATTTGTGTTGACTTGAATTGGTACTATATATGATCTGCCAGTGATCATCAAACTTAAAGGCTGCCCTAAAGGCCAATCCAGCCTTAATAGGTTGTGTTCTTGAGCAGGGTTATTGTCTCAATGTGATTCCATGCCCATAGCCTGTAAATCAAGAAAACATGCTATTACTCTACGAATTCTTGTCTACTTGTTTACTTCTCATGTCTATATTCAATTGGTTTTGACATAACAAAAGGTAATTCAGGAAAATGATGAATTTGAACGTAATTGACGCCTGGGAGGGAGGTCTGGCTCGGCCTCCCCGTGAATTGAGTCTAAAGGCCGGTTCCCACTATCCCACTTGTACGGCCGCCGTACAACAACAAAGACGTCACAATGACGTCACAACAAAGTCTACCGCACCGCCGACCGCGGGACGGCTGCCGTACAAAGTTAAATTCAAGTCATCTCTCCCGCTCGGCGGTTGTCCGCTCGAGCGGAGTTGCCAACTGTGCCCAGTTATCACAAATACCATTCAAGCGGTGAATGATGGTTGACGTCATTGTTTTTGTACGGCGGCCGTACAAGCGGGATAGTGGGAACCGGCCTTAAGGAGTGTCGGGGTGGCTGTCCCGCTCTCTGTGGTGATGTCGGGGGTGAGGGTCCCTTTCTCCCTCCTCAAGGTCGTCTTGGAGGGGTAGCCGCCTGACTCACCGCTAGTCAAGGCTTCCAACGCTTCTCTATATGTAGGGAATCTTCCACTACGCCTCCGTCGACCTCCTCATCTCTATTCTCGCTACCTCTCGCCCTTTCCGCCCCACGGAAAAAGCTTTGTCTAATGTTATTTCATTGGCGTGTTTAATGCGTCTTCCGGTACCACCCTTTCAAGTTATCGGTGTGAATAGTTTTTATCTTACCACCTCGTAGTCTTTTTACCTTAAGAACTACGTCCGCCTATCTTCCACTACTCTGTATAGTCCCTTATACAAGGGTTGGAGTTTTCTAGGCTCTCCAACTTTTGGTACGTTCTTGAGGTAAACTCTTGTCACCAAGCTGTACTGTGAGAACCTTAGTTCTCTTAAGCCTCATTTTCTAATCTTCCTTCCCCTAGGAATTGTTGACAATATGGTAGATCTTTTTTGTCATCAGTACTGTCTCTCCCTATAATCTTTGATGTTATAGAGAGGGATGTTATAAAAGAGGTTTTTCTGGTTTCTCTAATGTTTCATAAGGTACTTTAGCATCTCTCATATATAGGAGGAAAAATGGTGAATCCTTGATTGCTCTGTGAAATGCAGTTTATATGCATGTGAAGCCCTAGGAAGCCATTTATCCCATTTCTTGTCGGTTTTCTTCACATAAGGTACGGACAGAGCTGGGCAGTATTTAAATACATTTGTATTTTAAAAAACGTATTTAAATACATTTGTGTATTTATAAATGTATTTATAAAAAACATTTGGTTGTCATGTATTTAAATACAGCATTTAAATACATTATGAGTATTTAAAAACATTGTATTTAAATACTCACAAAATAAAAATGTAAATACTTTTATATCAGTAATTTGGCCATAAACCCTTACCCAACTATCTGGCAACCCTGATGTTAGAGTGAACCAGTGTTTCCACTTGCAAGGAAATGTCCTGATTTTTTAAAGGAAAATTTTGGCCCGAGAAGGAAATTTCTAAGGAAACCCAAAATTTAAGAAAATCCTAAGGAATTCCAGTTTTTTCGACATGTTAAAATTTGTGTGTATTTCAAATGTATTTACAAATGTATTTAAATACAATTGATGGGATTTAGTATTTAGTATTCAAATACATTCGTAAAATGTATTTAGTATTTAGTATTTAAATACATTTCACCCATGTATTTAGTATTTAAATACATTCAATGTATTTTAGTGCCCAGCTCTGGGTACGGAGGATGTTAATGAGTGTCGCATTCGGTCTTTCAATTATCCATTACTACTTGGGTGATAGGGTGTTTGTACGGAGATGTTTTTATCCCCATCAATCAGTCAAAGCCGCAAACATTTCGTTTACGAATTCGCGACCATTATCGTAATCAGTATTTCCGGCGAACCTTTGCACAAATACATGATTGTAAAATGCTGCGCTACTTCTCGTGCATTCTTTGTTTTCAACGGTACTGCATCAAGTATCGCGTCATCACATCTACTTTCAGTCATTATATACCGATTGTTATCATTTGAAGTACTAACGGGACCCACCAGGTCCATGTGCACACGCTCAAACGGGCTACCTATTTTTGGGTAGCTTGTAGGGGGGCTCGAGCTCTCTGG
>JACEEZ010025603.1:0-15000 GCA_016584305.1 Chionoecetes opilio | reverse complement strand
AGTAAGATAATATAAGGTCACAACTGTGTTTTTGGGTTCTCTTCTTTTTATTTATATTTTTACTCCTAAACTGGGGTGGTGTTATAGTGAAGCTTGGGAGGAGGTAGGAGGCTGCAGTGTGAAGTGATCAACAGAGGCGGAGATAGATTTACGGCTGGGAATTGGAGCCTGACGCGTGAAATTAAATAGAGAGGGAAACACTTCTGAAAGGAATTACAGTTTATCGGAAGAAAACGAAAAAATTACAAAAAATAATAGAATTGTTACATTTTATCAAAAGATTGAAGAATACTCGGGAGTGTAGTGCATGCATATATCATTCTATACACAGCAGGAGATACTATCTGTGCGAAATAAACAGTTAGAATTTTGGCTTTCAACTTTGTTTCAGAGTACTGGGGGTGTTTTCGCCAACAAAAAAGTCGGACCGCCCCGTTTTTCTTTTATCTGATACACTCCGCTGCCTTCTATAAGCATCTGAGAGTTGTGCGTTTTATTTGCAGATTGGAAAAGTTTTAACTATTTATTCCATGCAAGCTGCCTTTTTCCTACTGTAAAGCTTTTTCCCCATAGAAAAGCCTGTACTTGCTTGCGCGTGCGACAAAACACACACACACACACCACACACACACTTTCTCTCTTTCTTTTTTTTCTCTTTCTCACACACACTAACCACCACACACACCCACACACACACACACACACACACACACACACACACACACACACACACACACACACCACACACACAACCCCCCCGACACACCCCCCCCCCATCCCCACCACCCCCCCCCCACAACACACACAAAACACGCCAACACTGATCCCTCCTCTTTTGCATTTTTTTGTTTCCCCAGCTTTTTTTTTCCTGTCTTTTGTGTCCCTTCCCCTTTTCCCCCCAAAAAACAAGCCCGTATTTTCTTTCGATAAAACAAGTTTTTGAGGGTAATCCTCGGCCGGTGTGGCATTTTATGAAAAAACTTGATTTATGGTGGGCAACGGGCCCCTAAAGGGGGGGAAACACTGGATTATGGCATAGATGGGTTGAAAGATGGGCTGCCATGGAAATTGTGGAAAGGCGTCTTTTAATAATAAATACATTTTCTGGTGCTATTTTCTTTTATTTTGATTGATGGTGATGGTGGTAATGATGGTGATGGTAGTGATGATGTTGGTGATGGTGGTAATGATGGTGATAATAATGGTGGTGATGGTAGTGGTGGTGGTGAATTGTTTGTTCGTCTACATGTGACAATTAAATTCTTCATCTCATTCATTCTATTTTGAAGCTATTAAAGTTCAAGTGTGCCTCCCCCCCCCCTATACACACACACACACACACACACACACACACACACACACACACACACACATACACACACACACACACACACACACACACACACACACCACACACACACACACACACACACACACACACACACACACACACACACACACACACATAAATACAACTGATTACAATTAAAAAAACTAAAGAAAAAACTAGAAAAAAAGAAAGAATACTAGAATGAAAGAAATTATTTAAAAACATTCCTCGCAGGCTTCTTTATGGTTACAGTTTTGCAGAAGCCGTGCAAATTCCCTTCACGTAAATAGTTTCTGTCCCTTTTTAAAAACATTTCCCCCATTTCAGTTTTTATCATCCGCGTAAGTGCGCGAGCAAGATATCGTTGTTAGGGAGGCAGCTTGGGGCACGCTGTCGGCCTCCCGTCGCGGCGAAGGTGGAGTTCCAGTGTGGTGGTGTGTGGTGGGAATGCTAAACGTTGTGGGTGTACAGAAGACGGCTGGAGATGGAAGGATGAGGGAAAGGGAGGTGTGTGTGTGTGTGTGTATGTGTGTTGGTGTGTGTGTGTGTGGAGGGGGGTGTAAAGATAAGGAAAAGAAAGACTCAGGTTTGAGGATGACGGAGAGCCTAGTTTATTAGTTTGCCTATATAGTTTGAGAGGAGGGCATTGAGGATGAGGAAAATCAGATGCAAAAAGTTGTTTATACTGGAGATTATATCTGGCTTTCGTTATGACGGTTTAACTCATAATATAGTGCCGGGGCGTGAAAGTTTTTGTATGAAGGTTCTCTTACATCAGTGTGTGTGTGTGTGTGTGTGTGTGTGTGTGTGTGTGTGTGTGTGTGTGTGTGTGTGTGTGTGTGTGTGTGTGTGTGTGTGTGTGTGTGTGTGTGTGTGTGTGTGTGTGTGTGTGTGTGCGTGTGTGCGTGTGTGCGTGTGTGTGCGTGTGTGCGTGTTGCGTGGTGCGTGTGTGCGTGTGCGTGTGCGTGCGTGCGTGCGTGCGTGCGTGCGTGCGTGCGTGCGGTGCGTGCGGCTGCGTGCGTGCGTGCGTGCGTGCGTGCGTGCGTGCGTGCGTGCTGCGTGCGCGTGCGTGTGCGCGTGCGGTCTGACAAGTCTCCCTTTAACATTTTCCTTTACCGTTTATCATGCTGTGGTATTTTCACTGCTTTGAAACTGTCACCACAATTTCACCTCATAACAATGCCCCTGTCATCCTCGAATGCTTGTGCACTGATTAATTCCCTCTCGTTGCGTACTCCTGTGTTCTAAGTAGTCGCTTCCCCTATGACTCGTTTCTCTCTCCCTGCACCTTAACATTATGTCGTGACCCTATACATATCCCTCACTCCATAGTTCACCTCTTTGAGTCATTATTCATATTGCACCCATTCTTTACTTTATTCGCTCTCTCTCTCTCTCTCTCTCTCCTCTCTCTCTCTCTCTCTCTCTCCTCTCTCTCTCTCCTCTCTCTCTCTCTCTCTCTCTCTCTTCTCTCTCTCTCCTCTCTCTCTCCTCTCTCTCCCTCTCCCTCTCCCATTCCCTCCCTCTCTCTCCCCTCCCTCTCCCTCTCCCTCTCCTCTCTCTCTCTCTCTCTCTCTCTCTCTCTCTCCTCTCTCTCTCTCTCTCTCTCTCTCTCTCTGTCTCTGTCTCTGTCTCTGTCTCTGTCTCTGTCTCTGTCTCTGTCTCTGTCTCTGTCTCTGTCTCTGTCTCTTTGTTATGGAGTTGAGGAGTTAAGAAGTATTGACACTGCACACTCCCTCCATCGCCTCTCCCTCCCTACACCTGGGTCTTCGTCTGTCTGCCATTGCTTCAAAGGGCGTGGTCTGTGGGAGGGCACCTGCACGTTATAATGCCTCCTTCACCCTTACTTGTTTAGGGGATTTCACGGTGGATAACTGTTGACCAAAATCAATGCAGTATTCTGTTAGTTATTGCCGGCGAGAAGTTGTTATAATTCTCTCTCCCCTCTCTCCCCTCTCTCTCTCTCTCTCTCTCTCTCGTTCTCTCTCTCTCTCTCCCCTCTTCTCTCTCTCTCTCTCTCTCTCTCAAACGTAAGATCAAGTGCGACACTTGAAAATAAACGGCCATGTAATAGTTTTCTATAAACGTGGTATTGTTTCAGGGCCATATAGACGCACTTGCAGACTGAAATTTCATGTCATAAATAAAACAAGAAGGATGGATCTCACTTTTAGCTTGTGTGCTGGAGTGATGACAGGCTGTGACTTGTGAAGGCAGTGACCTCCCTGAACCATCCTTTAATTGTAGTGATTTTGCCACAAGTGTTTGATCATCGTGAAATGTCTTGTAAAAGGTAAATAATTGAGTGACAGGTTGCCAGTTGTTGTTATGTTGCTGATATGAGCGTGACGATCTTGTTGAATTACGAACCCAAGGCAGATATATTTTTATGTAAGTGACAGAATAGGCCATCTTACAAACAAGGTATGAATGTACCTGTCCTCCCGTTATCGTATATATATATATATATTTTATATATATATATATATATATATATAAAATATATATATATATATATATATATACGATTTGTATATATATTTGTATATATATATATAATAATATATATATATATATATATAATATATATATATATATATATTATATATATATATATGTAATTTAGTTATATATATATATATTATATATTTTATATATATGTTATATATATGTATATATATATATATATGTATATACAAAATTATACATGATCACCGAGATGTTTTTCATACCGTACAAAGTTTTGGTGAGAATCTTATCCGACTGTTCCTGTCCGATATGGAAGAAGAGTTTCCTCAGCAATGTTTGGGGCGACGCGGGGAGAGGGGACGGGCGCTGTCTGGGCAACTCAACACAGCGGCAACTCCCAAGACTTCATCCTCCAAGACGCATTCCATCTCAGGAAAGCTGACTCGCTTTGGATCCGGAAAATTGCTTCTAACAAAGAAAATAATTCCCTTTGTGTAGATCCTGCACTACAAACCATAAATGCTGGGACAATATTGTTTTTCTGCCTTAAAGGCCTGCACATTGCAGTGATTTGGAAAACCAGTCTTTGAAGATTACTTGTCTTGCGCTGCCCCTGCATGCTGGCTTGACAAGGCGGGTGGGGTAATAGTAAGTAATAGGTCAACTAAAGGACTTTAGCTCACACAAGATTAGTGTCTACCATTGTCAAAATGGTAAGGTAGGGGACAATATTATTGTTCTTCTTAGAAACCTGTTGATTTCAAGGAATGTGTTCTACCAATCATCCGGTTTATCTTATTCATCAGTGCTGTATTGTCTCTGCTGTTGTTGGTGGTTGGAGTGTCACTGCAACAGGCTCTGGCACAACTTATGCTCTCTAGACCACTTTTTGTACTTTTTGTACTTAACATTGTCCTGAGTAAGCTTATATCTAGTCTTTTGTAGATTGTTTGCATCTCTTTAGTGTTTTTCTACCGATTGGGTTATCCTCCAGCTTTTAGTATCTAAATTTCTTTGCCTGTATTTATCCGACCTCTCCTATCACCTCACATTCCAGGCTTTTCTTACTATTTTCCCTATAAATTTTTTCTATTTATACCAATTTTTCCTTATACAATAACATTTCATTTGACACTGTTGCTAAAGACCGGTTCCCACAAGCCCGCTTCTACGGCCGCCGTTGCCGTACACCGCCCAACAATGACGTCACAAAAATGTCGACCGCACCGCCGTACCGCTGTATGGCTGCCGTACAAAGTTAAAATCAAGTCATCTCTCCTGCTCGGCGGTGTCCACTCGAGCGGAGGTGGAAACTGCCAGGTTACCACTACAACCACTCAAGCGGTGATGATGGTCATGTGGGCGGTGTACGGCAACGGCGGCCGTAGAAGCGGGCTAGTGGGAGCCGGTGTAGCGATCTCACCAGCTACCCTTGGCCCGAGTAGCTACACTTCATAAATACTCACTGAAACACTGCTCCTGAGTGAATAGTTGTTTGACAATGTATACCATTCTGATCCTGGGTAAACGTGGTGGAAACATTGAATGTAGAGTAGTAATTAAAGTATGAATATAGAACATTTCAAGCAAATGTCCCTTTGCCTAGAACACACTACCCTATCCGTATACTGAAACCTGCTCCCTGGGTGAATAGTTGTTTGACAATATAGTACACTTGTATACCAATTCTGATCTTGGGTAAAACGTTTATATTGTCAAACAACTATTCACCCAGGGAGCAGTGTTTCAGTATAAGGGTAGGGTACGGAGTGTTTGAGGCAAAGCACATTCGCTTGAAATGTTCTATGTTTTACTTTGATGACTACTCTACATTCAATGTTTCCACCATGTTTTACCCAAAATCTGAATTGGTATACATTGTCAAACAACTATTCACCCAGGGAGCAGTGTTTCAGTGCGTATTTGTGAGGTGTAGCTACTCGGGCCAAGGGTAGCTGGTGAGATCGCTACACCGTGTGGCGCGATGCGGAGGAAAGTGCTATTATATGTCTTTTTTGCATCTGCGCATGCGCCAGAGGACTGTGCTCCCGGTGCTCCCGTGTCTCACGATGCCATAGTAGCGCGCCAGTGTACGATGTTTCTGCTTCATTTCTGCTTGCCGCGCAGAGAGGTAAGAGCTTCCCAGCTCGTGCCTCACCCCATGGCCGGAGTCGCATAGAATAGGTAACACCTCGAAATAAGCAGCACCTAACCTCAACCCCCCCCCCCCCCCCGCCTTTCCTTACTTATTTACCCACAAAATACTGCTTTATAAGCTATTAACCAGGAGGGATATTTACCATTTATTGCGAACGTTCACAACAGGCTTGCGAATTCGCAAACCTTGTGGATGTTCACAATTTCTTAGGACATATTTACTAAGGTTGAGAACGGCTGTGAACGTTCGCAAAGTGTTCGCAATCTGCGAGTGCTCCTGACCAGTTGCAAGGCCTTGCGAACACTAAATAACTCTACAAAATCGAACTCAAACCTATCCTATACCTAACCAAAACTAAACCTAAACATAACCTAACCAAACTCATATGTAATCTAACCTACCATCAATAGTATTATTTCGGTAGTGGGCTTTCAAAAGTCCTAGGGATTCTTATCCTACATCATCGTGGAGATTTCTTCATTCTGAGTATTTTAAAACACATTTCCCATGGCGCAATTGAATAATAATGGCGTTACATGTACTACCGAAAATCTATCGTTATTTCAGTCAGAAATGGTTAAGTTAGGTTAAATTAGATTAGGTTAGGTTAGAGATTGAGTTTGATTTAGTAACAATTGATATCAAGAAAAAATGAAAGTTATCAATACTATGGCAATGCGAAATAGAGCAATGTTTACGGGGCGGGCCGGGAGGGGCGGGTTGGGCACCCCCTACATGTAAACTAAAATTTATTTCCGATAAAAACGAATGATAAATTAATTTACTACACGACTGTTATTGATGGTAGAGATACGGGCCATACCTATAGCCGCCGCAGCTAGAGATACGGGTTCATCATGCTTATAGCCGCCGCGGCTAGAGATACGGGTTCATCATACCTATAGCCGCCGCGGCTAGAGATAGGGGTTCATCATACCTATAGCCGCCGCGGCTAGAGATACGGGTTCATACCTATAGCCGCTGCGGCTAAAGATACGGGCTCATCATACGTATAGCCGCCGCGGCTAGAGATACGGGCTCATCATACGTATAGCCGCCGCGGCTAGAGATACGGGCTCATCATACGTATAGCCGCCGCGGCTAGAGATACGGGTTCATCATACTTATAGCCGCCGCGGCTAGAGATACGAGTTCATACGTATAGCCGCCGCGGCTAGAGTTGTTCTTGGCGCTCCATAATAGTAGATAAATGCGTAGTATGTAGATAAGGTGCTAGGCAGTGGTAGAAAATGTACCCACTGCTGTTTTCCGCGCCAAAATATGAAGTATAAACAAAATTCCTTTATATTGATTTTTATTGCTGCAATAATACATTTCTTACAAGAAAAAAAAAATCTTCTACGGTTTTTAGTCACAATATATCCTTTGTATTTGTTATTTGTAATGAAAGAATTATTGGAGTGGCGTTACTTTCACTGTTTGTTTTGATCGCAAGGAGCGGAGGATTCCTAGCTGGGAGCTATTCGCAAGACTTTGATGAATAGTTCGCAAGGATAGCTCCCAACATTGAACAGCCCTCTATTCTGCGAACAGAAATTTGCAAACGATCGTAGACTTGTGGTAAATATCCCTCCTGGACGTGTGCGGTACTGTGGTTACTGGAGGTAGCTACTGGAGGAGACAAAGAAGAGATTGCCGTATAAAGTCCCTGTCACGCGATGCCTTTTTTCACCCAGGGCGGTGAGGCGAGGGGTGGACAGGCACACGGAGTGACATATGAGGCGCGTGTCTTGTCAAAACCTCGGGGATACTCGGGGAAAAGTTTACTTTCCAGAGTAATTTTCCCCTTACCAAAAACGTTTATCAACATAAATTATATACTGTTATCTTCGGAAATGTTTGTACTGTTAGATTATCACATAAAACACTGTTAAATACACTAAATAAATGCCATTATGAGATTATGAATAAATGTGCATGAACAGTAAATGCAGTTTGTTTTTTTCCAGTTAAAACTCGTCACCGTTGAAATTTGTGAGACACCTTTTATAATGGAGTATATCAAAAGAGGCGGAATTGTATTAGCTTTCCATTGATATATTTAGTTTTCTGATAAATTAATTAGAACCATGCAAAAACTAGCGTTAACTAAATAAATGTGCGACGGCGGAGGTGAAGAGAGCCGAGCTTCTTGTACACACTACTACCTAGCTACACACACTCCGCCACAATTTATATACCTACCCTGGCACGCCAGTGTTAATTTCAGCAGCCGCCTCGAAGATGTTTTCCACTTTTACTGCATTGAGGACTTTGTGTAATATATTGGTGCTATAAGAATTATTAAAGACTGAGGGCTACTCATGCCAACAGATCAACGCTGGCTATGCAATGCATGCTGCCAGGCTACCTCGACACAGGTTTCAAATTATCGACAATTTTTACCAGTTATATATTTTTGTATTCCCAAGTATTTATACCATCAGAACCAGAAATGTTTGCTGATTTCGAATCTGTGATCAAAACATATATGAGAGCACTACTTGACGAATTACAGCGAGTTGAAGACAAAAATGTGAGAATGTTTATACATAGCGCCTATTTCTTTTTGCTATATTTCTTAAAATACAAACTATTTTATTTTTTTTGTATACTATATTGCACACATATTCCCTGTAAAGGTCATGTAAGTGACAAATATCCTCACGACGCCACTGAAACTTAATAGTTTGAGACATAATGACACGCTTGGTGGCGGGTAACGTTGTGAGGCGCGCTATTTATCCCAAGATCTATAGACTTTTAAAGTGTGACCTGGACGTGGAATAAATGCCAGAGGTCAGATTCAGGCCGTGGAATTGAGTTACTTGAGGGGTGGATGCGGTGTGTAGAGTGGATGGTAATGATAAGGTGCGTGGAAGATTTGGTATGACTTGCAACGGAGATGGGAGTGAACTGTGTAGTGGTGGACTTAGCAGCACTGAGATGGTTGGGACACTGGAGAGGATGGATGGGATGAGATGATAAGAAGGATATACTATAATAGTAGAATAGATGTTTAAAGTGTGAGAAGACGATCCCCTGTTGAATGGGAAGACAAAGTGTTGGAGTAGTTATGTGAGAGAATGAGGGCATGTGGTTGGACATGAGAGCTATCACAAGTAGGGTGATAAATGATTGGAATGGACTCAGTCGTGGGGTATAGTTAGTGCAGAGTCAATAGGGAGTTTTAAAAGGAGGCTAGACAATTTCATGGATGGGGATGAAAGGTGGAAGTAGGTAGTGTTAAGTAACAGGAACTACACGTGCTCCTTAAATTATTTTACATTGCTTCTGACTCTCAATTCGGATTCTACGCTGCTCTGCTAACTCAATGGACTTCACTCCTTATTTCTCAATTACCATAACTTAACTTTAACTCACTGTAACCATCAGGTTTCTCCTCACATACACAAATTGAACTCGCCATCAAATTTAATCATAATCATGACAATCAGTCCTTTAAGGGCATAAATTAAGTGCATATATCTCACTAATAATAGTCCTTGAAATTTTTAACCCCATATTTTTTTTCCCCCCAGTGAAAGATAAATGTGGAATTATTGCAAAATTTTTCTTTTGCTTCTTATTTCCTTTTGGTACAATTATCTTCAGCTAAACAGATCCACTTAATCTTGAACGGTATTTTATCACCAACATACTGAGCCCGACAGACTTTAAATGAGAGAAAGGATATCTTATTGACTTTGCTTCAAATGTAGTGTTAGTACTGTATGTTGGAAGTAAAATGTGCTACCCGAGATTATTTTATGTGTAATGCATTAATGAAGCAGGTATTACGTAAGTCGTGTTATCTGATCCAGATCTGAGAACAGAAGATCAGAAGGTAAGATAGTGTGGTTAATATCTGCAGGAGTTGGCGGGCTCCACACTCCACAGGCCTTACAGCTTGCTTTTTCTCTATTATTTTCGGCTCAGTATAATGTGCAGCAGGGGCGTAGTTAGGTCTGGGCATTGGGGCTGTAGCCCCGAATGTTTTATGAATAGTCCCGGATCTCAAATACTTTTTTTTTTCTTTTTTTTCTCTCACACAAAATAAGATAAGCTCTGACTGGGCCAACAGAAAATTATAGTAGAAAACAAGATATTTGGTTAGATGTTACTTAGCGTATGCTGATGGACATCTTTTTTATGAGCAGGACATGAGAGAGGTGGAGAGAACAGAGGAGATGAGGATGCATGACAGAGGAGACACCAAAAGACCTTATGGGGAGGTGAAGAAGAGATATCAGATGACAAGACACAGAGTTAACAGAAGTGCATTTTTTTCCATGTGCATTTGTGTGTGTCCTTGCCCAGTCCTTTGTGATGTAAACATATAAAAAAAGTAGTTGTAAGACCAAGGTTGGTCAGATTTAAGTACTGAAAAAGCATTGGGAATATACAATCTATATGACTGCTTCATCACGCCAAAGCTCTCTTTTTCTTAGTGTTTTACTCCTACTGATGAAAATAAAAATAATATCGAAGTTGAACCCCAACTCAGATTGTCTTAATTTTATTTTAATTTCATGTTTCGAAATTTACCCTAAGCAAATTACCGGAGGCTTTTGGTAGAGCACAGTGTCTCACATCTTATATTCATTAAACTCATAAATAAATTGAAAATTATCCTTTAAAAATTTAAAGATCTCTTGGCTGGCTAAGCCCCCAATGTTTCAAAATCTTAAATACGCCCCTGTTATTGTGCAGTACCGTAGATAAACACTAAAGTCGCCAGGACAACGTTTTTTTCGATGTACAGACGTCTGGTGGCGTTAATACTTACACTTCTACATCCATGATTTCAGGACAGTTAGAAGGGCTATCTGGAGAGTTTGTGTCATTTTGTGTCTTCATCTGTGTCATATTATGGCTATAAATGAACAAATTACCAAATATCACCGAGTGGCGACCTACACTAAGATCGCCAGCTAGTGTTTATGTTCTGAGTGTCCTCCTGCCGTCGTCGTCGCCCGAAGATAAAAACGAGTAGCGAAATTTGAAAACCGCATATACTTGCAGATACAAAGCATAAAACAGCGCTGAAACAGGGTCGATTGTAAAACATAGTCATGATATAAACTATACTGTGTATCATCTTCAGTGGCACATACAAATCAGTAGTGATGCTATAATTCGTCATATATGGCGCCTGGCGACATTAGTGCAGGTGGCGACTAAAGTGTTATCTACGGTAGTTATTCACTTGCGGAAATAAAATAATATAGCACTTTTTTATATGGAAATATTGAGAGTAAAAAGGTGAGAGATAATGTATAAATAATCAAACTGAAGTTGATTAAATGCACACTGCCTCCTGAAGGAGAATACCATGCCATCGCTATATGCTGAGAGACCGTGCTACCCGAGATTGTGGAGTGACAGGCTGCCTCCTGACGGAGAACAACATGCCATCGCTACGTGGTGAGAGGCCAAGCTGCCCCTTGACTGAGGAATGTCAGGTTGCCTCCTGACGGAGAAAAAATTAAATGAGCGCGCTACATTTGTGAGATGCCGTCTTACACAGATATTGTGGAGTGACAGGCTGCCACCTGACGAAGAACACCATGCCGTCAGATCTTGCTGAGAGGTCGCGCTACTCTTTGACTTGAGAAAGGCAAGGCTGCCTCCTGTCGGAGAACAAAATACCGTCGCTACATAGTCCTCTATACCTGTGTCAACTGTGGAAGGACAGGCTGTCTCCTAACGGAGAACAACGGCAGTTGAGAGGAACAACAGGCAGTTGAGAGAGGCTGCGCTGCTCCGTGACTGAGGGGTGTCAGGCAGCCTCCTGACGGAGAACGCCATGCCCTGTAGGCTATATAGTCCAGCGGATATGTGCACAATATATACTAAACACTGCATTTTTTAGTAATAACAACCGTACTTGGAACAAAGTTAGAACATGCATATGCAATCAATTTTGGATATGGAGCCACTGAAAATAATCTTCAGTGTAGGTATGGCAGCTATTTTAAAATTGGTCGCCTCACGGACGCTACTCAAATCACGCGGGTGATTTTGTCTCCTCCCCCTATGACGTCACAGCTCATCTCAGCGTTCTGATTGGTCAAGCCGGTCCTGAAAGACATGAGCCACCACGAGTAGAGGAGAGGGGTTCCCTGCCCTTCCCTTCCCTTCCCTGCCCTGCCCTGCACTTCCCTGCCCTGCCCTTCCCTTCCCTTCCCTTCCCTGCCCTTCCTGCCCAGCCCTGCCCTGCCCTGCCCTGCCCTTCCCTTCCCTTCCCTTCCCTGCCCTGCCTTTCACTGCCCTGCCCTTCCCTACCCTTCCCTGTCCTGCCTTTCTCTGCCTTACCCTGCCCTTCTCTGCCCTGCCTTGCCCTGCCCTGCCCTTCCCTTCCCTTCCCTGCCCTTCCCTGCACTTCCCTTCCCTGTCCTTCCCTGCCCTTCTCTGCCCTGCCCTTCCCTGCACTTCCTTGCCCTTTCCTGCCCTTTCCTGCCCTTTCCTGCCCTGCCCTTCCCTGCCCTTCCCTTCCCTTCCCTGCCCTGCCTTTCACTGCCTGCCCTTCACTGCCCTGTCCTTCCCTACCCTTCCCTGCCCTGCCCTTCCTACCCTGCCCTTCCCTGCCCTGCCCTCCCTTCCCTGCCCTGCCCTTCCCTTCCCTGCCCGGCCCTGCCCTTCCCTGCCCTTCCCTTCCCTGCCCTTCCCTGCCCTGCCTGCCCTGCCCTGCCCTGCCCTTCCCTTCCCTTCCTGCCCTTCCCTGCACTTCCCTTCCCTGCCCTTCCCTGCCCTGCCCTTCCCTGCCTGCCCTGCCCTTCCCTGCCCTTCCCTGCCCTTCCCTGCCCTGCCCTGCCCTTCCCTCCCTGCCCTTCCCTGCCTTCCCTGTCCTGCCCTCCCTGCCCTGCTCTGCCCTTCCCTTCCCTTCCCTTCCCTGCCCTGCCCTGCCCTGCCCTGCCCTGCCCTGCCCTTACCTGATTACCATTAACATTAACCTATACTAAAGTTAGTATTAAGCTGCCGCAATGTGTTCGGTAAGTCAGTCAGTCATATGTACATGAGATTAGAAGCAATCTAATTACTTCTAGTCAGGCGGTGAATGTACATAGGTTACTGTATACAAATTCCATGTTTTGCTGTTGATTTTTTTTTATTTGAGTAATTTTCCTGTTAGCATGAAGGACTGAATTTTTTTGCTAGAATTCAGTAACATATAAGCACTTGGTATATTTTCTATCTATATAATTATATTTCTTATTGCATGATCTGTCCATGAACCCAATGGTATTGACACAATTGACACACAAATATGTTCTCACAAAAAATAAAATGATTGTCGGCCATCTTTTCTCGAAATAACTACTAAAACCTTAATGATTGGAAATTTACCTCAACATGCTTATGTCCATCGGAATTATTATCCATTAAAACATGGATATAGGCACAAAACTTATGCTTGCATGTGAAATAACTCCTGATTTATAATGAAAAATGCCTTTAGTGGCGGCCATTTTGAAAAATGGCCGCCATTGCTATATTTGGTTGGCTCCATATCCAGTTTTGTTGGATATGCATCTTTTAACACTGTACCAAGTTGGATGTTATTACTAAAAAATGCAGGGTTTTGCACATATCCGCTGGACTAATACTACATGCAATCGTAACAGCAAAGCTACGCTACCTTTATTTTCAACAAGAAGATTCGTCTCTCATCGAGTGTGCTTATATTCACATTACTGTGTAATAAGACGCATAAGGTAGGTATACTTAATAAAAACAGTGAAGATAAGAAAAAATGTATAAATAATGAAACTGACACTTTGTCCATCAGAGTTCCTGTATAGAACATAAGTAAATGATTCATATCTTAAGTCTGCGAAAGTTCAGATATTTGATTTTTTTTTGCCGGAACTATGGCAATAGTCTCGTAAGGCAACAACCTCATCGTTGTTTTTGTAAGTCATCTGATGCATGAGCAATCATGGCCAATAGAGTGACTTGTCTTGAAAGTTTCTCGTAAAGTGTCATGGGAGATAGTTCAGTTTTTCACTCTCAAAGATATTCTTTCTCATCCCTATGAATATAGTGTGCCTATCATCTCTCGTCCTTCCGCTCGCAATTACTCGAAAGCTCACGTATGTTATTATTTTTTTGTCAGATCTATCTTTCTTAACCCCTTCACGCCCAGATCTTTCCTTTGTTATAAAAAATTGTATATTAGTCATATAATTACGAAAAGTAACTTAATATAGGTACCAAATTAGTGGACAAGGATACTAAGCAGGTCATATCTATAAAATATTGCTTATATTCACTAAAATGGTCTAACTGTAACCAAATTACAATGAAAATTACGTTCTGGGCCTCAAGGGTTAACTCCTCTCCTTATTCTTCTAGCACGAATTTCACTCATTCCTCCTTTTCATCGAGTCTACTTCTCCTCTTCATTTATTTGCCCTCTCACTTATCTTACATATCATTTTCATTTTATATTCCCTTCGACGCTTCCTTCTCTTCCTTTTCCTTCTCCTCTTCCGCTTCATCCTCGTATCACTGCTTGGTATCCTCTCCCAATTCTCAATCCCATCCTTCTCCTGCTCTTCCATGACCTTCCTCCTTCAGGTCGATGTCCTCACGGTAAACCTCTTTCTCGTCCAAATCTTCAACCTCCTTCTCTCCTGTTTTTTCCTCGTTCTCTTAACCACCTTCGTATTATATCCTACTTCCGTCATCATTTTCTATCCCTTCCTCTCCTCTCCTCCTCCTCCTCCTCCTCCTCCTCCTCCTCCTACTCCTCCTCCTCCTCACCCTCCTCCTCTCCTGCCTCCTCCTCCTTCCTCCTCTCCTCCTTAGAAAACTGACTGTCAAATCGTAAAAAAAGGGTGGTAATAAAATGGAAATTCTTCTGACTGGACCAGTGTAAATAGTGGGTCCTCAAGATCAGTTCTCGGACTACCTGTTTTAATATACATAAATGACATTGCGAGGAATCACATGCGGATACGAATTGCTGATGACACAAAAACAAAATCACACAGAGCCTCTAAACAGAATCCTCAAGCGCAACTATAACATAAAGTTT
>JACEEZ010025601.1:55000-57008 GCA_016584305.1 Chionoecetes opilio | reverse complement strand
CAGTACACTACAAGCTAGTCAGTGATGCAATTCTATAGTGTTATCGGTACGCATCAGCCAGGCATGTCATCTTAAACAACTCCCGCTAGTATATGCATACCCTGACAGCTCGAGGGTCATTGCTGCGTAGGCTTACAACAGCCTCATGTAGTGCAATGTTGTGTTACGGGGACTCACTCCCTTTGCTACACTATACAGGCTCAATGTATAGGAAGTACCTATCTTATAGATTATGTTAGGCAAGTACCTTACTCTACCAGCAAGTGCTGTCCCCTACGATGCTCCTAAATGTTTCTCTGGTACCGTCACACGCCCCTGCTCAGCGGCCCACACTGCACGACACTGGGTAGCAAGGCCGAGAGTCTGTCTGAGTCAGATACTGGGCGTGCCTGCGCGTACCATACGCCGTACACTTCTGTTGTCAGGACATGTGGGCGACTGTCATTCAGAAGCTTTCAAGGCTACGTGAAGAGGCAGCTCCCTTACACCATGCACACTATAGTATACTTGCATATTACAACTGTAAACCCCTTCTCTCATGTATATTTCTTACTCTCACGGGGCAAGTAAGTAAGTAAGTAAATAAGAGGTAAACAAAAATTAGCGAGCTGGCATCCTCATACACAGATAGTATACTCATTAATTATTAATTTCTCCTCACAATGCCACACGGTGCTCGGGGCATGTCAATACACCCTTGTACTCTATACTAGGAATGTTCTTATAACCTAATGCAGGATTACTTATAAGACAGAAACACAACGCAACATAGACCCTTACATCATGATAGGTAAGACGCGTGTGTGTGAGGGTGAAATTAATGCTGTAGGCTACCCTGATTTTAATGCTTGACTAGCACCCGGGCATGACAACGAGAGACCTTGGGGAACGGAAGGTTTGATGATGCTGGGTAGTGCTGGGATGGGCAGACAGGGGCGGAGGGAGGCAGGGAGGGCACAGGGCATGGCAGGGAGGTCTAAGCTAGTGCCATGCCCCTAGTAATAGCTTCGCATTGAGGTATTAGCGTATGTAGGGTGCAGGTCGCGAGGTGGTGCAGCTGCGTCCACGGAGGCAAGGTTAGTGAAGTGTGACCCTGCAATAAGGTATTGTGTTGTGCATGATGTGTGTTTTTGCTTGACAGGAAAGAGATATGAAGACTAGTAATGAATGTAATAATATGTTAATAGCTAAACAGTAATTATATCATTATCATCAACAATTACTTACTACTACTACTGTACGTTTGGGTGGTAATATTGGAATGGAGGGTGGGAAATGATTGGAATGAATCAGTCGTCGGTGCGTTAGTGCGGAGTCATTAGGGAGTGTTAAAACAGAGGGGATGAAATTTATGGGATTCGAGGATGAAAGGTGGACAGTAGGTAGTGTTACGTAACAGATACTACCACGGGGGATCTCACGCGGCCTCTTGTAACTTCTTTATTTTCTTATGTAGTCTTATGTTCATAATGACAGGCTAACAATGAGAAGATATGAGTAATGAAATTACATCATACATTTTCCTTTAGGTGGAAAGGAAATGTACAAGGTCATAGGAGTTTAAAAGTGAAGGTAGGAGGTCAGTGGTGCTCAGAATAATGTCCTAGAAGTAGTAGAAAAGTATGATACATAGGATGGAAGTAAACAGGAAAGGGATAGGCGGTGAAAGCAGAGGAAAACTTAAGGCGTTTCTGGGTGATTTTTGTGCAATCGGAAAATTTTCGGTTACAAAACAGGTCACAACAACAAGTAATTGCGGGTCGGGCCAATCATCTTCCTTGAGGTTGAACAGGGATCGAAATTTGAGCAACCAGAAAATATGTTTTTCGGTTGCAATACAGGAGAAATCCCCGCAGAAAACGCCTTTATGAAGGCAAGGGCAAGGGAGAAGGACATGATTATAATGGTGTAACAGAGTCATTAAACAAATATGAGGTAGGCGGAGTTTTAGCGTGGAATGGGGTGGCTGATAAAACATTCGCCTGCTAGGGGTCAGAAGTCGATAATA
>JACEEZ010025601.1:0-50000 GCA_016584305.1 Chionoecetes opilio | reverse complement strand
CCGGGTGCTAGTCAAGCATTAAAATCAGGGTAGCCTACAGCATTAATTTCACCCTCACACACACGCGTTCTTACCTATCATGATTTAAGGTCTATGTGCGTGTGTTTCTGTCTTCTAAGTAACCTGCATTAGGTTTATAAGAAACATTCCTAGTATATAGTACAAGGGTGTATTGACATGCCCCGAGCACGTTGTGGCATTGTGAGTGAGAAGGAGAAATTAATCATTAATGAGTATACTATCTGTGTATGAGGATGCCAGCTCGCTAATTTTGTTTTACCTATTATTTACTACTTACTTACTTGCCCCGTGGAGGAGTTAAGAAATTATTCATGAGAGGAAGGGGGTTTACAGTTGTAAATATGCAATATACTATAGTGTGCATGGTGTTTAAGGGAGCTGCCTCTTCACGTAGCCTTGAACAGCTTCTGAATGACAGGTCGCCCACATGTTCTGACAACAAGAAGTGTACGGCGTATGGTACGCGCAGGCACGCCCAGTATCTGACCAGACAGACTCTCGGCCTGCTACCCAGTGTCTGTGCAGTGTAGGGCCGCTGAGGCATGGGCGTGTGACGGGTACCCAGAAAACATAGGAAGCATCGGTAGGGGGACAGCAAACTTTGCTGGTAGTAGTAAGGTACTTGCCTTATACATAGATATATAAGATAGGTACTTGCCCTAACATTGAGCCTGTATGAGGTATGCAAAGGTGAGTGAGTCCCGCCGGTGTAAACACAAGATTGCACAAACACTGAAGGCTTGATGTAAGCTACGCAGCAAAAGGAACCCTCGGCAGCTGTCAGGGTATGTCAGTATACAGCGGGCGGTTTTGTTTTTAAGGAGACATGCCTGAGCTGATTGCTGTTACGTCGAATAACACTATAGTCGCACTTAAACTGATGCGTCAGGCGAATTGTTAATAGCGCGAATATTTACGAAATTAGCATCACTACAGATTGTATGTGTAACTGAAGACAAGTTCATAATATACCCAACTTGTGCATTGCCTCTTCGTGGCACATGTGCAAGGCTCTAGTGTGATGCTAAATTCGGAAACCTTATGCGCCTGGCGACATTAGTGCAGTGGCGACTATAGTGTATATTGCTGTAGTGGTTTAGTAATCCCTTCCCGCCGCCCTCCAGCTTCACATACCAGGGAGGATGTATGGAGCCCAAAGCCAATATAATTAAGAAAGTCTACTAATTAATAACTAATCAAGGCTAAAGGACTCTTCTCCTCAGCCTTGCTAATAATAAAAACTTCTACTACCAACTATACTGGCTTTGTATGGATTAGGGCCGCAGCACAGAAGGGTCATGACCTGTAGCTACGTGTGTTTAGAACTGCAACACTTAGGTCATTTACTATTCAAGTACAGTGATATTTTTTTATAACAACTGATACTTGGTTAAAATAGATAGTATGAGGGCCATTATTGAAGGCAGCGGAAGGATAGTGCGGAAATGTTCGCTGTGTCCCGTAGAAACGATGCCCCTCGGAAGCTTCCTGTAGAACTATCTCGCCAGTAAAAGGGGAATATATTTTAGGATACATGATGTGTTTATTCAGTTATTCGTAGCTTCACCATTGCATCCGTAGACTTTGGGAGAGAAACAGTAAATGGATCTCTATATGTGTATTTAATGGCCAGATGGTCAGTCACTAACCGGGGTACGTGTTTCAGCATGAGCAGCACCCTTCAGGCGGCGCAGGGGAAACATACCCTGCACTGACTGGCCCTCATACCCATTACATACCCCGCACACCTCATCACAAGCAAGGGCTACCCATAATGAATAAATAAATTATATATAATATAAAAAATAAAATAAATAAATTCACTTCTATTAAAAAAAAAAAAACACCACCACCCAATCACCAAGCAGGGATACCAAGCGATCCTACAAGAAACTGATCATCTGCCACTACAACGTTTAATACATAAGGCTGTGGTGGTTATTACTCTTATAAGGACGCCATCATGCAACCTTTCCTAGTATTCGTGCGCCATTCACACGTACACGCAAACACACAAAAACACTTCCTAAAAAAATGCGCGATCTCTCCTTCTCTCTTTATATTATATATATATATATAGATACTATATTATAATATATTATATATATAAATATATATAATAAATATAATATATAAAATATATAGTATATATAAATTGAAATTAAATAATATATATATATATAATATATATATATTTATAATATTATTTATATATATTATCTATATATAATATATTATATATATATATATATGAATATATATATATATAATTATATATCATATATATACAATATATATATATATATATATATAATATATATATATATCTATATATATATAATATATATAATATATATATATATATTTAATATTTATATATATTATATATTTATATATATTTATATATTATATATATATATATATATAATATATATATTAAATATATATATATATGATATCTATATATATATATATATAAAGAGAAAGGAGAGACTCAGCCGCATTTTTTCGGGAAGTGTTTTTGTGTGTTTGCGTGTACGTTGTGTACGTATATATATATTCTATATATAATATATATATTATTATATATATATTAATAGTATATATATATATATTATACTATATATCTATATCTATATATTATATATATTATTATATATTATATAATTATTATATATATATTATATATTATATATATATTTATATATATTATTATTATTATATATATATATTATAATATTATATATATATATTATATATTAATATATATATATTATATATCTATATATATATATATATATATTATATAATATAATATATATATATTATATATAATAATATATATATATCTTATTATATATATCATATATATAGATATATATAAATATATATATTAATCTATATATATATATTATATATCTATCGATATATATTATATATAATATAGATATATTATAATATATATATATTATATATATATAAAAAAAATATATATATATATTATATATATATATATATTATATATACAAATAATATATAGATATATATATCTATATATATATATATATATTATATATATAGATTATAGTATATATATATATATATCATTATATATATATATTATATCATATATATATCTATATATATTAGTATATTATAATATATTATATATATATAAACATATATATAATATATAATATATTATATATATATATATATAGTATATATATATATATTATATATATAATAGATAGATACTATATATATATATTACATATATAATTATATAGTATATATAATAATATATAATATATATATATATATATATATATATTATATATATATATATATATATATCTATATATTATATATATATCTATATATATATATAGATGTAATAATTAGTAGATATATATATATAATATTATTATATATATATTTATATATATATATATATATATATATATATATATATATATATAATAAATACTATATAATATAATATTATATATATATATATATATATATATATTCTATATATATATAATTTATTATATATATATAATATATATATATATATAATATATAGATATAATATAATATATAAATATATATAATATCTATATAATATATTAATATATATATATATATATAATATATATATATATCTATAATATATATATTATATATATATAAATATATATATATATACATAAATATATATATATATAGAATGCTATAATATATTATATTATAATTATATATATATATATATATAATATATATATATATATTATATAATATAAATATATAATTAATATATATTATATATATATAATATATATTAGATATATATAATATAAATATATTATAATATATAATATATATACTATATTATATATATACATATATATAAGATATATTTAATATACTATATATATATATATATATATATATATATATATATATTATATATATATATATATATAGATATAAATATATTATATATACTCTCTATAATATATATATATATATATTATAATATTAATATATATATATATAATATATATATATATATATATAATATATATAGTAATAAAATATATAATATAATATATATTATATCTATATATATAAATATATAATATATATAATATATATAATATATGATATATCTATAATAATATATATATATAATATAGATAATATATCATATATATATATATAATAAATATAATATGTATATATATATAATATATAATATATATATATATATATATAATTATATATATATAATATAATATATATAATTATATAAGATTATATATCTAATATATATAATATATATAATATAATATATATATATATATATAACTATATACTAATATATAATATAATATATCATAATCATATATACTATAATATATATAATATATATATATATATATAAATATATATCTAATATATATTAATATATATTAATATATAAATATATTATATAATATATAATATATATATATATAAATATATAATATAATATAATATTAATATATAATATAATATATAAATATATATATAATATAGAATATATAGATATAATAATTATATATATCTATTATAATATATAAATATATATATATAATATATAATATAATATATCACTATATAATATTAATATATATATATAATATAATAATAATATATATATAATATATAAAAATAATATATAAAATATAAATATTATATAGTAATATTAACTATATGATAATAATATATATATTGATAATATATATATAATATATATAATAATATATATATATAATATATAATATTATATAATTATATATATAATATATAAATATACATATATATAATGACATATATATAATAATATATATTATATATTATAAATATATATCATATATATATATATATATAATATATATATATTATATAATAATATATATGATATATAATTATATAATATAGATATATATATATAATATTATATATATATATATAATATATATATAATATATATAATATATATAATATATATATATATATATATATATATATAAATATTATATGATATATTATACGAGTGTCTTTGTCACCCTGAATTATCTATATATATATATATATAGACCGAGTGTCCTTTGTCACCCTGAATTATCTATATATATATAATATATATTAGAGAGAGAGAGAGAGATGAGAGAGATAATTCAGGGTGACAACGACACTCGTCATTACTTGGGGTTGTTTGTGGCGCACCGTTTTCGCCACAAAGGCACTTGGCGATCATCAGGGCTAAAAATAGTTAAAATTTAATATATTGCAATGCTAAAAAGCGGAATCTAAAAAAATTATTTCTTAAGTAACAAATAAAATATTGCCTCTATTATCTAATAAAATCACTAACTAATAAATATAATATAATTTGTACTTAGACGGACCTTGGTGTGTATTGCTGTCTGAGTTGGTAGAGGGGATCTGAATGAGACACTCGTTTCGTGGGTAACATTTCAGCTTGTGTGGAGCGATCGAACCGCGAGTCGGGCAATCGAAAACAGTGATAGTCATTGAGTATATGTAGTGGGTGAAGTGACGTGGTTATAAGATCAGGGACAGATGCTTGATGTGTGTATGGATTCTCAATAATTAGTGTCATAGGGTAGTGTGCCTTGGAATAGGATACTAGGAAATATATAATGGAAAACATATTTCAGTAATGACTTTAATTTAAGTAATGTTCCAAGGTGACGATAAGTCTATCCCCATTAGTGAGGAAAGAAAAATGTGTGTCAGCGAGGACTTTAAATTTTGTTTTATCACAAGAACCAAAGGTCACCATGACCAAAAGGTTTGGTCACCAAGACCAAAATGTAAAAAGTCTCGCTGACAACACATTTTCTTTCATCACTAAAATGTGAGGATCGACTTATCCGTCACCTAGACATTATGAAATTAAAAGTCATTACTAAAGATGTTTTCCATTATAATTTCCTAGTGGCCCTTTCTCCTGGTGTCCTTTATGGATTACAAAACACATGAAAAATAGTAACACCTTTACGTAGATATTCTCAGTACTATAGGGCACCTTTAACTATACACCTAGCTAAAACTTCGTCCCGATAATTGACCCTACTAACTAGTATGGAACACACAATTAAGAAACTCTTGTGAATTTTGCTCATGAATTAAAAAACAATTAACGTAAACAACGCGGTAATGGCTAGTTTTGACATCCAGTCACTATTACAAATATTCCATTAGATGAGACTATTGAAATAATCACTGACAATTTATTTCATAAAGATGACCATTTTCTTAATTACCCAAAAAAACTATTCTCTGACTTTATTCACTTAGTATAAAAGCCTCATTTCCATTTTATATTTAACAAAAAACTTTATGTCCAACTAACGATGGGTTTCCATGGATTCGTGCTGGGTCCTGTCATTTGACAATGCTTTTATGTCACCATGAGGACATGTGGCGTCAACTGTCCTAGCATTTTAAACCTTTATTATAAAAGATATGTAGACGACACTTTGTTGACTCTTTAAAAATACACGAGCCATTCCCTTATATTTTGAATACCTTAATTCTTCAGCACCCAAAACATTAAGTTCACATATGAAGTGAAAAACAATCAGTCACTGCCATTTTTGGACTATCCTAGTTACTCGTTAAAAAAACTACCTTACCACCTCAGTCTATAGAAAACCTACTTTCCGTGGCTTGGAAACTCACAAGATGCTTCATTCATCCTCTAACCTTTTTAAAATCAATACTATAAGACCATACTACACAGATGCTATAGTTCTCTTCTAATTGGTTTTCCTTTGATAAAGAGATCCAAATTCCTACTAATTTTTTTCCAAATAATGGCTACCCCCTCAAATTAATTGAAGGCAACCATCTCAAAGTCTTAGATAAAAAAGTTCAACACAGAGTCGAACGAACCGAACCATATTAGACACACACTATGTTAAACTCCCATTGTTTTTCTACACGGCCATCCTCAGTTTACACCCATCGAACAAAAACTCAATGATCTACTAAGTTACATCGTTCCCTAACTCAAAAATTTGATTATGTTTACTAATTCAATTTTACCTTAAGAACTCATTCAAATATAAGACTCTATTACCTAAAGCCTTATTTCTAACATAATTTACGAATTCAAAGTTTCTAGTTGTAACCCGCTAGATTACGTCGGCGAGACGGACCAAGGAATCTAACCCTTAGGCTTTATGAGATAAAGGTGTTTCGTGCACGTACTGGTCGTCCCATTTTCTTCACCTTTCGCAATCTGCAATCACGCTCACACTCACATGATTTAGAATCACCCTTGTTTCTAATGAATGACTTTAGTATCCATCCAAGGACAACTACCCTAGGACACTAAATTATTAGGAATTCCATACACCACCAAGCATCTGTCCCCGGATCCTTATTAACAAGTCACTTTCACACAAACGACATATACTCAAATGACTATCACTTTTTCGATTGCCCGGACTCGCGGTTCGATCGCCCCACCACAGCTGAAATGTTACCCACGAAACTAGGGTTCATTCAGTCCTCTACCAACTCAGACAGCACATACACCACCAAGGTCCGAAGTACAAATTATATTATATTTTATTAGTTAGTGATTTAGATAATATTAGAATTTTTATTGTACTGTAGGAAATAATTTTTTTAGATGTCCGCTTTTTAGCATTTGCAATATATAATTTTTTAAACTATTTTTAGCCTGATGATGCAAAGTGCCTTGGCGAAACGTTGCGCATCATAAAACAACCCCAACAAGTATGACGAGTGTCTTTGTCTACCCTGAATTATCAAGATTTTAGCTACCAACTAAGAAAACCAACTATATTAATATATATATATATAAATATATATATACTATTAATATACTGATATATAATATGATATTATATATATATGTGCAGAGATGGCGTCGCGCCCACCCTTGAAGCCTTGTAACGGGACACCTGTAGTGGGGGTATCTGGGCACGCATTATTCCTCTTATTCCATCTCCGTGATCGTATCGGTGTGTGATTTATTATGCGCTTAGTCGTATGGACACTCTTTTCCACGGTTGTCTGGCTCAGCACCTCGCATGTGGCCGGCGTGGCGTGTTGCGTGGTGACGGTGGTGGTCCTCCGCCTCTCAGGGCTGAAACAAGAGGCCGGCGGGACTGCCTCAAGGGGGTGGTGGCGCTGTCAGGGATTGCCCATCCTTGTGACTTTTTTCCAATATCTTGTGATTTGGGCCATGCCTTGGTATTTTTTATTATTTGGATTTTTGGGGGGGATTATTCAAGTATTTCTCCCGTGTTTATCTCAGGTAAGCTGTGTAACGTTATTTTAGGGTCAGTTACAATGTTTTTTTAAGACCTTGGGTATTTTTACTATCTTGGGGATTTTTTTAGGGTCAGTTTGGGATTCTAAACATTTAGAGTGGCACCCTGGTCTAACGGGCCGCCACTGCATCATACATGTTAAGTAGGGGAAGGAAAACGATACATCTTTATCGCGTATTCCTCCCATTCCTTCGCCAGGGCCTTTCTCTCTGCCTACATCGGCAACGCCCTCCAATCCTCAAGGACACGCCAAAGGGCGCCTTCAAAAGTACACGGAAAGGTCTACGGTGGGATTATGAGCTTCAAAGTTTCGGCGTATGGTAAGATTTTTTCAGTTTTTTCTTCGACCCTTGTTTCCTTTCCTAGACACTTTTGCACGTCTGTCCAGAATGGATGGCGAAAGGATTTTAAATATCAATTAGAGAGAGAGAGAGGAAGAGAGGAGAGAGCCTGTTTCCATCCCTATAGGACAGGGTTGGGCCATTATGACGCCTCTCACTGAATCCTTCCATTGCATCTTTCCTCGCTCCCATTCTATTCAAATTCACGGTTCACTTCCATTCCTCTATAGCATTCTATCTCTCCCTCATCGTTTTTCCTCTAATTCAACAGGCCCCAAAGCATGTAAAACAGTATATGCATCTCTGAATGGGGGAGAGACATCATTAGTCTTTTAAACAGGGGGGGATCAAAAGCTTTTCTTTCTCAAGTCCTATGTTTGACTGACTGTCTTTAGTCTTTCAATCCCCACCAATTTTGCTTTCTCTTGCTATCTTCTACCGCCCGTTTTCATGTTTACTGCCCCTTTGACTCTTTAAACTGCTTTCCCTTTATCCCCTCTCGTAGCTCGTGCACAATTGCTACACTCCTTCTTATTCCCAAATTTGTCCATCATAAGAACAAGGGAAGCTACAAAGGCTGGGAGACCTACACGTGGTATTCCCCTGTTATTTAACATACCTAATCCACCTTTCATCCCATCCATGAAATTATCACCCCTTTTTGAAGCTCCTTTGACTCCACACTGACCACCTGACGACTGGTTCCTTCCAACCCATTTTTCCAACCCTATTTGTAAACCCAGTTCTCCCTATTCTTTTTTAAATCACCTACTACTACTATACTACTACCAAACTACTATTAATTCTTCTCTACAATACTACTACTGTACTACTACCCTTTCTCCCTGTCTTAATATGCTTTCCTCAGTGTGAAGACTAAATCCCCCCTTTCCCCTTCCCCTTCGTAACGTAACACTACCTACATCCACCTTTCTCCCCTCCATGAATTGATCTAGCCTCAAAATACAACCCTTAAATTCATTTTATATAAGAGTCACTATGCTAAGTTACATCCTGGTGGACTCAATATGCAAACCACATTGTTGTTTATGGGCGTCACGAAAACTACCACGACAACACTACCACAATACTACATAACAACAACTACCACATAACAAAACTAACCAACGACAACACCTACTAAAAACTATCACAACAACTACTACAACTATCACAACAACTACCACATAACAACTACCACATAACAAGAACTACCACGACAACAACTACCACAACTATCACAACAACTACCACAACTATCACAACAACTACCACATAACAACAACTACCACATAACAAGAACTACCACGACAACAACTACCACAATTATCACAACAACTACCACATAACAACTATCACATAACAAGAACTACCACGACAACAACTACCACAACTATCACAACAACTACCACATAACAGGAACTACCACGTGTAGGTCTCGCGGCCTCTTGTAGCTTCCTTAAATCCTTATGTTCTTATTTTTCTAACGCTCCCCCCTCCCGCAGGACGGTATTGGTGAGCGAACCCGGCGCTGATGCGGCCCGGCCGGGCGGACCCGGCGGCGTCAGGGCGCATAGACCTGCTGCTGTTCAGGAAGCGAGACTCCATCATCAAGGGGCGAGACTGTCCTGCCCTGGGTGTGTGTGTGTGTGTATTCATCTAGTTGTATTTTACAGGGCCTGAGCTACGCTCGTACGGCCCCGTCTCCATAACTACATTTCATCATTCATCCTTAGTGCTTAGTGTTAGGGGAAGCCATCACCTCGGGAGGGGGGTCACAAACCCCGGCTAACACCCGGTACCCATTCACTGCTGGGTGGACAGGGGCTCGGGTTTTAAGAAGACCGCCGTCGGGTCTTCGCTCCGCCGGGATCGAACCCGGGACTTCTCGGTTGTGAGCCAAGCGTGCTAACCGCTACACTACGGAGTACCCGTACCCGGATACCTTGTATGTGTGTGTGTGTGTGGTGTGTGTGTGTGTGTGTGTTGTGTGTGTGTGTGTGAGGGGGGGGGGGGCTGAGGTGAAGAAGGATAAGGGACAATAGCTATTTATTTTTTACATGCATCAAAGACTAACATTTAAAAAAAAAAAATTATGATATCCTAACCTGCAAGAATGAATGTGGTCCTTCCTATATACAGGCATCATGGGCACCAGCGGCGACTTTGTGGAGGCAGCAGCGGCGGTTCACCCTGCGCACCTTGCGGGCCCTTTGGCTTGGGCCCGCAACACCTGGAGCCCAATAAAATGCAGGAGGGGAGCTGGACAGCTACTGCAGCTGTTTAGGCGGCGCCAGGAGAGAGGTGGTGTGGGGGTGAGTGTTTAGGTCTCTCTGTCTCTATCCTCTCTGTTTTTTTTCTGTCTGGCTGCCTGTCTGTCTCTCTGTCTGTCCTCTGTTCTGTGTGTGGGGTGTATTAAGTCTTTTCGGGTCTCTCTCGCTCACTCTCTCTGTGTCTGTCTGTCTCTCTGTATGTGTGTGTCTGTCTGTCTTCGTGTGTGTGTGTCTCTGTGTGTGTGTGCGTGTGTCTGGCTCTCTCTATGTGTGTCTCTCTCTCTCTCTCTCTCTGTTTGTGTCTGTTTGTCTTTCTCTCATTCTCTCTCTGTGTCTGTCTGTCTGTCTGTCTCTGTCTCTGTGTATGTCTCTCTCTCTGTATCTGTCTGTCTGTTTTTTTTTTCTCTCTTTCTGTCTTTCTCTGTCTGTTTGTCTCTCTCTGTGTCTGTCTATCTCTCTCTGTCTCTCTCTGCGTGTGTCTGTCTCTCTCTATCACTCTCTCTGTGTCTGTCTGTCTCTCTCTCTGTGTCTGTCTGTCTGTTTGTAAGTGTTTCTGTTTGTAAGTCTCTCTCTCTCTCTCTCCTCTCTCTCTCTCTCTCTCTCTCTCTCTCTCTCTCTCTCTCTCTCTCTCTCTCTCTCTCTCTCTAAGCACCCCCTATTGTCTTTTATATCCCCGCAGCTACTCTTTAACCGGAGCATTGTTAACGTGATCTGGGCCATCACCATCGGCAAGAGGTACTCCTACGACGACAAGAAACTCGAGGCGCTGGTGGAGAAGTTAACAAGATGCTGCAGACCTTCAACCCCTTCCACCCGGCGCTCAGGTATACATAAGCCCATCTAAGTATTAAGTTATCTTACGGATAGAAATCGGGGTAGAACAAAAGTACGGATTCAAACTGGAAAAGCGTAGATTAAAAAAAACTGGTTCACAAATAGGGTGTTAAGTGATTGGAAGGGACTCGCGTAAGGGTGAGAGTATTGGTGTATGGAGCTCACAGTATATAGATGTTGCATGGTGATAGGGGTTGATGACAGTACGGGTGTGGCATAGTGATGTGATGGAGGAGTTGACAGTTAAGGTGTTCCGTGGTGGTATGGTGTTGACATAAGAATTTTGTATGGGGTGTTGACAGTGAGGGTTTAAATGCACTGTTATATGGTGCTGGGGGTGATAATGGTGTTGAGTGGTATTGTGTTGTGTCGGCAGGTTTCGTTGGGTGAAGAAGCTGTTCCCGAACCTGTCCATCATACGCCACACCGAGGGTTACATGGCGGAGCTACTCGCCTTTATCGAGGTGAGAGGGGAGAGAGCGAGACAGAGAGAAATACACAGACAGTCAAACGGACAGACAGAAAAGATGAAAATTTACTCCGCCAGGAAGGTGTTCGTGGTGTTGGTGGTGGTGGTGTTGGTGGTGCAGGCCGAGGGGCACCAGGTGGAGGAGGGCCCTGGCTGGGGTGGGCCGCCTCTGCAGCAGGACGCTCCCGTGCGTGGGGTCCTTGAGGAGCAGGTGAGGCAGTGTGCCGCTGCCGAGGAAGGCCGCCGCGAGGTGGTGGCCAAGAGGAAGGTGATAGAGGGGGGCGCGGATCACCCTGGAGCAAGAGGTCCTGATAGTGGAGGCCGAGGTGGCCGAGCAGCAGCGGCGGGTACGCGAGGCCCAGGCCGCTGAGGTGACGGGCACCCTGTGCGGCTACCTGCAGGACGCCCTCACCCTGCGGCAGGAGGCAGAGCGGCAGTCAGACGCAGCGAGCCGGGGCCTGTGGGAAGCTGTGACGGAGGGCCGCGGCCAGCTGCAGCTGCTGTGCCGCCAGACCAGGCAAAATTTCCCGCCCCCAAGCTAGATAAAGTGGCTGAAGCAGCATAAGGCGCACGCCAGGGTGTCCCCCACTACTGAGGCTGCTGACCCTGTGCTTCACGGGGCTGGCTGTCCTTGTAAGGTCCGCCGCTACCACAGAAGTAAAAAAGGACTGAGCAGGACCCCCGGGCGGCAGATGGCAGCGGCAGATGGCATGTGCCCTCCATGGTGGGCCAGGGCACCGCCGCGCCCCGGCCACGCTTGGCGTCTGCGTGGCGTGGCAGAGCTCGCCTTGGAGATTTTCGTTATATTCGAAACATGAAAGAAGAGAGAGAAAGGGAAGGGAGGGACAGGGAGAGGCGTAGACAGGGAAGAGAATAAATAGAAAATACAACAGGCAGACAGACAGACAGACAGAGAGTATGTGTGTGTGTGTGTGTGTGTGTGTGTGTGTGTGTGTGTGTGTGTGTGTGTGTGTTGATGTCTGAACAATTTTCCAATGAGTATAAGCAGTAAGAATAGGAGGAGATGGAAAGAGGGGGGAAGAGGAAAGGGGTAACAATAACAACGCTTCTGTTTTGCGTGGATCCTTCAGGGCGAGGTTGAGGCGTACAGGCAGGAGATGGGGGACCAGGTGGACACGGGCTGCTACATCGGGGCCTACTTGAACGAGCTGAGCCAACTGAAGCCCGGGGAGGAGGACGACCAAACCACGCTGTCAGGTAAAAATCCTGCCTGCGAGTGAACCTCTCGCTCTCGCTCTCGCTCTCGCTCGCTCTCGCCCTCTCTCTCTCTCTCTCTTTAATTGTGTCTCCCTCCCTCTCTCTCACTCTCTCTGTCTGGCTGTATCTCTCTCTGTTTGTCTCTCTCTTTTTTTTTAACCTCTAGGGCCTACCATACCACCCCTGGAGATCACTGCCTACACGCGCTATAGGCACATATGTAAAAAAAAATTAAAAAAAATAAAAATTCACGAAAATCGGCAGGATAGCCACTAAGAGTTATTTTTAAATCACGTTTTTTAATAACTTTGTTTTTTCTATACCTTATCCCTACCCTCATCTTTCCATCCTACCTTTCTTTCTCTTTTCCCATCCATCCTTCCCTCCTTCTCCTCCCGTTCCGCTCTTCCCATGGCTTGCATTGCCACATACTCAAACCTTACGAGGAACATCCCAAGACTTTATCCGCTCAGACTAATTAACATAACATAAGAAAATAAGGAAGCTACAAGAGGCCGTGAGACCTACACGAGGTAGTTTCTGTTACTAAACTCTACCTACATCCACCTCTCTTCCCCATCCATGAATTTATCCAGCCTCCTTTTAAAGACCCCAAACTCCTTTTAAGAACCCCAATACTCCTTTTAAAGACTCCAAACTCCTTTAAAAGACCCCAATACTCCTTTTAAAGACCCCAAACTCCTTTTAAAGACTCCAATACTTCTTTAAGACCCAATCTTCTTTTAAAGACCCCAACTCTTTTAAAGACCCCAACTCCTTTTAAAAAGACCCCAAATCCTTTTAAAGACCCCCAAAATCCTTTTAACGAAACCCCAATAGCTCCCCCATTGACCACCCCCGACACTGAGTCATTCCAATCACTCGCCACCCCATTTGTGAACCATTTCTCGCTATTTCCTTTTAATTGTTCTGTATGCTTCTTCTCCTCTTCTTCCCTTTCCCCATACTTTGCCACACTCTCCACCTGTCGCCTTTCCCTCCCTCTCAGCAGCCTTCTATCCCGCCCTTTCCCCCAGCACCTCGTAACATGATCCGAAGTGCTGGAGTCTGAGCTTCGAAGCCCTGTTTCTTTCCCCCTTTCCTTCTCTTCCTTCCCTCCCCTCCCTTCTTTCCTCCCCCTTTCTCTCCTTTCCCCCTTTCTCTCTCCCTCCTCCTGCTCCCCTTCCCCTTCTCTCCCCCTCCCCCCCGTTATCTCTCCTCTCTTTTTCTCCCCTTTCCCCTTTTTTCCCTCTCCATTTTCTCTCCTCCCCCCTCCCCTTCCCCTCCCCCTCCCCTTTTCTCCCCCTCCCTTCCCCTTTCCCCCCCCCTTCTCCCCTTTCCCCCTTTCTCCCCCCTCCCCTTCTCCCTTCTCCCCCTTTATCCCCCTCTCCCTTTTCTCCCCTCCCTTCTCTCCCCTCCCCCTTCTATCCACCTCCCTTTCTATCCCCTTCCTTCTCTTTCCCCTTCTCTCCCCCTCTTCCCTCCCCTTCTCTCCTCTTCCCTTCTATCCCCTCCATTTCTCCCCCCCTCCTTATCTTCCTTCCTTCTCTCCCTCTCTCTATCTCCCTTCTTTCTCTTTCCCCCCCCTTCTCTCCCCACTTCCCCCTCCCATGCGGTGGTCGGACAGACTGCTGAGTCGGGCAAACTACCTACACGCACGAGGCAAAGTTTCCCGCCAAAAACTTTCCTCCTCATTGTCGTATAGCAGAGACCCCGAACTTGTCCCCGCCACCGAAGATTTCTCTTGCCTGGGGCGCTGAGAACGGTGGTGGTGGTTGGTTGTGTGGTGGTGGTGGTGGTGGTGGTGTGGGTGTGTTATTCACCCACGGTCTGTCACGCGAGCTGGCTTTGCGATCGCTAGTTTCACCTTTCGTGGGCTTTGGGGCTCATTATTTCCGATTTTGGGCAATGTGGGGACTTTCCCCACACACACCGGGCCTCCATCCCTTGGGTCAGGGGACATTTCGCTTCGAATTTCACAGTGGAAATCCCGGTAATGAGCGGGTCGGGGACCGACCCGGACAACAGAATGATGCGGGCGCCCTACTGCTGGCACACGGATTGTGTGTGTGTGTGTGTGTGTGTGTGTGTGGTTTTGTGGGGGGGTATACTCCGTGAGACCTAACGGGTAGTTCCTGTTACTTAGCACTCCTTTCATCCACCTTTATCCCATCCATGAAAAAAAATTTCGCTCCTTTTAAAGATCCTATGACTCCACACTAATACCTGCGACTGAGTCCATTCCTCCCAACAGTGGGACCATTCTCAAGGCCAACATCCTGGAGCTGTTTCTGGCGGGTAGCGGACCACCTCCTCGACTCTGTGGTGGGCCGTGTTCTTCCTGGCTCCAACCCTGAGGCGCAGCGAACCATGCAGGAGGAGATGGGTCGGGTGTGGGCCGCGACAAACACCCCCCGCTGGCACACATGGACAGGTGCGTCGCTCTGCTTTTGTCCTCCCCAAACGTTAAGCCCGGTCCAGCCCTGACCCATCCCCTTCCCCCCTTTCCCCCCCGCCCCTGCTTAACCCCTTACCCCTTACCCCTTTGCGCCCTCCCTGACGCCTTCCCCTCTCCCCTGCCCCTTCCCCCTTAAGTCCGTAAAATGGCTGGTTTGGACATCAGATACCTTAATAAGAGTGTATTTCTTTCTCTCGTATAGTGAAATGAACTCTCTGCCAGTAGGGCCGTTTCCAGCCTTTTTTATTTCTAAGTATAGTTTCGCCCTTTTACCTTTACCTTCCTTTCAAAAAATGTCGTTTTTTTCTTCTTTTCTTTATCTTCGTTCGTCTATTTTCCATCATATATTTCAACTTCTTATTTTAGCTTTCTTATTTTAGCATTCTATATTAATTTATCAAACACTTCCTTTTTTTTCTCTATCCAATTCGCTAACTATTATTTTCTCTCTCATTCACCATTATCAAATCCCTATGTGAAATGCTGTTTGGGGCTCTATTTTGAAAAACTATGGTAGGGTGATTTCAAGCTCTCTAAGTTGGTCTAGGGGCACGCCTTTAATATCTAAATGCATCAATCTGGTGTACTTTAAGAGGAAAAGAGACTAGATTCGTGAAAAACTCTTAACTTCTCAAAAAAGTAAATAATGGCAGCTTGGGGGCCCCTTGATGGCTTTGGGGGCCCTGTGCAACTGCGTAGTTTGCATATAGTAAGAAACGGTCCTGTCTCCCAGTGGTGAAATGGCTGGTTCGGACATCAGATACCCTAATAAGAGTGTATTTTTCCCCTCCCCGTATGGATATAGTCGTGATATGTGTGTATCTATAAATGGGATACACATGTGTGTGTTCCCTGCAGGCTGCCGTACACCCTGGCCACCATCTCCGAGGTGCAGCGCATGGGGGGTCTCGTGCCCTTTGCCATCCCGCACAAAGGCCCCTGAAGACGTCTCCCTCGGGGGCTATCGCATTCCTAAGGGTAAGGTATAGCAATTTGCCATTGTTGATCATTGGTCCCCCCAGGGGGCCCACAAGGCTCGTGGCTGGGGCAAGTTGATGTTTCCTGTCGATAGTTGCTTGGTATGGGAAGGGAGCCTGCATGGGGACTCGCGCATGGTGACTCCCGGGAGTGCGTAGGGTGGGCAACGCAACGCACCCCCTACCGTATGACCCCAATGATGGATTGAGTGTTGGTTGATCCTCGCCGTGGTATACTCCAGGCCCGGGCGTCTGTCGCATTCAATATTCCCAATTTTTAACGGTAAATTTTGCCCGCCTCTCTAAATTATTAATTGTTGAGGCGTTTTGGGGGTGGATGAAAGGTGGATGTAGGTAGTGTTAAGTAACAGGAACTACCACGTGTAGGTCTCACGGCCTCTTGTAGCTTCCTGATTTTCTTAAGAATAACCCAGACGTGCAGGTTACGGTCAAGAGAGAGGCTGGTAGAAAGTTCTTCCTGTACTGAACATAAGAACATAAGAAAATAAGGAAGCTGCAAGAGGCCGAGAGACCTATACGTGGTAGTTCCTGTTACTTAACACTACCTACATCCACCTTTCATCCCCATCTATAAAATTATCCAGCCTCCTTTTAAAGCTCCCTAATGACTCTGCACTAACTACCTGTCTACTGAGTCCATTCCAATCATTTACCACCCTATTTGTGAACCAGTTTTTCCCTATTTCCTTTTTCAATCTACACGTTTCCAGCTTGAATCCGTTACTTCTTGTTCTACCCTGATTACTAGCCGTAAGAACTTTTCCTACATCTCCTTTATTGTATCCCTTTAACCACTTAAAAACTTCTATCAGATCACCCCTTACTCTTGCGTCTCTCGAGTGAGTGTAAATTTAATAGCTTCAATCTCTTCTCATAACTAAACTTACGTAACTACTGTATCCTTTTAGTCATCCTTCTCTGCACTGATTCTAACAAGGCTATATCCAATCCATCCTGTAATATGGAGACCAAAACTGAACTGCATAGTCTAGGTGAGGTCTGAGTCCATTAATTCCAATCATTTACCACCCTATTTTTTTAACCAGTTTCTCCCTATTTCCTTTTTACTCATACTGCGTCTCTTTGTTTCCCAGACACGACCATCATGTTCAACCTGTCCCACGGCCTACTGACCCCAAGTACTGGCAGGAGCCCACCCGTTTTCCCCCCGGAGCGCTTTCTCACCGAGGAGGGCAAGGTTTTTAAGCCTGACCACTTCATGCCCTTCGGATCCGGTGAGGACAGAACCAGGGGAGGGGGGGGGAGAGGTGGAAGGGGCTGGAGGGGGGGAAGGGGAAGGGAAAGGGGTGGAGGGGGGAAGGAAGGGGGAGGGAGGGTAAGGGGGAAGGGGAAGGGGGGAAGGGAGGGGGGGAAGGGAAGGAGTGGAGGGGGAAGGGGGAGGAAGGGAAAGGGGGAGGGAGGGGAAAGAAGGGGAGGAAGGGAAAGGGGAAGGGGAAGGGGGGATTGAGTTCTTCACACTGAGGAAAGCATATCTAGACAGGGAGAAAGGGTAGTAGTAGCAGTAGTAGTAATAGTAGTAGTAATAGTAGTAAAAGTAGTAATAGTAGTCGTAGTAGTAGTAGTAGTAGTAGTGATTTAAAAAAGCAATAGGGAGAAACTGGTTCACAAATAGGGTGGTAAATGATTGGAATGGACTCAGTCGTCAGGTGGTCAGTGTGGAGTCAATAGGGAGCTTCAAAAGGAGGCTGGATAATTTCATGGATGAAGATGAAAGGTGGATGTAGGTAGTGCTAAGTAACAGGAACTACCACGTGTAGGTCTGACGGCCTCTTGTAGCTTCCTTATTTTCTTATGTTCCTATGAGTGGCTGCGTGGTACAGGGTTTAGCGTAAGTGTTCTTTCCCTTATAACTCCAGCCTCTCCCTCTACAGGCAAGCGTGTGTGCCTCGGCGAGTCCCTGGCGCGCCTCGAGGTCTTCGTGTTCCTGGCCTCCCTCATGCACCGCTTCTCCTGGCGCCTCGCTGATGACAACGTGACGTGGGAGACCAGTACTATTCTCAGCCGACCGCCAAACTTCTTCGTGTACGCCGTCAGCAGAGAGGAGGAGGCGAAGTAAGGCCCCAGAGTGCCCAGATCCTCCCACCACGCGACGCCAGCAGTATAAACAGTGGCAGAGAGGGTGATAGTAGGCGAGTGGCAGTGAAAGACGTAGAAGAGACGAGGACAGCTATGGGGAGGATCCTCAGCCGACCCCCAAACTTCTCCGTGTACGCCGTCAGCAGCGAGGAGGAGGCGAAGTAAGGCCCCAGAGTGCCCAGATTCTCCCGCCACGTCAGCAGTATAAGCAGTGGCAGAGAGGGTGATGGTAGGCGAGTGGCAGTGACAGGCGTAGAAGACGAGGAGCAGTATGGGGAGGTGTTGAGTGTCCCAGCCTTGCACGCAGATCAGATCAGATGATGGTAGAACAAGAAGTAACGGATTCAAGCTGGAAATGCGTAGATTTAAAAAGTAAATAGGGAAAAACTGGTTCACAAATAGGGTGGTAAATGATTGGAATGGACACAGTAGACAGGTAGTTAGTGAGGAGTCATTAGGGAGCTTTAAAAGGAGGCTGGATAAATTCATGGATGGAGATGAAAGGTGGATGTAGGTAGTGTTAAGTAACAGAAACTACCACGTGTAGGTCTCCCAGCCTCTTGTAGCTTACTTATTTTCTTATGTTCTTATGTTCTTCTTATGTTGTTGTGGTGTTGCCTTCCTGTAACGGCACCCCATTTGTTTTGTTTACGAGCGAGCGCGAAGCGCTCGCGAGTCCTCACTGGATACGGGATTTTTCTCACATATAAGCGGCCGACCCAACCGACCGACCGACCATCACGCTTTTCAGGAGCTTATATCTTTGGAATCCCGCTTCCGATTGACAAGCGATCTTCGCCATCTGATAGCCCATTCAATCCCTATTTGTGCTTGACATGTTTTGTCTCACTTGAGGGGTCAGCATGGCGCGTGGCGCGTGCCGCGTGAGGGGTGTCAGACAACGTTATCTTGCTATAGCTGAGAAACGGCTGTACCGACTAAGTTGAAATTTGGTGTGTGGTTTGAGACCACACACCTAGCAATGTCACACAGGTCAAACTCCGGGTGACGCCGCACGTGCGCACGTGCAGCGGGTTTCTACGGGCTCGCTCGTCTTTCGCCGATTAAGGCGTCTTACTGGTTTCTATATTTTCTATTTTATTTTGTTACTGCTGCTTTTGTTACTGTTGCTGCTGCTTTATGATGCTATTTCTTTTGTTCCACATCGATAACAATGTCCTCTTTGTTTCCTCTTGTTTGGCCTGCTTTTTGTTGAATAGAAAGAATGTTTCTGAAATATTTTCCTGGTAGGGTTGTTGTAGGCTTGGACATGTGTTCCTCTGTTCCTGTAGTCCTGGACAGTAGAGTATATAGGAAATGTTGCAGGTCTTCATTTTTATGTTTAAATATTGGAAGAGAAACATATAGCAAGAAGAAACACGTCAGGGAGGGCCGATGAAAAAAAAAACTCCCGACCCACAACTGAACTGAACTGAAATATTGGGCAGATTGTTTCTTCTTTTTTGTATTTTTTGTTAGTTTTTCATTGTTGTTTGGGCTGCCCAGGGTTAGGAAGACAACCTGTTTGCGGCCACTGTATGCATCTGTCTGCTGTACATACATGGTTCTCGCTGCTTAACGGCTAGGGACTTCATGCCTCTCAAATTAATGAAGTATGTTCTTGGTTGTCTTCATTTGTGAGAAAGCTTTAAAATGAGATTAGGGAGCTTTAAAAGTAGGCTGGATAAATTCATGGATGGGGATGCAAGGTGGATGTAGGTAGTGTTAACCCCTAGAGGTCCAGAACGTAATTTTCATTGTAATATAACCACCATTAGACGATTTTAATGAATATAAGGAATATTTAATAGATATGACCTGTTTAGTATCCTTGTCCACTAGCTAATTTGGTATATCAAGTAACTTTTTCGTAATTTTATGGCTAACAGACAATTTTATATAGCAAAGGAAAGATCTGGGAGTGAAGGGGTTACGTAACAGGAACTTTTTTTTTTTTTTTTTTTTTTTTTTTTTTTTTTTTTTTTTTTTTTTTTTTTTTTTTACATCACAAAGAACTGGCCAAGGGCACAAAAAAAATGGGTAACACAAAGCCCGCTTAGTTGCCAGTCCCTATAAAGAAGACAGTAAGAGAATAATATAAAAAAGAGGGGTGAGCCAATTTAGTTAGGGAGGTGTCTTGTTAGTCTTCTTTTGAAAAGATTTAAGTCATAGGAAAGTGGAAAAATAGAAACAGGAAGAGAGTTCCAGAGTTTACCAGTGAAAGGGATGAAAGAGTAAAGATACTGATTAACTCTTGCAATAGGAAGATGGACAGAATAGGGATGAGAATGAGTAGAAAGTCTTGTGCAGCGAGGCCGCGGGAGTGGGGGAGGCATGCAGTTAGCAAGTTCAGAAGAGCAGTGAGCATGAAAATAACGGTAGAAGAGAGCAAGAGAAGCAACATTGCGGCGGTGATTTAAAGATTGAAGACAAGTCAGTCAGAGGAGGGGAGTTGATGAGACGAAAAGCTTTTGACTCAACCCTGTTTAGGAGAGCTGTATGAGTGGATCCTCCCCAAACATGTGAGACATACTCCATACATGGACGGATAAGGCCCCTGTAGAGAGCAAGCAATTGGGAGGGAGAAAAAAAAGGACGCATACGCCACAGGACACCTAACTTCTTAGAAGCTGTTTTAGCAAGAGATGAGATGTGAGATTTCCAGTTCAGATTTTTAGTAAAGGATAGTCCTAGAATGTTCATTGTAGAAGAAGGAGACAGTTGAGTGTCATTGAAGAAGAGGGGATAGTTATCTGGTAGGTTTTGTCGAGTAGATAAGTGAAGAAATTGGGTTTTTGAGGCATTGAACAAAACAAGGTTTGCTTTGCCCCAATCAGAAATTATAGAAAGATCAGAAGTTAGGCGCTCGGTGGCATCTTTCCGTGAATCACTTGGTTCCTGTTGAGTTGGACGTCTAATAAACGACGTTGAAAAATGCAGGGTAGAATCATCAGCGTAGGAGTGGATAGGGCTTTGAGTTAGACATAGAAGATCATTAATGAATAATAGAAAGAGAGTGGGTGATAGGACAGAACCCTGGGGAACACCACTATTGATAGATTTAGGAGAAAAACAATGTCCGTCTATAGTAGCTGCAATAGAACGGGTTGAAAGGAAACTTAAGATGAAGGTACAGAGAGAAGGATAGAAACCGAATGAGGGTAGTTTGGAAAATAAAGATTTGTGCCAGACTCTATCAAAAGCTTTTGATATGTCAAGGGCAACAGCAAGTTTCACCGAAACCCCTAAAGGAGGATGACCCAAGATTCAGTTAGGAAAGCTAGAAGATCGCCAGTAGATCGCCCTTTACGGAAACCGTACTGACGATCAGATAGAAGATTGTGAGCAGATAGATGCTTCAGAATCTTCTTATTAAGTATAGATTCAAAAAGTTTAGAAAGGCAGGAAGTCAAAGCTATAGGACGGTAGTTTGAAGGATTAGAACGGTCACCCTTCTTAGGAACAGGTTGGATGTGAGCAAACTTCCAGCAAGAAGGAAAGGTGGAAGTAGATAGACAAAGACGGAAAAGTTTGACCAGGCAGGGTGCAAGCACAGAAGCACAGTTTTTGAGAACAATAGGAGGGACTCCGTCAGGACCGTAAGCCTTCCGAGGATCTAGGCCAGAAAGGGCAAAGAAAACATCATTACGAAGGATCTTAATGACAGGCATAATATAGTCAGAGGGTGGAGGAGAAGGAGGAACAAGCCCTTCATCAACCAGAGTGGAACTTTTAGCAAAGGTTTGAGCGAAGAGTTCAGCTTTAGAAATAGATGAGACAGCTGTGGAGCCATCTGGGTGAAGCATAGGAGGGAAAGATGAAGAAGAAAAATTGTTAGAGATGTTATTTGCTAGATGCCAGAAGTCACGAGAGGAATTTGATACAGAAAGATTTTGACATTTTCTATGAATGAAAGAGTTTTTGGTAAGTTGAAGTAAAGATTTGGCATGATTACGGGCAGAAATATAAAGGGCATGAGTTTCAGGAGATGGATGCTTACGGTACCGTTTGTGAGCCACCTCTCTATCTCGGACAGCATGAGAACAAGCAGAGTTAAACCAAGGTTGACAGGCTTTAGGATTAGAGAAAGAGTGTGGAATGTACGCCTCCATGCCAGAGACTATGACCTCAGTTATGCGCTCTGCACAAAGAGATGGGTCTTTGACATGGAAGCAGTAATCATTCCATGGAAAATCAGAGAAGTACTGCCTTAGGTCTTCCCACTTAGCTGAGTTGAAGTGCCAGAAGCACCTCCGCTTAGGTGGGTCCCGAGGCGGCACCGAAGCGATAGGACAGGTTACAGAAATAAGATTGTGATCGGAGGAACCCAACGGAGAGAATAGTTTCACAGAGTAAGCAGAAGGGTTAGTAGTTACAAAAAGATAAAGAATGTTGGGGGTGTCTCCAAGGCGGTCAGGAATACGGGTAGGGTGCTGCACCAGCTGCTCTAGGTCTTGGAGGATAGAAAAGTTGTAGGCTTGTTCACCAGGTTGGTCAGTGAAAGAAGATGATAGCCAAAGCTGGTGGTGAACATTGAAGTCCCCAAGAATGGAAATTTCTGCTAAAGGCAAATGAGATGAGATGTGCTCCACTTTTGATGTTAAATAGTAGAAGAATTTTACATAGTCAGAGGAGTTAGGTGAGAGATATACAGCACAGATAAATTTAGTAAGAGTGACATTGAAGTCGAAGCCAGATGGTAGAAAATCCGGAAGATTCAAGGCCGTGGGCACGAGAGCAAGTGATGTCATTGCGCACATATACGCAACAGCCAGCTTTGGATTGAAAATGAGAATAGAGACAGTAAGAGGAAACAGAAAAAGGTGGGCTGTCAGTGCTCACAGACAACTGGGTTTCGGTGAGGAAAAGAAGATGAGGTTTAGAGGAGGAGAGATGATGTTCAACAGAGAGAAAGTTAGATCTAAGGCCGCGAATGTTGCAGAAGTTTAAGGAGAGAAGGCTAGAAGAAGTATCAAGACACCTCGAGTCGTCACCATTGAATCGGTCCGACCTGGGGATATTTATGGTCCCTTCCCCAGTAAGGGACTCAGAGGCAGGGTGTATGAATGCCATTTTGAAATTTTGAGTGAAGATAGTGTAGGGATGTAAGTGCATGTAGTGTAATGTGAGTAGTAAGAGGAATTGTCTTTAGAGAGCAGGCTGCAGCTACTCTCTTGTGTATCTGAGACACTAAGGGATATGGAAAGAGAGGACACGGGAGATTTCAATGATAAGTCTGCAGCACCCCCGCAACTCCCGTAAGTACCTCCCCGGGAGTATTTCACCATGGCGACAGGTGTCTGACTGCCTACTCCCTAACGTGCGTAACTACCACGTGTAGGTCTCACGGCCTCTTGTAGCTTCCTTATGTTCTTATGTTATTATGTTCTTACATTATTGTTGTCATGTTCGAGTGCATAGTACAATTTCCCGCGCTAGGGGATGTGCCGCAGAAATATATCACTGATAAAAATATTCGACTTTTATTATTTTTTTGCACACAGAAAATAGAAAAAACGTATTTATTTTAACGATATACACCGTAATAGTAATGATAACAATTACAGTTGCTGTGAAGTCTACTATTGATATACCATGACAGTTCTCATTAGGCCTATTACTTTCATCATCATTTTCCGCATCACCACCACCGCCGCCATTATCATTATCACCACCACCACCACCACCACTACCAGCGTCATCACCATTATTATCACCATCGCCATCATCACCATCACCACCACCACCACCGCGTCATCATCATCATCACCACCACTACCGCGCCATCATCACCACCACTACCGCGCCATCATCACCACCACTACCGCGCCATCATCACCACCACCACCATCACCACCACCAATATTATCACCATCACCACCACTACCACCACCACCACCACTACCACCACCACAATCACCACCACCATCATTACCATCACCACCACCGATCACCCCATGTGTCATCACCACTCCTCCTTCCCCCCCCCCCCCACCTGGCACGTCATCACTAAGCACTTTATTAACACCATTGATTGTGTCGCCAAGCCGTCAGCCGCTCCTCTGCAGCCATCATTCCTACCTATACACTGCTGAATGGCTTGTACAATGCCTCAGGACGCTCTTCCTCTATCCCCCCCTCCTCCTCCGCCTCTCCTCCCACTCCTCCTCCTCCTCCTCCTCCCCCTCACAGCCCCGAGTAACGGTCCACTACTACCAACAACTTTTGACCTGTGACCGGGCTGTGGTCAGTAAGGGACCTGTCATTAGTGACCACCATCCGGATTTATATACCAGGTCATACTGCAGGGCCCGGCCTACCATACAGGACCACCTGTGATACCCCACATCTGCACACCAGACCCCAGCCACCGCTGTGTGTATAGTCCACAACATAGGCCGAGCTCTGCCTGAAGAGTTGATTGATGGGTTCGTAGAGAGCTCCACCCTACTCCTTAAGCTGACACGGATGCGACGGATCACATCCATATTGTTTCACCACCCCTTCCTTAGCGAAAGCCAGGACGAGCTGCACCACCTCGGGCACGCCCCAGAAGCCTCTTAAAGTGTCATTGTACACGACCTTAAGGCGGTTCAGAGTGGCCACCTTGAACCGGACCACAGCGGGCATTTATATAAGTACGTGACTCCTGAATAACTCCATCTTCACCTCATCTGCTACAGTAGGAGAATTTCCATCTGTGGTAGGTTATATTTCGAAATTAAGGTTTAATGTCGCTTATATTAGGTTAGATTTCGTAATTAATTTAATGTGTCTTATATGGTAATAATCATATGTGTTATGACGATTGTACAAATGTAGTGGATATTTCAATTAAATTATGGGATGATTAGTGATGACTTCTTGCGTGTATATAACTTTTGGGATCTATTTTTAGCTTGTTTTCCTTTTTTGTGGCAATTATTTTTTGTTTGTACTGTCCACATGTCGATTTTGAAATACGTGTTTCCATCTTCATCTGTGTTTATCAATTTTGTGTCTTGTTTTCTTTCTCTTCTCTTCCTTAAATTATCCTCTCTCTTCTTTTAATCTCCTGCTTTTTTTTATCTTCTTTTTAACTTATCCTCTTCTCTCTCTCTATCCTCCTCTTTCTCCTTCTCTATCTCCACTCCTCTTCTCTCCTTCTCTGATCTCCACTCTCCTTTCTCTCCTTCTCTATCTCACTCCTCTTCCTCTCCTTCTCTATCTCCACCTCCTCTTCTCTCCTTCGCTATCTCCACTCCTCTTCTCTCCTTCTCTATCTCACTCCTCTTCTCTCCTTCTCTATCTCCACTCCTCTTCTCTCCTTCTCTATCTCCACTCCTCTTCTCTCCTTCGCTATCTCCACTCCTCTTCTCTCCTTCTCTATCTCCACTCCTCTTCTCTCCTTCTCTATCTCCACTCCTCTTCTCTCCTTCTCTATCTCCACTCCTCTTCTCTCCTTCTCTATCTCCACTCCTCTTCTCTCCTTCGCTATCTCCACTCCTCTTCTCTCCTTCTCTATCTCCACTCTCTTCTCTCCTTCTCTATCTCCACTCCTCTTCTCTCCTTCTCTATCTCCACTCCTCTTCTCTCCTTCGCTATCTCCACTCCTCTTCTCTCCTTCTCTATCTCCACTCCTCTTCTCTCCCCTTCTCTATCTCCACTCCTCTTCTCTCCTTCTCTACTCCACGTCCTCTTCTCTCCTTCTCTATCTCCACTCCTCTTCTCATCCTTCTCTATCTCCACTCCTCTTCTCTCCTTCTCTATCTCCATCCTCTTCTCTCCTTCTCTATCTCCACTCCTCTTCTCTCCTTCTCTATCTCCACTCCTCTTCTCTCCTTCTCTATCGCCACTCCTCTTCTCTCCTTCTCTATCGCCACTCCTCTTCTCTCCCCTTATCTATCGTCTCTCATCCACCACCTTTAACACAAACTTTTCCCTTATTCTTCTTTTCTCTTCCCTTATCCTCTTCTCTCCTTATCTCCTCTACTCTTCTCTATTTCTCATCTCTTCTCTCCCCTCTCCTATTTTATATCTCACCCTCACTTTAATTACTACAAGCCTTCCCTTATCTCCTTATCTCCTCTACCCTTCTCTATTTCTCATCTCTTCTCTCCCCTCTCCTATTTTATATCTCACCACTCACTTGAATTAAATATATATCCTTACTTATTCCCCTTATCACCTTATTAGTATCACCTTATTCTCCTCTACACAGAACAAGGAAGATACGCAAGATAACACTCATCACCTTCTGCCTGTACTTCATCACCTCCATGGGTTATATCGGACTGTCCCTGGGCGGAGATCTCTTCAGCACCGATCCCTTTGTTTACATGATCATTTCTGGCGCCATGGACATCCCCGGCACTTCCTTAATCATACCTGTCGTGGAGCGCTTCGGGAGACGACGATCTAATGTTGTGTTGTATTTCCTTACTGCCATGTCGCTTCTTGGCTTGAGTTTTATCCCTACTAGTGAGTTATTAGTCTTTTTTTAGTTTTTTGTTTTTTTAGGTTTTGTTGAGTTATTACCTCCGCCAACGAAGTTGGAGGGGTTATGTTTTCACCCCGATCTGTCTGTCTGTCTGTCTGTCTGTCTGTCTGTTAGTGTACAGGATTTCTCGAAAAGTTACGAATAGATTTGGACCAAACTCGGTATACCAAGTCTATTTGGTATAAGAGAAACTGATTTAATTTTGGATGAAATCTATTGCCATGGCAACCAATTGATGAAATATTCGGCCGGAGGTATGCGCTCATACTGAGTGGATATATATATTATATATATACGTATATTTGATGAAATATTCGGGCGGAGGTATGCGCTCTACTGAGTGCCCCCCCCCCCCCCCCTAGTTTGTGAGTGTTTTGTTCTATTTCCTGACTGCCATTTCGCTTCTTGGCTTGAGTTTTATCCCTACCAGTGAGTTGTTAAGGTGATTTCTTGTTATTTTGTTCGTTAGGTTTTATTGAGCTGTTTGTGAGTGTTTTGTTGGTGTTTCTAGTTTTTTTTGAGATGTCACATAGGCCTAATGGCAGTAAGTTAAGTATTGCATTCCTTTTTTTTGGGGGGGCAGGCATTTTTCTTCTAATTTATAATCATCAATAGCATAATAAGTAACCTATAGTACCCTACTTTTCCTACTTGATTCCTTATTTTCCCCCAATTTATCTAGTGTTTTCTCCTTATTTACAAACATCAACAGCATTCTATTCCTATTCCCTCTACTTATCGTACTAGATTCCTTATTTTCCCCCAATATATTCAGTGTGTTCTCCCTATTCTCGCCTCTCCGAACAGGCTACGGACGGGTGGTGATGACACTGGCACTTCTAGGCAGGCTGACCCTCTCTGCATGCTATCAGGTCATCTTCCTTCACGGCAGCGAGCTCTTCCCCACGGAGGTTCGAGCCCGGGGCATGAGTAACGCGTCCATGATGGCCAGAATTAGTGCTGTGTTCACCTCCTTCCTCCTCAGTGCTTTGGTGAGTTTCCTGTGGGTGTTAGTATGTTTGTTTCGTGTATAAGACTGGTCATAGACCACTGTATCTCTGGACTGCGCACGGAATATCGGCCTGTTGCACAATGGCCCCAAGGTCGGAGCGCCTGTTTTCAACTTCACTGTTAACTCGGTAACCAGGAAGGATATCGACGCGAATTTTCGTAGGTTTTCAGTTCATAATAGAAAGGATTCAATTTCAAACAAAAACAAACATAATTTATTTTGTCAAGTGCAATATATATATATATATATATATATATACTATATATATATATATATATATATATATATATATATATATATATATATATATATATATATATATATATATATATATATATATATATATATATATATATACTATATATATATAATATATATATATATATATATATATATATATATATATATAATTATATATATATATATATATATAGTTATATATATATATATAATATATTATATATAATATATATATTGCACTTGACAATAAATTATGTTTGTTTTTGTTTGAAATTGAATCCTTTCTATTATGAACTGAAAACCTACGAAAATATATATATATATATATATAATATATATATATATATACTAGAATATATATATTATAATATATATATATATATATATATATATATATATACACACACACACCAAACTAAAAACAATAAATTACACTATGCCAGGCAACACACTACATAATAAACAAACCTATTTAATGAACTAGGCTACACACTAACAAACATAAACTAACTATACCAGGCTACACCATCATCATCATCATTATAAAAACCCGCTCCGTGTTTACAAGGGTGGGCAGGTAGAGGCTCAGGGAAGAGAGAACAACAGTAGAAGTAGTAAAGATCACCCAGTGAAATGGGTCACACAGCCTTTCACTCTCCCATTCAAGCCCTCAGAAATCATCGACTTCCCCCCAAACGCAATTTCCACATCAACACAAGTCGCTTCACCTGAGTGTGAGCTACACACTAATGAACAATAAACACAAAACTCAGCCTTCACTTTTGTCTTCTACTACTTGCACCATCAGCTTTTCTCTTGTCTGTTTCTGGTTGCGAGACACTACTGTGCATCCTCAGTGCTGTTNAAAACCCATGTAGGTGGGTCCCGGGGGCGGAAAACCGGAAATAGGACAGGTTACAGAAATAAGATTGTGATCGGGGGAACCCAACGGAGAGAATAGTTTCACAGAGTAAGCAAAAGGGGTTTTAGTAGTTAGGAAAAGATAAAGAATGTTGGGCGTGTCTCCAAGGCGGTCAGGAATACGGGTAGGTGCTGCACCAGCTGCTCTAGGTCTTGGAGGATAGAAAAGTTGTAGGCTTGTTCACCGGTTGGTCAGTGAAAGAAGATGATAGCCAAAGCTGGTGGTGAACATTGAAGTCCCCAAGAATGGAAATTTTCTGCAAAAAGGCAAATGAGATAAAGATGTGCTCCACTTTGATTTTAAAATAGTCGAATTTTACATAGTCAGAGGAGTTAGGTGAGAGTATACAGCACGGGATAAATTTAGTAGAGAGTGACATTGAAGTCGAACCCAGATGGTAGAAAATTCGGAAGATTAAAGGCCCGGGGGGCACGAGAGCAAGTGATGTCATTGCGCACATATACGCAACAGCCGGGCTTTGGATTGAAAATGAAAATAGAGACAGTAAGAGGAACAGAAAAAGGTCGGCTGTCAGTGCTCACAGACAACTGGGTTTCGGTGAGGAAAAAAGATGAGGTTTAGAGGAGGAGAGATGATGTTCAACAGAGAGAAAGTTAGATCTAAGGCCGCGAATGTTGCAGAAGTTTAAGGAGAGAAGGCTAGAAGAAGTACCCAGACACCTCGTATCATCACCATTGAATCGGTCCGACCTGGGGATATTTATGGTCCCCTCCCCAGTAAGGGACTCCGAGGCAGGGTGTGTGAATGCCATTTTGAAATTTTTAGTGAAGATAGTGTAGGGATGTAAGTCATGTAGTGTAATGTGAGTAGTATGAGGAATTGTCTTTAGAGAGCAGGCTGCAGCTACTCTCTTGTTATCTGAGACACTAAGGATATGGAAGAGAGGACTCGGGAGATTTCAATGATAATCTGCAGCACCCCCGACACTCCCGTAAAAACCTCCCCGGGAGTATTTCACCATGGCGGCAGGTGTCTGACTGCCTACTCCCTAACGTGCGTAACTACCACGTGTAGGTCTCACGGCCTCTTGTAGCTTCCTTATGTTCTTATGTTATTATGTTCTTGCATTATTGTTGTCATGTTCGAGTGCATGGTACAATTTCCCGCGCTAGGGGATGTGCCGCAGAAATATATCACTGATAAAAATATTCGACTTTTATTATTTTTTTGCACACAGAAAATAGAAAAAACGTATTTATTTTAACGATATACACAGTAATAGTAATGATAACAATTACAGTTGCTGTGAAGTCTACTATTGATATACCATGACAGTTCTCATTAGGCCTATTACTTTCATCATCATTTTCCGCATCACCACCACCGCCGCCATTATCATTATCACCACCACCACCACTACCAGCGTCATCACCATTATTATCACCATCGCCATCATCACCATCACCACCACCACCACCGCGTCATCATCATCATCACCACCACTACCGCGCCATCATCACCACCACCACCATCACCACCACCAATATTATCACCATCACCACCACTACCACCACCACCACCACAATCACCACCACCATCATTACCATCACCACCACTGCGTCATCACCACCTCCTCCTTGCCCCCCCCCCCCACGCTGGCGACGTCATCACGAAGGCACCTTTATTAAGCACACCATTGATTGTGTCGCCAAGCCAGTCAGCCGCTCCTCATGGCAGCCTCATTCCTACACTATACACTGCTGATGGCTTGTACAATGGCCTCAGGGACGCTTCTTCCTCTTATCCCCCCCTCCTCCTCCTCCTCTTCCTCCCCCTCAGACAGCCCCGAGTAAACGGTCACTACTACAACTTTTGACCTGTGACGGCTGTGGTTCAGTAAGGGCCCTGTCATTAGTGACCACCATCGGGATTTATATACCAGGGTCACTGCTGCAGGGGGCATTGAAGTGCACGGCGTCCTACTTGGAAAGTGCACTACCGCAGTGGATTGAAACGGAGCTGGGCCTGATTGACTGCTGCCTGCCAAGAAAGCGCCAGGCAAGGCTGCCGCACCACCCTTGAACTTCCACACTGAGCCTACACCAACACTACATTAGACCTCATAACACACACAGATAGCCCCGAGTTAACGGTTACCTCTACTACTCTCGACCTGTGACGGGCTGTGGTTCAGTTAGGGTCCTGACAGTTAGTGACCACCATCGGGATTTAAGGTACCAGGGGTCACTGCTGCAGGAGGCATTGAAGTGTACGGCGTCCTACATGGAAAGTACACAGTCCGCAGTGGATTGAACGGAGCTGGGGCCTGATTGACTGCTGCCTCCCAAGAAAGCGCCAGGCAAGGCTGCCGCACCACCCTTGAACCTCCACACTGTGTTCCCACCATTACAAAACACACATAACATGACCCATCTATCAAGCACTAAACCTACCCCCACAAACTAGTAGTAGTTAGCCATAGATTACAGCTTTCAACTTTCCTCACAAATTCCATGCAGTTTTTCTATATTGCAGGGGTATCACTTCTTTTCCGGCCAGCTTCGGCTGGAGGGATGGGTGGGTGGGGAGGAGTCTTCTACTTCCTATCCTTTCTCTCTTATTATCTAGTTAGTGTAGTGTAGTTAAAGCAAACAGCCTTGTAAGGACCTATCGGTCTGTTGCTGTTTGTGTTTCCTTTGTATTCCTTTGTATATATTCCTCCTCCTCCCGTCCTCACCGTCACCACCACCACCATGGCCTCCCTCACCACCCGCGGGTCAGTGGGCTTGCCGTTTCCCGTGGTCGCCGCCACACGCAGCCGCCCCGCCCTGGCGTGCACAGCCCAGCGGCGCCGCGTGCTGCCGCCGCCCTGCATGTGGCAGGAGAAGGGCGGCCCGATATAGGTTGGCGCAATTAGTTATATCATTAGGATGTAGAGAGGCGAGGGCGTGGCGGCGTGACACTGAGTGGAGTGTGGCGAGGTTTATGGCGCCAGCTGTGGCCTCGCCGGCTGCTAAATGCTGCAGCGTGCTGCCAGCATGGACTGAGCATGGTGCTGCTACACACAGCATAGTGCTGCTATCATGGTGCTGCTACACACAGCATAGTGCTGCTATCATGGTGCTGCTACACACAGCATGACAGCATGGTGCTTCTACTCACAAAACGTACTGCATCATAAAACATGATGCAACTATACACTCACCACCACCATGGCGCCACACTCACCACGCCACACTCAGCACGCCGCAGCCACAGGTGGTAAGAACGGTTTTTTTATTCGGTGGAACTTACGCACGAGTCATTTATCTGCGTAAAGCCGCGTACCCCTGAGTGCCGGCAGTGCCCCCCTCCACGGCGGGGCGGGGGGGCGGGGTGGCCCTCTCTGCAACCCCCCACCCACGAGCACCACCACATCAACACCCCTATAACCTGTGCTCCTCCCCGCTACCCTCGCCAAGGCCCCGTGTGCTGCCTGGGCGCGCTATTAAGTATACACAGACGACAACCACCTGTGGCTGCTGCTCACGAGACGCCATTGGTTTAGTCTTGGCTGTAGCGTTAGGGTCGTCCTCTTAGGCAGAGAAGTAATTGTTGTTGTTAATACGGCTTACATTCATATATTCTCATTGTTACTATCATAAGAACATAAGAACATAAGAACATAAGAAAATAAGGAAGTTATAAGAGGCCGCGAGACCTACTCGAGATAGTTCGTTCCTGTTACTTAACACTACCTACATCCACCTTTCAGCTCCCTATTGACTCCGCACTGACCACCTGTCGACTGAGTCCATTCCAATCATTTACCACCCTCCATTCCAATCATTTACCACCCAAACGTAGTAGTAGTAGTAGTAGTTGAACATAATGATAATAATGGATGTTTTGTTATTACATCTATTCCCATCATTACTGTCATTCATTCATCGTCCTGTCAAGCAACACACAACCATGCATAACACAGAATGCCTTATGGCAGGTCACACTTCACTACCTTGCCTCCCTGGACGCAGCCTGCACCACCTCGCGACCTGCACACACCATACGCTAATACCTCAAAGCAGAGGCTATTACTAGGGGCATGGCACCACCTTAGACCTCCCTGCCATGCCCTGTGCCCTCCCTGCCTCCCTCCGCTCTTGTCTGCCCACCCCAGCATTACCCAGCATCATCAACCCTTCCGTTCCCCAAGGTCTCTCGATCGTTGTCATGCCTGGGTGCCAGTCAAGCATTAAAATTAGGGTAACCTACAGCATTAATTTCACCCTCACACACACACGCATATCTTACCTATCATGATTAAAGGTCTATGTTTCGTTGTGTTTCTGTCTTCCCTATAGTAATTATGCATTAGGTTATGAGAACAATCGTAGTAGAATTCCAGGGTGTGTTGACATGCCCCGAGCACCGTATGGCATTGTGAGGAGATTAATATTTTTTATAATTAATGAGTATACTATCTGTGTAGCTATATAGATGCCAGCTCGCTCATTTTTGTTTACCTCTTACTTACTTACTTACTTACTTGCCCCGTGAGAGTAAGAAATATACATGAGAGAAAGGGGTTTACAGTTGTAATATGCAAGTATACTATAGTTTGCATGGTGTTAAAAGAGCTGCCTCTTCACGTAGCCTTGAACAGCTTCTGAATGACAGTCGCCCACATGTTCCTGACAACAACAAGTGTACGGGGTATGGTACAGTCACTCCACAAAATTCGTGAACACTTGGGGCGAGGCAAGCCCATCAATTTCTCAAATCTTTTCCTTGTCTACAAATGTTCGCTCAGTCACCTCTTGCCACACCTGTTTCACACCTTCCGGCTACGTGGTGCTGGCGCAGTGGCCCGGTCTGTGCCTGCCGGCGGGGCTGGGGCCCTTGCCTTGGAGCCACGGTCTACCAGAACATCTTCACGTGGTGCACCCAAGAAACAGTAATTGGTTGGTGAAGAAACTGTGTGTAACACAGTGTATCTAATATAATTTTCCTATCAATGTCTGATTACCAATGTATTCTTCCATATAGTAACTTAAATGATTCAGAATTTATTAACATCTTGAAAGAAAGTGATTATCACCAATTTCCATTAAGTATAATTAATAACTTAAAAGTTTAATCGGTATAATTTCAGTGACAGTGAAATTTTAAATGATCATGTTTTGAGAGAGCTTATATTAACTATCATTTTTGTGATACTATAATGCAAAAAATATCTAGTCCTAGTCTTAAATTTTTTAGCTTATAATATTTCTAGCCTACCTCTTCCTTTTTGAAACTTTTCTTGACCAGTGCTTAGACTAATTGGTATTGTTTTTGACGTAGTAGGTTTATGGGGAACTCGACTTAATGATTCAATCTGCTCACTTTATAATATAAATAACTACTCTTCTCATTTTCAAAAAAAGGAAATACTCGTGGAGGTGGGGGTGGCAATTTTCTTACACAAAAATTTCAAGCTTTCACTACAAAAATATTTCTCTTAAATTAGAGAGAACTGAAACTCGAGAATGCCAGTGGTCGCTGGCAGTTTTAACTCAAAGGGTGGTCTACTGTTTTTTTGGCTCCGCGACAAATATTTTTCATAAATTAATTTCGCGATAAACATTGATGCACCGCATTTTGAATACCAAAAAATATAGTTTTTCCCTGTTGTTCTACTAATTATATGAGGGAACATTCATTACGATGGAACGTTCTATAATAGCAATTTAATGCAAAATTACTCGCCTCGAGTAAAAAAGCTTAATATATTTTTAACATGTATATTGTGGCATGTAAAATTTGGGTGATGTTCACACGTTTTCTAAACAGTAACTGCTGCGTCTGGCAACGCTTGTCAAATAAAAACAAGCAATGCCTTGGAAAACAAAAGAATAAAAAAATGCCGAAATCGGCTGTGTTGCTGCGACAATGTAGGTTATAATTTTTGGAGGCGACACGCCGCGGCGGGGAGTGGGGGGCGGGGAGATTGTGGCGGGAGATTGAATCAAAACATTGCCACTTCACGCGTCGACTCCATTGCACTTCCAGGCTTTCTATCTGATTGATACACAATATAACAGGAAAATATGACTGCCTAGGTTTAGATAACTTCTAAACATACGTTATTGACTAATAATATCATAGAGTAACATTTACCTCGCCTCCTCAACTATAACCTACTTGGTTATTTGGTTAAATGCATGTTTTACAGACTCAGGCTTCTATACAAATATACATATAGAAGAAATCGTTCTTAAATTATACTTTTGTGTTTTAAATGCAGTGGAATAAAGCCCATATTTTTTCTTTCAAGTGACCAAATTTTCACCAAATTGTGAGTTAAAACTGCCAGCGACCACTGGCATTTCGGAGTTGCAGTTCTCTCTAATTGCCTCACATTGAATCACTCTTCGTGAAAGTTACTCAAACCCTTTCAGGTTTATTGTCGGGATTATCTACAGACCACCAAATGCTAAAGTTGATGAGTTCCTTCTATCTATTGAATATTTGTTGAAATCATTAGTAGGTGAAAATCTCCCATGTTACATAATGAGACTTTAATGTAAATTTACTTAATAATGAAAAAAAGGTGCATGACTTTTTAACCTGCTGTATTCATATATTTTTTCCCAACTATAAATAAGCCCACTAGAGTAACCAGTACTTCAGCTTCTTTAATTGATAATATATGGACAAATAATCTACATAATCACCAAGTAAGTGGCATTCATATACTTCTATTAGTGACATTTTCCAATCTTCAGTATTTTTTCAAATGATAATAATGCTATCATACAGTCCTCAACAATTTCTGTGACCAAAAGAATATACAACAATCTATCTATAGAATCATTTAAGAAGGATTTGTTGAATTACAAGTGGACCTCAGACATAGATGAGACTCATGATATAAATGAAAGTTTTGATATCTACATGAAAAGTTTTCAGAAATTTTATGATATAACTTCCCTCTAAAACATGTACTTTCAAAGAAAAACATATTGGTAAACCGTATATAACCCAAGCAAAAAAAACTTCCATCAAACATCGTAAAAAATTACAGAACTTTATGCTAAATGGCCACTTAAAATATGGGAAAATTTTCAACAATACAGAAATAAACTTTCTTCTCTGATAAAAGCAGCTAGAGAGAACTATTATAAATTTTTAAAATAAAAGGGTAATGCGGGTGATATCAAGAAGACATGGGAAACAATCAAATTTATTATTAGGGAAATATAAAAAGCAGAAGTTGCCAGATTCAATTTCTTTCCAGGAAAATGTTTCAAGTAATAACAAGAAATAGCTGAATCATTCAAAGAGTACTTTTGTAATGTTGCAAAAAAGTTAGCTTTGAATATCCAACCCTCGGCAGTTCCATATACTTCATACCTGCCTGAATCTGTTCCGTTTTCTTTTTTCTTTAGTCCAACATCACTTTTAGAAATCAAAACTGTCATCAACAACCTTAAGATTACTGCTCCAGGGTAAGATGATATAAACATGAAAATAATAAAGGAATGCAATCATGAAATTTCTCCCTTCCTAGTCTACATCATTAATAGGTCTTTCAAGGAAGGCTGCTTCCCTTCATGCCTTCAAGTAGCTAGAGTGGTACCTATACATAAAAAGGGTGAAAAATCTATACATACGAACTACAGACTAGTTTCTATCCTTCCTAGTTGTAGTAAGATTTTCCTAAGTTGTAGTAAGACTTGATTATTGTCTTTATTCTTGCACTCCAGCAGAGTTCAAGTCTTTGGCACCAGGATCACATCCAAACTTCCACTTGAAATAACACTCTTCTTCCTCCATATTTCTTTCACTGAAAATAGAATATATTACATTAGAAAAAAACAACTAGACATTGAACTGTATACTAGTAGTGGTTTGCCACTACAAGGTTGTAACATATGTATATCATAACGTACTAGTATAATAATGCCTGGATAGTCCAGCAGCCAACTAGCTTAACCTGGAAGTGGAGTATATATAATTTTTTTGGGTTGATTTAGGTCACTGAGCCCAAAATAATAATTAGATAACGTGGTGACATGAAACCGGTCTCCCGAAAGGTTTGACGGCGGTCATCTTGGATTTATGCAAATGAAGGATTTGTCAAATCATAATAAAAGTTATTCCATTGGGTTCCTAATTGCTTAAAGCCCGTTAAAACATTTCAGATTGGTTTAAAATCCTTTCTAGTCGCACCCCCCGGCGTATGCCCCCAATGATTGATTGATTGATAAAACAACTTTAACCTATGTACCCTATGTAGCATTTTTCATTATTTAAAAATACAACTATATGCTATCTGGCATAAAAAAAAATTGCATGCTTATGGATAGCCTGCTTTTCGAGTGTGATTCACAAAACACATTGCCTCCATTTAGGGGTTCAAATTATTTTCGATATAAACAAAATGAACGTAACTGACGATTATAATATTCTGCAGAGTAATAAGCTATATTGAAATCACATGTTTATGACCCAAAATTACAGGCTTAAAAATCACATATGATAACATAATTGATAAAGTAGAAATTGAATTAATGAAGCCCCCTAAGCACCGCCAATATTATGGAGGCACACCAGTTAATAATCTTGATATAAGATGTCAAATCTTATGATTAAAATTAAACTCTAAAGTGTGATAAAAAAAAAAAATCATGATTAAATATTAATCCCGACCACAGTAGCCATGTTGATCTTAACATAGTCCCCCCTACATTGAAGTTGTACACCTATCTTCCTGGATATACCGGTAAATAGGCATTAACCGTAATTCATATCTTACATATGCTACTTTCACAGGTGTGAGGATTCGGAGGACGGAGGAGCGGGGAATGGGGAAGGAGAGAAGGATGAATTAGGTCTGACCTAATTCATCCTTCTCTCCTTCCCCATTCCCCGCTAAGTAAAATTTTTACTAGGAAATGGAATAAGGGAAGTGGAAGAACCGTTAAGGATGGTAGTGGAAAGCGAGAGGCGCCGATGGTTTCGCTGATACTACATTATCCTTATCAGCCACGAGGGGAGAGCAAGAGCCACCTGCAGAATTGCTGACCTCAGCTGAGGGTCCGTCCACTAGAAGAGGAATAGGGAGGAGGATGAAAAGAGAGAGAAAGCGAGGAATAAGAAGAGAAGAGAGGAGATGAAGGAACAAGTGAAGAGAAAGGAAAGACTTGCTTATATACAGCAGAAATGCCAGCGAACAAGGAACAATCACATCACACCTCTCACTTCACACCTTAGACGATTAACTGTCTCACCCATTACCCATCACCCCCACCCATTACCCATCACCAGCCACCCATTTTGACTTCAGCCAAAACAAAATGTGCGTGGGGGGGGGGGGAGAGGGTATTGAGATTGGAGACAATTTATTGGAATGACGGGGCTTCTGTATGAAATACAAAAGGAACAAAAGGTGTAATAAAAAAATAATACATCCATCAATACCACTTCAGTTCATTCTTTTAACTAATACTACATATATTTTGCGTCTTAGGGTATTGAAAAGGCACAACACCGTGCACAGTAATGATATATGCATTCGTGACACTTTTGACAGATTGCACCATCCGCATAGCGGGCGCACCTGTTCAAAATCCAAAATGGCGCGGCCCGAGTGAAACCTCTCTGTGAAGCTCTCTGCATGTAGTGTGATGTACATAATATAAACTACTGTGGATGCGTCTTCAGTGGCACATACAAATCAGTAGTGATACTAAAATTCGTAATATATTGTGCCTGGCGACATTAGTGCAGTGGCAAGTGACTGGCGACTATAGTGTTATCTACGGTAGAGCAGCTGATAGGTATATATTGTGGAAATGACTAGCATTGGCGTTTAATTCAGTATGTTTATGAGAGAAGATGTGGTTGGATATGAGTTGCCAGATGACAATTCGTCATTGTGTGCATATTCACCTTTTTTTGGCATTAACTCAATCAATCAATCGTCATTGTGTGGTTGTTTTGTTTACAGCTATCAGCTGTGATCGCCGAGCGGGCGAGCCCCGACAAGAGCTGGCAACTGTCAGCCGTTCTGGCGAGGCACGCAAGCGAGAGAGAAGCCGGCAAGAAGCCGGCTTCTTACGGCTTCCTCACCAAATTCGCCGCCTGTAGTGTGGACTAGAGTACCTATATTATATAGAGTAGCGACAACTCGATTTGTGGGCGCCATCTTGGCGCCAAGGTCTCCTCGTTCACCCAAGACCCGGGGAAGTTCTCAAGGCATTACCCCAAAGTATATCATGTTATACATGTATAAAGGATACTACTGTTATCTTCGGAAATGCTTGTTCTATAAGATTATCACATAAAACATAGTAAAACACATTAAATAAAGGTCATTATGAGACTGAAGAAATATGATGAACTTAACATTCACTTAAAACTCGTCGTCATGTATATCTTTGTGGGACAGCTTATAAGATGGCAGATATCAATACAAGCAGAATTTTATTAGCTTTCCATTGACATATTTCGTTTTCTGATACATACAATAGTACCATACAAATATTAAGGTTAACTAAATAAATTACCGTGGCGGCGTCGACCGCTCTCTCTCTCTCCCGTGAAAGAGAGAGAGAGAGAGAGAGAGGAGAGAAGAGAGAGAGAGAGAGAGAGAGAGAGAGAGAGAGAGAGAGAGAGAGAGAGAGAGAGAGAGAGAGAGAGAGAGAAGTGAAAGAGAGATGAGTGAGAGATATGAGAGTAACCAAAAAACCTTTATAATTCTTTCCTTCTCTCTCTCTCTCTCTCTCTCTCTCTCTCTCCCCTCTCTTGCCAAAAAACCTTTATAATTTTTTTTTTTTTTTTTTTTTTTTTATCTAAACTGTTAGTACATTTGGGTGTTATTATAGCTAAAGCTCTAGGTTTACACTAAAAGCTATCTATAGCTAAAATATAATAAAAAACATTTTTATATTTAATAATAAAATTAGGCCATAAACCAGCTGTTATAGCTATCCTCTCATGTTTAGTTTTCTCACATCCTTTATCATCCAACCAAATACCCAGATACTAGTATCTTTTCGTTCTTTTTTATTTCATTCCCACATACCATCTAAATCCTGTCATCATCAGAGTCATCCCCATTCACACCAACACCTGACTCTTCTAATTACTGAGCCTAAATTGAAGTCCCTTTCCATACTCAGTCACAGCATTCAGCATCTCCTGTAGCTCATTGTGGTTTTCACTAAGGATCACCACATGTTTCTGCATACATCAGTACACTCAACACTTCATCCCCAAATTTTTTCACACCCAGAAACCTGTACGCTTCACTCTCACTGCCATTTCCTCAACAATAATCCGAAAAGTAGAGGAGAAAGGACACAGCCCTGTCTTACCCTCTCTTACTATTCACCCATCCAGTCTCGAGGTCACCCATACTGAACTTGGCCTGTGTGTTCTCATACATACTGCTTATTATTTAACAACCTTCTCACTCATGCCAATCGTCTCCAATACTTACAAAAGCATTCTCCTATCCACTATGTCATACGCTTTCTAAATATCTAGAAAGCTAAAATATTTTCTTGTTTTTCCCTAATCCTTCCTTGTTCTCTCAATCACTTCATTCAACTACAAACATATTGTCCTCACCCTCTTCTGTCTTTTATGAATCCATTTGCTCTTCACCCATCACCTTATTTTCTTTCCACAGCTTCACCTAGTCTTTCATTCAGACACCACAGAAAATCTTACATACCGTGTCACACACCGCTATTGGCCTGTAATTCTTAATCTCCTTCCTGCTCTTGTGTCTCCCTTATGTATGAGGGTCACTCTATGTCATTCCAGGCACCAGGCTAATGAAGGCATAATATTTTACAAACAAAAAATAGTACCCCCCAACATATTCAGTTTTCTGGCAATGCTGGAAAACGCTGCAGTAATTTTCGGTGTTAAAACGAGAAACTATAGACGTTTCTGCGGGGGATTTTGGTTGCAACCGGGAAAATTTTCGGTTGCAAAGGGTTTCACAACAACAACAACAAAGGGTTTGCGGGTCGGGCCAATCATCTTCCCTGGATGGTTGAACAGGGATCGAAATTTGAGCAACCGAAAATTTTTCGGTTGCAATCAGGATCCCGCAAAAAACCCCCTTAAAGTAATCGTCCAGACCCATTTTTTTTTGGCCGAATTATGTTGAATGTACATTCAAAACACCTAATCCACCAAAAATAATTGATTCCCAGGCCTTATTTCCGTAAAAACACGACTTTCGTAAAAAGCGCGCGAAAAAAAAAAATCTTCCCTCCAACGGGCTACGACCTGTTATTGATGACGTCAAGAAACAGGGACGCCCGCAGGACACTCTGTCTGGCACCTGTCGGCAAAGTTATGATGAGCGATTGTACTTCGGTGTCAACAGTGAATCGGGTCGCTGTGACAGATTTAGAGTACGATGCTCAATCTGACACCGAAAGAAATGACGCTGGTCGCGTATACTATGAGGAAAACGAACCTCAGATTGTCATGGGATCCTATATGTTTGAGCCCGAGTTACGAGGTGGATTAACGGGTGCCCTCTTTATTTTTCCCTTTATCTGTCTCTTTATCTTGGCAGGAGGTATGAATGTGCACTCGCGCGTATGTCCCCCGGTGAAATTATGAAATTATTAATCATAATTTCTACTAGTTATGGACAATTACAGTACTTATAAGTTTTAACTACACAAATCGATATTATAAACGGCTGTTATTTACCAAATAAGCAGTACATGAGAACAGCAGGGCTGTCATAAGCAATAATGTAAAGGGCTACTTGGCATTATGTCGGCGAGGGAGAGGCAAGGTGGGTAGGGATGGGGCCGTGCGAGCTACATCAGCTGTGTCCCCCCTTCTCCCGCCCAGTTAGCGGCAGTGTTTGTTTGAGAGAGTTAAAATCATGACTTATTTAGTATCAATTTGAGAGAAATAGCTGTAGACCAGTGTTGTACGCTTACGGTTAATGTGAAGTATTATTCTGGATATGGGGATTATTTACGGATCGTGGTCATCTCTGAAATTATGAACATTAGTTTATTTTTGATTTTTTACAAATTAGGGAGCATTACAGTATCTTATAACGAGACAAAGTTTAAATTTAAAATTTACTGATAGCATTACATGAAGACAGCATAGCTGAAATTTGACACACTAATACACAGCGCGCCAAGCATTGTTCGCGACCCCAAAAACACAGAACTTCCATACGGGAATTCAGAAAATTACTCTAGGGCAGCCTACTGACTTCCGAGAGAGATATCTTACATATGGCAGCTTGTTTAAGGGCACGGGCAGTCCATCAAGACCGTTGAGGAATGTTCAGATGCCACATGTAAATTATAGACGAAGCATTTAAAAAAGTATCGCCTTCCTTCCCGCGAGTAATTTAAACAGACGCGCATGGTATAAATATCATTATTTGCATAATGAGTGGCAAGAAAGCCCTAACAAAGGAGCAAATAAAGTTATTGTATCTCTACACAAGGCAGAGAGGCCAGTTGGAAGAAATATCAAGGATTGTGGATGTTACGAGGAGATGTGTGCAAAATGGGTGGAATGTTTCACGGTGGGTTGGCGGTGTCGCGCAGCCGCGACACCAGAACATTATAAGTGGGCCAGGGCGAGGATGAAAAACCCTCAGCAAGCACCCTAAATGTCAGAAACGTCAAGTGGATGCCCATCCTCAATTAAGAGCAAGAAAAATATGCGATATGACTTTTACACCCCTCGCCCTGGCCACTTATAATGTTTTGGTGTCGCGGCTGCCGCGACACCGCCAACCCACCGTGAAACTCTCCACCCACTTATGCACACATCTCCCGTAACATCCACAATCCTTTGAATTTTTTCCCACGGGCCTCTCTGCCTTGTGTAGAGATACAATAACTTTAATTTGCTCCTTTGTTAGGTCTTTCTTGCCACTCATTATGCAAATAATGATATTTATACCAATGCGCGTCTGTTCAAATTACTCGCGGGAAGGAAGGTGATACTTTTTTAAATGCTTCGTCTATAATTGACATGTGGCATCTAAACATTCCTCAACGGTCTTGATGGACTGCCCGTGCCTTAAACAAGCTGCCATATGTAAGATATCTCTCTCGGAAGTCAGAGGCTGCCATAGAGTACATTTTCTGAATTCCCGTATGGAAGCGCGGGTGTTATGATGTCGCGAACAATGCTTTGGCGCGCTGGGTCTGTACAAGCTACGTTGGCACGTCTACAGCTAAAGGTAGAAAATCTCCCGGCAGCTCGATCTACTTACTCTTACGAAACTGTCTCTTGTCATCATGACTTACCTTAATGTTGTGATGATCACATCAAGTGTTCAAAGTGGCCACCATCAGCTTCAATACACTTTTTTGCGCTCGCTGAAGTATGGAATGAACACTTTTTCTTAGAATTTCTGGCTTGTTCTTGATGTGCTGTGAAGCTGCCTTTATTTCTCCAGAAGTTCTTGCTTGTTGTCACTTTTCTTATTGTATACATGTGTTTTTCATGTCTCCCCAGAGATAAAAATCCAGTGGTTTTAGGTCTGGTGATCTGGGGAGGCCATGGGTTTGGTCCTCCCCGGCCTATCCACCGTCCAGGAAATGCTTGGTCAAGATGCTGCCTCACTTGCTTACTGAAGTGTGGTGGTGCCCCGTCATGCTGAAATACTAGTCGGCGCCGGTGCCCAGGGGAACATCTAGGAGTGAGGGGAGGTGATCTATCAAAAAGTTAGCATAAATATCCCCGTTAATGCGATCTTGAAAGATTGGTGGCCAATCAAGTGCTCACCAATCATGCCACACCAGACATTAATAGAAAATCTTTGCTGGAAATTACTTTTTTACCCTCTTGTGAGGATTCTCCTTTGATCACGAATGTTCATTATGAGCATTATGCATTCCGGCACGGGTAAATGTTTGGCCCCCATCGGTGAACAAAAATATATTTCCACAGCTGGGAATTTGCTTGTAGCGATTTACAAAACTCCAATCGCCCATCCTAAAAATGTTGAACCTTTTTGCAGAGATATGGATGAAGACCTTCTTTTCTCAGCACCCTCCAGCTTTTTATGTGAGAAAAATCCAAGTCGGAGGGAAATTCTTCTTGTGCTTTTTGTCTGGCTTTTTTTCCGCTGCATGAAGAATCTGCCTCACCTTTCCATGTTTCCCCTATCCTTTCAGCTGTTGCACCCATTCCGGGAAAGAAACCTTTGTCACGAAGGTGTTGAAATACCCCGTAAAATGTTTCGAACATTTGGGACATTTTCTGTTAGGGTTTTCTTCTTCGTATTCCTGTACGGCAGCATTTGCACTTCCATTGCAGAACCCGTAGATAACACCCATATCCCCCATACTCCACGTTACTGTAAGTACGGCATTGTCCGCAGAGTTCACCTCTTTAAACTAAACCTGCCACTAATCTGGGGGGAGAAGGAGGGACACAGCTGATGTAGCCTCGCACGGCACCCATCCCTACCCCCCTTGCCTCTCTCTCGCCGACATAATGTCAAGTAGCCCTTTACATTATTGGTTATGACAGCCCTGCTGTTCTCATTTTACTGCTTATTTGGTAAATAACAGCCGTTTATTAATATCGATTGTGTAGTTTAAAACTTATAAGATACTGTAATTGTCCATAACTAGTAGAAATTATGATTAAATAATTCATAATTTCCCCCGGGGGGCATACGCGCGAGTGCACATCTCATCCCTCCTGCCTCCCGCTAGCCGTGAGTTACATGACGGCCGCGGTAATTCTTTTCTCACTCCATGTCACCCTAAAAGGAAGCTTCAGAAAAACATATGGGTATAGAGCATTTTTGTTCTTAGAATAATTCGGTCTATCTCCTGTATCAACATTTGCATAAACTCGTGTTACACCCTGTATTTATCTGTGTTTACGTGCCTCTCGATCAGCGCGGGAAGATGAGCCTCCCTGAATGCTACGTCACCGAGCCTGAGCCTGAGCGTCCCGCAAACCTTTAGAGCGTTTTGAAAACTCGGGGAATTTGCAGTTTTTGATTGCGGATTATTTAAAACGGCTGACTGGATACAAAAGTGACGACGTATTGTTGATATACCGTTAATGGCTATGCTTTGATTGCATTAAATCAGGAATGATGAAATGGTCTGGACGATTACTTTAAGCTATCTTTTTGGTGTTTGTCCTATCAGCCACTCTTTTTATTATTCATTAATTACACTGGTCCCACACCAAAAAAGGTTTTCCCAGTTTTTTGGGGTGTGGGTTGGAAACAGTATTGCTGCTGATTTCAAAAATGGCATTTCTTTTTCTCTAGCACGTATAGTTTTTGAAATATCGGCATTTTAATTTTAATAGCTATTATAATTATATACGTATATATAATTATATAATTAATCGAAAAATCCCCCTACGTTAATATATATCGTAATTAAATTTCGGTGGTGCCTGCGCTTTATTAGGACCTAATGTACATATTTGGGAAAAATATACTTAATTATGTTCCAAATATATCCGAAAATGTGCCACATCTTGGAAATATCCGAAAATATGCCAAATCACAGTAAATTTGACTTTATATATATAATATATATATATATATATATAATATATTATATAATATATATATATATATATATATATTTTGGAACACAACTTCGAGATTTCTTTGAGAGAAAGATGCGCAGTTCGAAGAACAGTCAGATCTAGACTGTTTTTTTCAGAAGAACAGTCAAGATCTCAAATTAGTATTAAAAATACTATGATCAACACTATACCAAACACACAAAAGTTACTCCACCTGCTCCATAGTAATCAGAAGTGTTTCTGTAGTTGCTCTTTCGTTTGTAGGAGCAGCTTCTTTCACGTTGTAGCGTCCAGCAATAGTCCCCTATCATGTTGGGACTGAATCGTCCTTGGTATCGGGTTTCCATGGTGGCAATGTCCTGGTGGAAACGTTCCCCCTGCTCATCACAGACCGCGCCAAGATTCGTTGGGAAAGAAATCAAGATGTGAATGGAAAAAGTGGATTTTTTAGTGACATCCGAGCCCCAAGCGCATGATAACTCTTCAACATGTCATTTACAAGTTCCTCATAATTCGATGCTCGAACATTACCTAGGTAGTTCTTTATAACAGCCAAAAAGTCTTCCAAGCAGCTTTTTCCAGGGCAGTTAGGCTCTTTACAAAGTCATCATCATTTAGTAGTTGACGAATTTGAGGGGCCATTGAAAACACCTGCCCTTTACTTTGGCTTCAGATACAGTGCGTTCAAACTTTGCTAACAAATACTGAAAGCCAGCACCTTTTGATCCAAGGCCTTCACGAAATTTTTTTATTAACCCAAGTTTTCAGATGCAATGGAGGTAAGTACACCTTTTTCACTGTCAACAAGAGGTTTGTACATACAGTTGAACCTGCCAGGGGAGTCCCCTTTCGGTCGTGCTGGCCATTCCTTTTGTTTTGTAATGTTTTGCTGTCCGCTCTAGAGTCCCACAACAAAGAAAACACATGTGCTTATGTAACCTAACTGGAGTCCTAGAAGCAAGGAGATTACCTTCAGGTCCCCACACAGATTCCACTGATTTTTCTTCATATTTAACAGCAGATAACAAAGTCTTCATAGTTTCATAAGTTTCATCATTTCATGGCCATGCGCAATTGGAACACTCGGAAGCTTATTTCCTTTATGCGGAAGAACGGCCTTTAGCGTGTTTTTTCCTGAATCTATGACAGCCGCCACTCAACTTTATCATAAGTGTGAGACTCACAAAGTTGTTCATGAGTGTGTCAACATCAAAGCATAACAGAGCTTGTGTTTTCCCTCTTGAAGAAGCTTGAAAGTTCTTTATGTCGACACAAACGTGATGAGAACTGCTTCTTGTAGCAAATTCCATTCCTTGAGACGAGATCCAAGGACTTCACTTTTCCCCCTTGGGTAGATCTAGGTCCCTAGCAAGGTCATGTAGCATTTCCTGACTAATGAATTTGGGCTCCCCTGTTGTCTGCCATTTCTTGAAAGTCTGTATCCATGGGGTTATCCTCCTCGTTCGAATCTGATTTACTTATAGCACTTGCAATTGGAACATTTGGAACTGGGAGATCAGGACCATGTGGCACAGGCCTGATGGCAGAAAGGTACGTCAGGATACCTGATTTTAGCTCGCGTTTTTACTGAATATCCTTTGATGTTAGTGAGGCAGAAGTAGCAGTCAGTACTGTGATCCTTTTGTTCACGCCAAACCTTGGGATGCCGAATGCCATACCTGATGGGCCCTTTGCCCCGCATCCATTTATTCAAGTGGTTCACACAGGGGTTGCATGCTACGTGAGGGGCCCACTTCTTTTCTTGATCACCTATACGGCACTTGAAGTAATGCAGATAAGCTGCTTTAACATTCTTTTTAAGGTTTCTTCAGAACTGTCAGGGGTTAAAAATTCCACATATGTAACAAAAACTGCCGATGCATTCACACAGTTAAAGGCGCTCCATCACAGCCGGTACAAGGTTTTATATACGGTAAACCAACTAAAATTAGGGCTCCACTAAATCAAACACTCATATCTGCAAAGAAAAATAAAATGTTTTTAAACATTTTGTCAATAGCTGTACGATCAGTAGGGGAAAAATGTACTACACAGCCTGCTAACCCCTCGCCAATACGCAGCGCGCACACCCTCCCCTGCTCACTGCACAAACCACACTGACTCATAAACACTGCACTGCCCTAAATAGGCTCACGTAAAATAGTACTTCGGGCTCACGAAATAGTAACACGTATTTCAAAGAACATGACAGGTGTTAGCAAGGAACTGTTTCAGCCACACCTTAATCATTTTTGCTGGAAAGTGCTCAGAAAAGATGAACCTGATTTGTTTATAGCATTTTTGAACGATATTCGTAATGTATACCGCTAATTGTTTATGCATGATATACTATTGTATTAGAATTAGCAATGTGATGTTATTGATCATTAATAAATTGATTAATAAATAAAAAAAATTGTTATTTTCCGATGGAAATAATCCATTTCCCATAGTATAGCGTGGTAGCGCGGTAGACCTCATATTAAAGTAGAAGCAGCCGGTAGACCGCATACTAAGGTAGAAACAGAACGGTAGAACGCATACTAAAGTAGCACCCACCCGCCTTGAAGCATTTATCTACAGTATTTAGTAGAATGTTGTAGGACACCTGTGGTGACGTGGTCGAATGCTTCTATTTTGCCAACAATCCTCATTATGGGCTAAATGCAAGAATGCTCGTCAAACCCCGGCAGGTGGATATTGCCGACCGTCGTACCTCCACCGGTGGGATATACAAGAATTGTTCTCAAGAACCCGGCCAGTGGAAATTTGGGCAGGCGTACCAACACAAGCGATTCCAAGACGGCATCAGTATTTTTACTGTTTTATACATATCTAATACATTTTACTAGTGTAATTTATCATTTTTGCCATTAACATAATAGCTTAGTTAGTGTTCGCCACTTATCTGAGGCGTTGATGTAGAAAAAATGGGCCCGAGTGATGTTTGTGAGTACATTTGAACGCCATGTGACCAGTCGCCACAAAGCAATATGGCGGACCACCTCCACCACCGCCGTTCTCCCTCATCACCACTTATCACAACAGTATAAGGCCTCCTGCACCTAATTTTACCTTAATTGTGCTATGACACGTGTGCATTCACAGTGTATGAATGTCACTCTCGGTTATGTTGAAAACTCGCCTGTAATGGTTTGGGAAGAAATATGATGGAATAAGGACAAAGGACAAGGCATGGACAACGCAACCAGTGGAGCAACGCTACCAATGGAACGCAACGGGTGGAGTTTTCAAATGATTCCTGCACACAAAACAAAAGTTAGTCATGGTGACTAACTTTGCATACTAAAGCCGTGGGGTCTAAAACGAGTAACCCAAGTTAGTCACGCTGAGTAACAATGGTTAGTCATTTTTTGAGTAACTACCTAGTAAATCCGAGTATGGTCTTAGTCAAAACAAAATGACTAACCAGTTCGTCAAGTTCACCGTTTTGAGTATCCACATTAGTAAATTTGACTAAGGGGCAAAAAATGCACCTTTAGGGGGGCAAAAAAATGCACCTTTAGGGGTGCAGGTTTTGCACCTTTATAGGTGCAACTTTTGCACCTTTTGGAGGGGGTGCACTTTTGCACCATATAGTGCAGCAAATGCACCTTTAAGGGTGCAACTTTGCAACTTTAAAGGTGCAAACATATCACATGTTTGCACTTTAAGGTCCAAGGTTGCACCTTAACACTAGGTGCAACTTTTTTGCACCTTTTGGAAAATTTTGGGTTTGCATTTC
>JACEEZ010025600.1:0-15269 GCA_016584305.1 Chionoecetes opilio | reverse complement strand
TAGTTTAAAATGTAGGTTAAAAGGGGGTAGGTTATATTGGTTGGGGTTAAGTGAAATCGGGGGGGTCAAGCCCCCGCTAGGTTAGGTTAGGTTAATTTTGGTTAGGCAAATTTCTCTAGATATAAGGGAAATTACCCTAGATTTAGGGAATTTTACCCCCTCCACAACTCGTAAATTTTGTGTTTCCGACGCATAATTTGCTCCCCACCCGAAAACACAGCATTTCCACAGGTCCCAAACTTGTTTGGGGGGAAGTGAGTGAGTATGGGCAAACACTAGAATTTTACCCTTTTGAGTAACTTTTAAATCCTTATAAGTGTTCTCATGGAAACCTAGTGCCTCAATTTTCCCTTTTAAATGTATCAGGGCAGCAGTTAAAGCTGTTAAAACCAGTGAAATATGGAGGGTCTACAGGATTTCGCGCGTTGAAAAACATTTTGCACAACACCGGGACCCACATTCTTCACGAGTGCCCCCAGGTATGGTTAGTTGTTTCGTACACTGATTTAGTTTTTCATACATATCTGGTGTCGAATCAAAAATAGTAATCAAGTTCAACTTGAGCTAAGTGTACGAAACAACTAGGGTTTTCATTTGGAGATTCTGAATAGAAAAACCTTCCGTCTTTGACTGAAATAAAATACCGCACTGTATAGTATGCTTATTGTATTCACATCTGCAAAGGTTCCAGCGTGCGCTCGGCCTTGGTTAACCCACACAGCCGCTATGAAATATGAGATGCCTCAAAATTCAAGTCCAGCCAGATCCTGTCCTTGGCTATACTAAGCCGCATTACACCCCTTGATTACAGCGGCTATGTACACAGCGCGCCAAAGTTTTGTTCGCGGACATCATAACACAGCGCTTCCATACGGGAATTCAGAAAATGTACTCTATGGCAGCCTACTGATTTCGAGAGAGATATCTTACATATGGCAGTTGTTTAAGGCACGGGCAGTCCATCAAGCCCGTTGAGGAATGTTCAGATGGCCACTTGTCAATTATAGACGAAGCATTTAAAAAAGTATCGCCTTCCTTCCTGCGAGAAATTTGAACAGACGCGCATTGGTATAATTATCATTATTTTCATAATGAGGGGCAAGAAAGACCTAAAAAAAGGAGCAAATTAAAGTTATTGTATCTTACACAAGGCGGAGAGGCCAGTGGAAAAATATCAAGGATTGTCGATGTTACGGGAGATGTGTGCATAAGGGGGTGGAAAGTTTCACGGTGGGTTGCACCGTCGCGACAGCCGCGACACCAAACATTATAAGTGGCCAGGGCGAGAATGTAAAACATCAGCAAGCACCCTAAATGTCATGAAACATCAAGGGATGCCCATCCTCAATTAAGAGCAAGAAAAATATTGCGATATGACTTTTACACCTTGCCCTGGCCACTTGTAATGTTCTGGTGTCGCGGCTGTCTTGACGGTGCAACCCACCATGAAAATTTCCTCCCACTTATGCACACATCCCCTCGTAACATCCACAATCCTTGATATTTCTTCCACTGGCCTCTCTCCCTTGTGTGAGATACAATAACTTTAATTTGCTCCTTTGTTAGGTTTTTCCCTTGCCACTCTTTATGAAAATAATGATAGTTATCCCAATGCGCGTCTGTTCAAATTACTCGGGGGAAGGAAGGCGATACTTTTTTAAATGCTTCGTCTATAATTAACAAGTGGCATCTAAAACATTCCTCAAGGGGCTTGATGGACTCCCCGTGCCTTAAACAAGCTGCCATATGTAAGATATCTCTCTCGGAAGTCAGTAGGCTGCCATAGATTACATTTTGAATTCCAGTATGGAAGCGCTGTGTTATGATGTCGCGAACAATACTTTGGCGTGCTGTGTAGTGCCTGTGAAAGGGAAAACAGCTACAGTTTGCATGAAATTACATATGGATACGAAATGCTCTAAATTCGAAACCACATCAACCTTTCTGATATATTTAAGCATATATATTGATAATAATCATATAAGGGGAAGTATTGATGTTTATAATACTCCGCGAGTTTTGCCACGTCGGTGACGTCACGCATTGGTGAGGGTTCCCCCTGGTTCACTTCACTGGCGGCCCCGGGCACAGGAGGTTGTGGTGATGGAGACTTGTAGCTACTGCAATTTTATTTGGAGTGTAATAAAAAGAAACCAAAGGAACTTTTATTTATGTGTGCGCCAACTCATTTTGCAAACCAAAGGTTATTGCACTTGCTACACCTGCCATCTTGGATAAAAAATGTGTTGTTGTCGATAACTACCACTTAATGCGTAGTTAAAACAAATCACCCATCACGTAGCCTACCATCCGGCGCCATTTGCCAGCCGTCACGGTGTACCCCAACTTTGAAGGTAAGTGAAAGGACTATTTACTCATATATAAAGTGTTTTTTAATGATGTGATTATAATGCTGGGTACATTGAGGCTTAAATGTAGGGTGATACATATTCTGGGGATTTTCCTTAGATGGCTAGCGATTTTTCCAAAGATTGAAAAAACTTTTTTATTCCCCTTTTACTTCTCAAGTCGTATCACAACTAAGGTTAGGTTAGCAACTTGTAGGGGTTATAGTAAGGATAGGTTAGTTACTTTAGGGGTTATTTGTTTGTTTGTTTTTGTTTAGAGGATAATTCCTCAGAGCCGTAGTGACTACCGCTGCAGCTTAGTGTTGGCCGAAGCCACCACCCCGGGAGGGGGGTCACAAAACCCCGGCTAACACCCGGTACCCATTCACTGCTGGGGTGGACAGGGGCTCGGGTTTTAAGAAAGACCACCCGTCTATCTACGCTCCGCCCGGGGAAATCAAACCCGGGACTTCTCGGTTAAAGCCGAGCGTGTTAACCACTACACTACGGAGAAACCCTGGGGTTTTAAACGGGGATATAGTGAGGTTAGATTAGTAAATTTTAGGGGGTTATAGTGAGGTTAGGTTAGTTACTTTTAAAGGGGTTATAGTGAGGTTGTTAGTAATTTTGGGGGGTTATGGTAAGGTTAGGTTGATACTTTAAGGGGTTAAAATTTGGGGTTTAAAGGTTAGTTACTTTAAGGGGTTATAGTGAGGTTAGGTTAGTTACTTTTAAGGGGTTATAGTGAGGTTAGGTTAGTTACTTTTAAGTGGTTATAGTGAGGTTAGGTTAGTTACTTTTAAGGGGTTATAATGAGTTGGTTTAGTCACTTTTAAGGGGTTATAGTGAGGTTAGGTTAGTTACTTTTAAGGGGTTATAGTGAGGTTACGTTAGTTACTTTAAGGGGTTATAGTGAGGTTGGGTTTAATTACTTTTAAGGGGTTATAGTGGGGTTAGGTTAGTTATTTTTAAAAGGGGTTATAGTGAGGTTAGGTTAGTTACTTTTAAGGGGTTATAATGAGGTTAGGTTAGTTACTTTTTAGGAGTTAGTGAAGTTAGGTTATTTACTTTTAAGGGGTTATAGTGAGGTTAGGTTAGTTACTTTTAAGGGTTATAGTGAGGTTACGTTAGCAACCTTAGGGGGTCCATGGGGGGCGTAGCCCCCGGGCTAGGAGGTTAGGTTTTTTTTTTGACCTCCTATGCCCAGCAAGCAGGTGGCCTTATGGAAAATTTGGGTTTTTGGGTCGGGAAGGCAGACACGACTCATTTATTGCCTCCCAAAATTGTCCAAATCTATACCATATCCAATTAAGGAAAATTCCCTAGCAATGGGTATCTAGGAAATCTTTAATTTGGGGAATGTCCCAGATATTTGCATATAGTTACTTTGATGATTTTTGGGGGGCGCCATAAATCAGTTATTTTTGCTTCCCCCACCCAAAAACCCCGTTTTTCCCGCCAGTTCCCCAGGCTTGTTGGCTATGAGGGGGAAGAAACAAAAAGATAGGGGTGAAGGATTTCTTCAGAATTACCTTATTTAGACTACGAAACAAGTTTTGGTGTACGAATATACTGGTGTACGAAATAACTTTTGTACGAACTGACTGCACCCCCCAAACCACCACCCTACACCCTGCACGCCTACAACACCACCATCACACCACCACGCCTTTGTGCCTCACCTGCTGACTTATAATCTGTTGACGTTGTGTTGAATGGCAACAACCTCACTGCCTCAAGTCACCGCCCCTTTGACGCTGCTTCCCCTTTGGGAGTGACACTAGTGAAGGGTTAGTAAAGCCCTGTGGTGGCCTGTGGAGGTTGCGGTTTGGGGGACGGAAGCTTGTGAAGTTTGAGGCTGGGAGCGCCTGGCAAGCCACAGCCACAGCCTTTGCACGGCGCCGTAATTGCTTTGCGGATAGTGATTTAAGAACATAAGAAAAATAAGGAAAGCTACAAAAGGCTGGGAGACCTATATGTGGTAGATAGTCTTGTTACTTAACCCCTATCTACATCCACCTTTCATCCCCATCCACTAATTTTATCCCCGCCTCCTTTTAAAGCTCTCTCGCGCTAAGTAACTCTGCACTAATACCTGTTAATGAGTCCATTCCAATCATTTACCCCTATTTGTGAAAACCCGCTTTCCCTATTCTTTTTTAAATCTACGCTTTTCCAGCTTGAATCCGTTACTTCCTGTTTTACCCTGGTTACTAGCCGTAAGAACTTTTCCTACCTCTCCTTTATTATATCCCTTTATCATTAAAAACTTATATCAGACGCCCCTTAGGCCTACTCTACGTCTCTCAAGTGAGTGTAACTTTAATAGCTTCAATCTTCTTCTCATAACTTCCTAGCAGGTGCTTCCCGCAGGGTGATGTCCTTTTTTTTTTTAGGTTGACCACATTGGCAGCAGTACTCTAGCCTTGGTCTTACTAAGGACTTCCATAGCGTCAGCATGCAGATTCCTCCCTTGTACGGAATGTTTTTCAGGACCCATCCTGTTTGGCTGTCGCGCTGTCTGGGTGATGGTGGTGTAGTGTAGGGGGGAAAGTTCCATCGCTGCTCATATACACTCCCAGGTCTCTTGTGAAGTCTTTTGTTTGTATGGTTTGGTGTTGATACATATATTTAGGGGGGTCTTTATAAAGGTATTTCTGCCATATCTCAGAACTTCAAATTTTTTCTCCGTTAAATTCCCTATGTTCTTTCGGCCCACTCTATATTGTATTGAGGTCCCACTGCAGTAGATCGGTGTCTGGGGATGTTTTATTTTATGCCGTATACGGGGGTCGTCAGCAAATGAAGTAGCAGGGAATATCTGAGATCTGTGTCAATGTCTGATATCATGATTAGAAATAATAATGGGCCAAGCACGATCCTTGGGGAACACCACTTATGACTTGACACTGTGATGACTGTTTACCATTTTATGGTGACAACTTGGTGCCTGTTGGTGAGAAAACTGTGGTCCATCTCCCTACTCTGCCCGTTTATGCCAAGGTTCTTGAGTTTGTGGAGGAGAATGCCTGATCTACCTTGTCAAAAGCCTTGGCAAAATCTAGGTAGACTATATCAGCATTATCTTCATCCTGAGTGCTTCTAATGTAGTTTATAGTGTTGTAGAAAACTCTGATAGGCAAGACCTTGCCCTTTTGAAGCATGTTGTCCATCATTTAAGGCCCCTCTTTCTTCCAGGTGGTTTACCATCTTGGCCCTCAGTATCCCTTTCAAAGATGTTGATGAGTGTGATGTGAGGACCACTGGTCTGTATCTGCTTGCCTGTTCTTTGCTTCCTCCTTTATGTATGGGTGTTATTGTCCCCAGCTTGGAGTTCATGGGGGACGGAGCCAGTGAGGAGGGATGTAGTCCACAGTATCTTCAGGGGTTTTGGCCAGTTGTTCCCTACAATTTTTCAGAAACTCTACAGTATCTTCAGGGGTGTGGGCCCGTTGTTCCCTTTCAATTTTTTAGAACGCAGTATGGTAACCCTCTGGTCCTGCTGCTGCTTGCGGGTCGATGTTGCTTATGGCTTGGATTATGTCTTCCCTGGTTATCTAAAAAGTCGTGAGCGAATGTCACCACATTTCCCTTTTGCTAAAGAAAGTACAAGGATCTGGTTACCCGTTTCTGTGTATCAGGTTTACTAAACATCGCTGATACTCAGTCTGTAGCATTTTTGCCATTCCTGGGGCCATCTTCAAGTTCCCGTTCTCTTTCAGTGAACCCCTTCACGCCCAGATCTTTCCCTTGGCTATAAAAAATCGTTTGTTGTCGAGCCATAAAATTACGAAATGTAAACTAAATTACCAAATTAGTTAGTGGACAAGGATACTAAAAGGTTATATCTATAAAAACATTTTATGTTCATTGAAATCGTCTAATGGTAACCCAAAATTACATGGAAATGACGTTTGGGCCTGACAGGGTTAAATAGTGGATTTCTACAAGACCCTCCACACCCGGGAAATCTAACAAGGAAAATAAGGTCACAAAAAACCTTATCTGACCCTAAACTAAAACTTATATATATTAATTATCATTTCTTATACTTTCGTTCCGATGCCGATATAATGTAAGAATTTAGCGAAGAAAGCAAGAAAGAAACAAAAATATCGGGGCTCAAGTAACAGATGAACCTTAGCAAACTAAAAACAAACTAAACTTAACTCTTATCTTTCTTCACTTCTGATTTTTTCTTAATACTTTTTCTGATCATTTGGTGAGAATTAGGGGGAAAAAAGTAACAAAAACAAAACATAAGTATCGAAAATATACTAACAAAATAACATTGCCTAAACTTACTCTTTCTCCAACATTTCAATTTCTTTATAACTTTTTTACTGAATTACATTACTATCCCAAAGGGTCTATTATTCCTATAGGCTCTATTAAAAGGGTCTTCTGCATAGGCTGGGATTCGAACCCGGGTCCTCGGATTTGTAGCCGAGCGCGCTAACCACTACACCCGGAGGCGTTATAATAACCATTAAAATCCTTTACATATGGATCTAAAAACTGCTTCCAGGTCTAGGGAGAAGTAAAGGATCCATGCATAATAAATTTAAAAAATAAAAAGGGATGCGTAACTTACTTACGAGAAAAAGATTGAAACTTTAGATTTACACTCACTCGAAAGACGCAAAGTAAAGGGGCGATCTGATAGAAGTTTTTAAGTGGAAAAAGGGATTTAATAAAGGAGAGGTAGGAAAGTTCTTACGGCTTTTAACCAGGGTAAAACAAAAAGAAACAGATAAAGGGGAAGGGCGTAAATTTAAAAAGGAAATGGGAAAAATGGTCAAAATGGGGTGGTGAATGAGGGAATGGTCTCAGTGCAGGTATATTTATGGGGAGATAGGGAGCTTTAAAGGGAGCTGGATGGGTTTCAGGAGGGATGAAAGGGGAGAGTGGTAGTGTTAGGTGACGGAAAACACCACGTGTGGCTCCCACCTCTTGTAGCTTCCTTTTTTTCTTATTTTGAATTTCAGAATGAGAAGAGAGAGAGGAGAAGAAAAGAGGAGGGGAAAAGAAGGGGAGGGAGAGGAGAGAGAGAGAGAGGAAGAGAGAGAGAGAGAGAGAGAGGAGAAGAGGGATTGATTGATAACTTTATTGTCAATTTACAAAAAACAAATGGATGAAAAAAATTCCTAATCACCCCCAGACCCCCTCCCAAATTAAAATGACTCTCATGAAAATCTCCAAAATCACAAAAAACACCTTGACAAACAAAAATGGACACCTACATAAAAAAAAATTAAAAATTAAAAAAAACCGCCAACATTGAAAGAATAGTGCATTTAAGGGAAATTTAATACACTTTTGTCCAGTGAATGGGTTGCCCCTTCTGTGACCCCCCGTATTGGTATATAAGTAAAAAGGTTGCACGGAATGCTTGTTCCAACAAATATTGAAAAAGGGAAAGATTTTGGGCGGGTGTGAATGCCCCCCGGGCAGGTGGCGGTCGTTACCCCGGCAGCAATCCACCGGGGCCCTCAGCCGAAATTTGTGGATGTCTTTCACCAAGAGCATTCGGGGCAAAAACCATGCCGAAAATTTTAAATGAGAACCCCGACAAATAAAATTTGGAAGTTATCATCGACCGTTGACCTCAAAAGACAGGGGTTTTCGGCCCCCCCAGAATTTGAGGGTACCCCCTTTTTTTTCAAGTTGCAGGGCAGCAGTTGCGTTTGGGCCACAGTGTAATTATGAATCCCAAATACGAGCAATACAAGTAATAAGAAAAAGAATTCATCCCAATATTTTCCTAGAACTTAGGCCCTAGGCACATACACTATTTTACGCGGCTTTCTAGTATATTCATTTCTTTTTTTTTTTAAAAAAGGTAATTTGGACATTTTTTCAGTAGGGGGGCAGGAGGCCAAGGTCTCTGAAACCCGCGGGTTTGCCCACCGCTGCATAAGAAAAAGTGGGAAAATTGACTTTAAAACCCCTTGAGCCCCAAAAACGTTTTTTTCATTGTAATTTGGGTACCATTGACGATTTAGGAAATATAAGCAATTTTTTATAGATATATTTTTTAGTAAATGTCGATTAACTAATTGGTTTTTTTAAGTTTCTTTTTCGTAATTTTATGGTAACAACAAAAAAATTTGATATAGCAAAGGAGGGCCCTTTATGTACAAAGGTACGATAAAAAAACAATACGAGGGGGTACATAGATATCATAGATAGTAAGATATAAAAAAGATCCCGGGAGTAATGCTAAACTTTTAAAACCAAAACCCAGGAAGTCCTGAGGCTCACTTTGTGGCATCGGGCGACCCACTCACCTGCAACCACCGCTAACGGCAACTACTACACATCTGATAGCAATAATAATGGGGTAATAATTATAAAAGGGATTTAAATCAGTGCTTTTCAACCCTGATGCCTCGATTTAAGCTGTAGCAGAAAATTGCAACAGCGCCAGGCCATGATTTTTTTAAACTTTAAGGAAAAGGCTTGTTTTTTGGATTACTAAAAATAACGAATTAGGTGTGATTTTACTTTAGTTCATGTAGAAAAGCATTGCTTGTTTCCCAAAGGTATGTTATTTTTGTCTTGTATTTTATAGTTTTAGACCCCAGCTTTCTATACAGAAAAATAGGGAAATTAAATTTTTAAAATAAGTAAAAATGCCTTATCCACCTATATATTTTGTAGAATGAAATAGTTAGTTTTCAATGTCAAAAACCGTGAGACTTTAGAGATTAAAAAAAAAATTGAGGTGGACGTTTTACGAAAACACGACTTGCGACATCAAAAAAGTTTTAAGACATTTTATTAAATGAAAAAGAGTATCGTATATTGCTTGAAGAATACAGGTGTGTGGTATATATAATATATATATATATATATATATATTATATAATTTTATTATATATTATATATTATATATATATATTAAAATATATAAAAAATATATAATATATATTATATATATATATTATATATATTATATATATTATATAATTTTTATATATATTTGCTTTTAAAACCATGGTGTGTTTTGTGTGTGGTATAATAAATATTCTTTGAATGAACCATGTGTGGTGTGTGTTGTGGTGTGTGTGTGTGTGGTGTGTGGTGGTGTGTGTGTGTGTGTGGTGTGTTTTGCGGGCGCGGCGCCGTGCGTTTGGTGTGGTGGTGTGTGTGTGTGTGTGTTGTGGGTGTGTGTGTGTGTGTGTGTGTGTGGGGGGGTGTGGTGTGTGTGGTTGTGGTGTGTGTAAGGAAAGGAAGAAAAAACCCCATAAACTGAATTTTAAACTGCTTTACCTTTTGGAGATTTGGTGGGGTGGTGATGGTGGTGATAAGATACCACGCACCACACACACCTCCGCCCCCCTAAAGAAATCATGCTCGACTAAAAACTACGTACCACACACGAACATAAAGTGCTACGCTATTTAATTTTGGAGGACAATTAAGAACATTTATATTAAATTTCAATTTAAAAATCCCCTAACACGTTTTTAAATTTAAAAATTTATTTTTTTACGTTTTGACCCAGTCTATGTATGGCTGCGTGTTTCCGTACAGTCGGTCTGGGACGATTTTTGGCGGGGGAAGTTAGTGTGCGTGGTGCCGAATTAACGGGGGTTTTTTTTTTTTCATTTTTTTTCTTCGTTTTTTCTCTCGTTCACTAGGTTTTTTTTTTTTCAATAAGTTTAAGTTTTTTTTTTACCCAATTTAATTTTTTTTTCCCCTAAGTTTTTAAATTTTTTTTTCCTAAGTTTAAGTTTTTTTTTACTATTTTTTGTTTTTTTTCAATAAGTTAAATTTTTTTCCCTAAGTGTTTTTTCCCCCTAAGTTTTTTTTTCCCTAAGTAATTTTTTTTTTTACTGTTTATTTTTTTTTTCACTAATTTTTAACTTTTTTTTTCACAAAGTTTACGGGTTTTTTTTTCATAAGTTTAAATTTTTTCCAAAATTTAAATTTTTTTTTTCCCCTAAGTAAGTTTTTTTTTCATAAAGGTAATTGTTTTTCACTAAGTAAGTTTTTTCACAAGTTTTTAATTTTTTTCCCTAGGTGTAAGTTTTTTTTTACTTCGTTTAATTCTTTTTCTCACAAAGTTTAAAAGGTTTTTTCACTAAATTTTTTTTTTTACTAGGGGTAATTTTTTTTTTCACTAAGTTTTAAATTTTTTTTTTCTTGTTTTTTTTTTTACTAATTTTTTTTTTTTTTTTTTTTTTTTTATTATTAAGTTTTTTTTTTTTTTTTCTAAGTTTTTAAATTCCATTTTCTATTTACTTTTTTCTAAATTTTTTTAAAAATTTTTTTAGTATTTTTACATCTTCTTTTCATTTTCTCAAAATTTTTAACCCCTTGAGGTCCAGAACGTAATTTCCATTTTTAATTTGGGACCATTAGACGATTTTTTAGTGAGAAAAAAGCAATATTTTTTAGCAATTTTTTTTATAGGGTGGTGGGGTTGGGGGCGGCGGCGGCGGTGGTGGCGGTGGTGTGGTGGTGGTGGTGGTGTTGGTGGGGGGGTGGTGGTGGTGGGGGTTGGGGATGGGGGGATGGGGGCGGTGGTGATGGTGGTGGCGGTGGTGGTGGTGGGGATGGTGGGTGGGGTGGGGATGGTGGGGGTGGGGATGGTGGTGATGGGGGCGGTGGGGATGGTGGTGGGGGTGGTGGTGGGTTGTTGGTGGTGGTGGGGGTGGGGGGGTGATGGTGGTGTGGTGGGGTGATGGTGGTGTTGGGGGGGTGATGGTGGGTTTTGGTGGGGTTGGTGGTGGTGGTGTGGTGGTGGTGGTGGGGGTGGTGGTTTGTGGTGGTGGTGGTTTGGGGGTGGGGGTGGTGGTGGGGTGGTGGGGGGGTGGTGGGTGGTGGTGGGGGTGGTGGTGGTGGTGGTGGGGTGTTTGGGGGGGTGGTGGGGGGGGTGGTTGGTGTGGTGGGTCGGTGTTGTTGGTGGTGGTGGTGGTGTTGGTGGTTGGTGGTGGTGGTGGGGGTTTGGTGGTGGGTGGTGTGGTGGTGGTGGGGTGTGGTGTTGGGTGGGGGTGGTGGGGGTTTGTGGTGGTGGTGTGGTGGTGGTTTGTGTTGTGGGTGGTGGTGGTGGTGTGGTGGTGGGGGTGGTGGTGGTGGGGGTTGGTGGTGTGGTTGGTGTGGTGGTGGCTGGTGGTGGTGGGTGGTGGTGGGGGGGTTGGTGGTGATGGGGGTGATGGTGGTGGTGGTGATGGTGGTGGTGGTGGGGTGGTGGTGGGGGGTGGTGGTGTGGTGGTGGTGGTGGTGTGGTGGTGGGTGGTGGGGTGGTGGGGTGGTGGTGTGGGGTGGTGGTGGTGATGGTGGTGGGTGGTGGTGGGTGGTGTGGTGGTGTGGGGGGTGAGGGTGGTTTGGTGGGGGTGGGGTGATGGTGGTGGGGGTGTGGTGTGATGGGGGTGGTGGTGGTGGTGATGGTGATGGTGGTGGTGATGGTGGGGTATGGTGGGGGTGGTGTGGTGGTGTGGGGGATGGGGGGGTGGGGGTGGGGTTGGGGTGATGGGGTTTGGTGAGGGTGGTGGGTGGTGGGGAGGGTTGGTGGTGGGGTGGGGGGTGGGGTGATGGTGGTGTGGTGGGTGGGGGTGGTGGGGTGTTGTTGGTGGTGGGGTGGTGGTGTGGGGTGTGGTGGTGGTGGTGGGTGGTGGTGGTGGGATGGTGGTGGGGGTGATGGTGGGGGGGTTGGGGGGTGGTGGGGGTGATGGTGGTGATGGTGGGGTGGTATGGGTGGGGGGTGATGGTGGTGGTGGTGGTGGTGGGGGGGTGATGGGGGTGGTGGTGGTGGGGGTGATGGGATGGTGGTGGTGAGGGTGGTGGTGGTGTGGTGGGGTGGTGATGGTGGTGGGGGGTGTGGTGAGGTGGTGGTGGTGATGGGGTGGTGATGGTGATGTGGTGGTTGATGGTGGTGGTGGGGGGGGGGGTGGTAGTGAGGGGGGGTGGGGGGTTTTTGATGGGGTGGTGGTGGTGGGGTGGGGTTTGGGGTTGATGGGGGGTGGTGGTGGTGGGGGTGAGGGTGGTGGGTGAGGGTGGGGGTGGTGTGGTGGTGATGGTGGGGGTGAGATGGGTGGTGGTTGGTGTGGTGGTGTGAGGGTTTGGTGGTGGTGGGGGGTGATGGTTGGGGGTGGGGGTTGGGGGTTGGTGTGATGGTGGGGGGGTGGTGGTGGTGGTGGTGGTGATGATGGTGATGGTGGTGGTGGTGGTGATGATGGTGGTGGTGGTGGTGGGTGGACAGCAAAGTTCTATTGTACCCGTACTTGAAGAACCCTGCAATAGATAATTAGGAGTATATTATACGAAAATAAGCGTTAACGATTGGCTGGGTATTTACACATATTGTATGTATACATGATGTGCAGATTTATCTAAGGGTGCCTTACAAAGGACACATTTTAAAAACCCTAATTGGAAACCCTGAGGCTTAATGGCGTGTTTTCCCCGCCAAACGGCCCCAGAGTATGAGCCCGGGGGCCCTCGTGGTCATGGGGCTGTGTATTACGGGTCCTGGCTCAATTTAGTCAGGTCGTGGGTTTTCTCCTAGCATTAAAACCCAACTAAAGTGACTATCCCGTATCCTTACCCTGCTGAAGGATACCTTTCCAAGGCTAGAGGACCCACCACACGATAATATAAGTAGTAGTGTGTGTGTGGTGGGGTGTTAAAGGGTTTTGATGGGGATAGGCTAGGGAAGGTGGATGGAGAGGGGAAGGTGGATGGAGAGATGAAGGCAGGTGGTGGGGGTGACGGGAAGGTGGAGGAGAGAGGAAGGCAGGTGGTGGAGTGTACGGCAAGGTGGATGGAGTGTGTGTGTGTGGCAAGGATATTGTGGGTGTGTTGAACGGGATATGGATGGGAAGGAAGGGAAGTAAGAGCGGAAATATGGGGGAGTATTAGAAGGGAGGGGGAAGAGAAGGAAAGGAAGGCATTGTAAGGGAAGATAAGGGAACGAAAAGGAAGATAAGGAAAGGGAATGAAAGAAAGAAGGAAATAAAACGAAGGAAGGAAAGGGAAAGTAAATGGAAAAAAAGGAAGGAGGAAGGAGAAAGTAAACACAAAGTAGCAAGAAGGAAAGGTTATGCAATAAGTATGTCTTGTCACACCTCTCCTTCACTCTTTGACTAAATTATTACAATTATATTACACTATCATAACCACAACACACCATGCAGGTTATTTGCCTACGTGGGGGAAAGTCAAAGACAGCGATAACGTGCCTTCCTCCCCTGGCCCTGCTACACACTGTTTTTACACAGGTCAAAATGAACGAGGACTGCGCGGCATTTCTGGGCCCCGCGCAGTTTCTCTGTAGCAGTAGTTTTCTGACTAGTTTTTCCTTGCCTAAAAATTTAGTACTTTATTAGATGGAAGTAATATACACTCTCCTCGCCCTCCTTTTCCCAAGTTAAAATGGAATAACACTACTAGAATTCTTATGTTATTTGCTATACGAGATCTTTGTAATAGTGACTTTTTCCTGTTTTGCTATATTTCTGCCTATTTCATTTCCCCATAATGTAAAAATTGCTAAAAACTGCACTGATTCCACTATACTTACACACAAGCGTAGTACTTCCTGCCTCACCCCTGTTCCTCCTCACTGTGAGTTAGATAGACGCTAAGCATACCTCCCTCTCCCCCCTCCCCTGTGGTTGGCCAGCGGGGAATCCGAAGATGGACTCAATAGCTTCATAACCACCAATCTGAAACAGTAAATCCTCCTTGACACACTCGTCATTTCTCGAGTTATACATGACTTCTTACCAGATTTGCACCCATTTTAGTGTAGAGGAGCACCTATTGCTACACTATACCCTAGTTATAGCCGCCTTATTGTAGAAATATGGGTGGAAATAGCTAAAGTCTCGTGTTGGTGAGTCGAGCGGCCTATTATATTTAAAGCAACTGAAGCTTGTGCGCGCGGGCCCCGGGGGAGACGAGAGAGAAAGGAAGGGGGTGGGAGGGGAGGAAGGCGAGTCAAGTGTGTTTTCCTGACCCCTATACAGGTTCCAAGGTTACCATTAGCTGAATAAAAAGCAGGAGCTGCAATTGGGAAGGTTTTTTTGCCGCTGTAACAACTGAGGCCATTTCGAGAGCCAGGCAGTGGAGAAAACATCGAGTAATGAGGGGTGGGAGGGAGGGAGGAGGCGGTGGTGATGGTGGTAGTGGTGGTGTTTGCGGTGCAGCTGGGGCCAGATGCTGAGAGTGAGCTAGGGCGGGCCCCATCCACTAGGGCGCCTGTGGTAAGGCGAAACGCCCTCCCACCGCTATGGGTCAGTCGAGATTGCTGCCTTAGTGGCACCGCTAAAGGCGCTGAAAACTAAGGCATGGTCAGACCCTGACTTAGTGAGCTGTGTGGGCCTTTTACAGACATTCATCTTCTGTTTATAAAGCAAAAACAGCCTTGTTTCAAGTTCCTACAACGTAACAATTGGTGTTTACGTATTAATAGTGTTGCAAGGTGTGTATGAATTGATCGTGCAAGACTAATGCGGCATTATAGGGTGTATATGCTGGTGATAAGAAATGTTGTGTTGTGTTGTTTGTTAGGGCGGGCGGGGGCGGCGGGCGGCAGGTGCTCCGCCCGCATTTAAAAAGTTACTATAACGATATTTTCATACTACCAGATGATTTTAGGACAGTGAACATACCTAAACTTCACGAGAATTAGGCATCAGAATGTATAAAAATTGCAGTAAACTATACCTATAAAGATAATGAGAGCAAAAGAAATCGGTTTTAAACTTTTTTTCACTTTTTATTCATTTCTCTTATTTTGGAATGTGCTTGCATAAATTTACCCCTGTCCCGGAATCGGCTACCCTAAACGATTATATGTGTATGGCACGTCCCAATGCAAAAATAATAAGTGGTCAAACCTGCGTTGAACGTCAAACTGTGATGAACAGCTTTGGCGGGGGAGACTGTATTCTTGCATAAATGGGGTTT
>JACEEZ010025599.1:0-12545 GCA_016584305.1 Chionoecetes opilio | reverse complement strand
CCCCCCCCCCTCCGCTGCCCCCATCCCCCCTTTTCCCCCCCCACCCCCTCGTCTTCCCCCATGGCCCCCCTCTGCCCTGTCCCCCTTTGTTGCGCCCCCGCCCCCCTCTGCGCCCCCCAGGGCCCCCCCTCTTCTGCCCCCCCCCAAGGGCCCCCCCCCTTTTTGGGCCCCCGCCCCCCTCTTTTCCCCCATGGGGCCCCCTCTGTCTTCCCCCATTCCCCCCCCTTCTGTCCCCACCCCCTCTTTCCCCCCCTCTTCCTCCCGCCTTCCTCTTAAATTCCCAAACCCAAAATTTTCCCAAGGGGCGATCTCTTCCCTCTCTCCTCTCTCCCCCCTTCTCCCCCTCTCTCTCTCTCTCTCTCTCTCTCTCCCTCCTTCTCTCCTCTCTCTCCCCCCCCCCCCCTTCTCCTTCCTTCCCCTCTCCTCTCCTCTCTCCCTCTCTCTCCTCTCTCTCTCCTTCTCTCTCCCTCTCTCCCCTTCCTCTCTCTCTCCCCCTTCCCCTCCCTCTCCCCTCTCCCTTTCCTCTTCCCTCCTCTCCTCTCCTCTCTCTCTCTTCTCTCCCCCTTCTTCTCTCCTCCCCTCTCTCCTCTCTTTCTCTCTCTCTCTCTCTCCCCTCTTTTCTTCCCTTCTCTTCTCTCTCTCCCCTCCCTCCCCTCTCTCTCTCTCTCTTTCCTCCTCTCTCTCTCTCCCTCTTTGTTGTGGTGTGTTGTGTGTGGTGTGTGTGTGGGGGGGGTGTGTGTGTTGTGTGTGTGTGTGTGTGTGTGGTGTGTGTTGTGTGTGTACATGACCCTGCCGCACCAAACACATAAGCATCCATAAACATACTAAAGCGCCGAGGAAACTTATTCCTCTAAAAAAAAATAACAAATTGATTGTCGTGTAAAAAAAGCTTAGTTAAAACTCCGGAATTTGTTTTTTTGTTTTTTCTGTTGTTTTTTGAGATGGTGGTGCTATTGCTTCTAGTTTTTTCTTTTCTTCTTTTTCTTCTTTTTTCTTCTCTTCTTTTTAAATTTTTTTTTTCTTTTTCCCTTCTTTTTACCAAAAAATTTTCTTTGCTTTTTCCTCTTCCTCACTTCTTCTTCACATCATCAAGCATCATCAACAAAAAACTTAATAATCTCCATTTTTTTTCCCAAAATTTTCCCCAAATTCTTTTTCTTTCTCTCTCTTGCCCGGAGCAGCGCGTACGTAACTATCTAAAAACACGATCTGAACCGTCCTAAAAAATGTCGCCACGCATGAAACAAAAAAGGGGGGGGGGAAAAATATAGTGTTATATGGGGGGCCCAAACCCCCGGGATAAAACTGTGACCCCGTGTGAATGTATTAAAACTTTTGACGTCATCAGCAAAAAAATAAGAAAAAAAAAAAACCCCTAAACGTAGAAACAAGAGAATAAAAAAAAAAGAAAAAAAAAAAGGAAAGGATAAAAAACTTGAAAAAAAAAGGGAAAAAAAAGGATGAAAAAAAAAGAAGGAAGGAAGGAAAAAAGAAAGGGAAAAGAATGAAAGGAAGGAAAGGAAAGGAAACACAACACACACACACACACACACACACACACACACAAAACACACACACACACACGTTAATATATATTGACTACTGATTTTTTTAGTTAGCGCTTTTTAGGACTGGTATATTAAAACTTTTTAATTGGGGGCACTGATATTAATGAGGGCAGAGGAAAAAAGTGATATTGACCTCGTCTTTTTTTTTAATATTTGGTTGTTTTTTTGTTTCATCTGTTGTTCATCTAGTTTATTTTCGGGGCCCGAGCAACGCTCGTATGGCCCACTCCTACAACATTTATTTTATCATTCTTCCTTATGCGTAGTGTTTTGGCCCAAACCACCACCCTGGGGGCGGGGCACAAAAACCCCCCCCTGACACCCGGTACCCATTGACTGCTGGGTGGACGGGGCTCGGGTTTTAAAAAGAACCGCCCGTCTGTCTTTCCCCCTCCGCCCGGGATCGAAACCCCGGGACTTTCGGTTGTGAGCCGAGCGTCTAACCTTTACACTACGGAGTTCCCGGAGTGTGTTGTGGGGGTAGGTGTGTTTTTTGTTTTTTGTGTGTGGTTTGTGTGTGTGTGTGTGTGTGTGTGTGTGTGTGTGTGTGTTTTTGTTGTGTTTTTGTGTGTGTGTGGTGGGGTTGTGTGTGTGTGTGTGTGGGGGTGTGTGTGTGTGGTGTGTGGGTTTTGGGGTGGGGGGGTGTGGGTGTGGGGGGGTTGGGTTGTGGGGGGGGTGGGGGGGGGGGGGGGGGGGGGGGGGTGTGTTGGGGGTGTTGTGTTTTGGTGGGGTGTGTTGTGTTTTGGGGGTTTTGTTTGGAGAGAGAGAGAGGGGTGGACGAGGACCCCCAGGAGGAGCGGCGAATAGAGAGCTATCGGGATGTTGAGGAGACGAGATAGAGAGGATGGAGGGAGTGAGATGAGAGGGGTGGAGAGAGAGAAGAGATCCGTCGTCGTCAAAAGGTGGGAGTTTGTGAGAGAGGGACCGACGTTGTTAATGGCTTTTTTTTTATCTCCCTTTCCTTCGCTACTCGGACCTGATTGATTTTACGGTATTCCTCCATTACACACGGCCCCCCCCACCCCCCCCCCATACCCCCCCCGCACCCTCCCCCCCCCCCCCTTCTCCCCCCCCCCCCCCACCCCCACACCCACCCCCCCCCCACTTCACCCCCGTCTTCCGTGAGTAATCTCTTATTCTCCTCTTCCTCTTCCTGTCTTCCTCCTCCTATACACCTTATCTCGTTCCTCCTTGGTCTATAGTTATTTCTCCTCCTAACACAGAACCTCCTATTACTCCTCCGTCCTCCTCACTAACGCTTCTACATCTCCCGTCCCGTCACTCCTCCTAACTGTCACTTCTCCTGTCACTGGTAAGGTTCAACCGCCTCAAATGTCATACTGTTGGGTGATTCATTTATAATATTCTTCTCCCTTCCTCTTTGTACCAAAATAATATTGTAGTTTCTTCCATTTTAATATTCGTTTTATATTCGATTAGACATTTATTCATTTTGATACACTTCTTTATTCGTCGTTCTGATATTCGCTTAAACATCTTTTTACTATCCTATATACATCTCATTTAGCCGTCCTGTTTGTTCTGAATTTTATGTCCGTTTTTCTTCTCAGTGATCATCTTGTCCTATTGGGTTCTGAATTGGTTCCTTTCTTGAAGCTATACGAAACCCAAACCTCCTCGTCCGGCTTGTCCCTCAGTCCCCCTCTGTCGTCCCCCATGCCACCTCTGTCTAGTCCCCCATGGCCCCCCGCTTGTGCCCCCCCCCCCTCCTTGCGTCGCCCCGACAAGCGCTTTTATAATAAAGACCCGCCGATACATCCAATATCCAAAACACAAAACTAGATTTCCACGGAGAGCGGAATGATATAAACGTCTCTCCGTCTATCTCTCTCTCCTCTCTCTATCTCTCTCTCTTCTCTTATCTCTCTCCTCTCTGTCTCTCTCTTCTGCTCTCTATCTCTCTCTCTCCTCTCTCTCTCTCTCTCTCTCCGATCTGTGTTGTGCTGTCGTGGTTGTGTGTTGTGTGTTGTGTGTGTGTGTGGTGTGTGCTGGTGTGTGTTGTCGTGTGTACATGACGCACTGGCATTATTATACCGGCGATCAACCAAGATCACCTGAGTGCGTTGAGTCCTAGCATTCATAAAATCAAACATGATCAAATCACAAGCGCCCGAGAGAACTATTCCATCTCTAGAGGAATAAAAATAACACAGAATTGATTGTCGCACTTGTAATAAATAAGGCCTAGTTATACTCGGAAATGTTGGCTTGTTGTGGTCGTTTGTTAGAATTTTGCTCGTTCTGTTTTTTTTGAGGATGGTTGGTGCTATATGCTTCTTGTTCTCTTCTCTTTCTTTTTTTTCTTCTTTTCCTCTTCTTTTTACCTTTTTTCTTCTTCTTTTCTTCTCTACCCAACATTATAGTTTGCCATTGTTGTCGTCCAGCCCGTTTTCCTCTTTCCTCACATTCTTCTTCACATCATCAAGCATCGGCAAAACACCAAATACTAAAGACTAATCGTCCGCTTTTTTTCCCATCATGTCCCACAATTCTTTTTACCTTTCTCATCTCTCGCCCCTGGAGCAGCGCGCGTCGCCGAGGCTTCCGTAAGTTTCCTCCCGTCGTCGTGGGTACGTAAAATCTGAACATACGATCTGAAAACCGTTTCTTGAGAAAACTGTCGCCACGCATGATAAGAAGGTGGAAAAATATAGTGGTTAGGGACCCAACCATCGGATAATGATGATAATAAACTGTTGGACTGTGGAATTGGTATTAAACTTTTGACGTCATTCAGCCCAAATAAAGTCAAGAAGAAGTAAGAAGAAAAAACCAATACTACTGTGCTCCTAAACGTTAGAATTAGAAAATAAGAGAATAAAAATAGCAGTAAAAAGAAAAAGAAAAGGAAAGGAAAGGATACAAACTTGAGGAAAAAGAAAGAGAAAGGATGAAAAAAAGAAGAAAGGAAGGAAGAAGGAAGGGAAACACACACACCACACACACACACACAACCACAACACACACACACACACACACACCACCCACACACCACACACACACACACACACACACATACGTTAAGATATATTGACTACTGATTTATTTAGTTAGCGTTCAGGACCATGTATATTAAAACTTTGAATTGGCGGCCCCCCGGCTGAATATAATGAAGGGCAAGAGAAAAAGGAAAAACGCGATTTTTAAAAATTGACCTCGTCTTTTTTGAATATTTTATTGTTTATGTGGGGCATGTGCGTGTGCGTGTGTGTGTTGTTTGTTGTGTTTGTGTGTGGGTGTGTGTGTTGTGTGTGGTGAGTGTGTGTGGGTGTTGTGTTGTGTTGTGTAGCTAGTGTTGTGTGGTGGGGGTGTGTGTTTGTGTTGTGTGGGAGAGGGATATTGATGATTTGGATGGATGGTAGTGTTGTGTGTTCTGTCTGTTTGTTGAGCTTTTTTTTATTTCTTATCTGAGTGGCCTCCTAGCGCATTTTTCTTCTGTTATTGTGTTTTGGTTGCTGTTGCTGTTTTTGACGTTGGTCTAATTGTCTTCCTCGTCTTTTCCTTCTTTTCAATCAATCTATATTTTCTTTCCTACATACAGGTCAATCCAAATGTTTATTTTTCTCTTTTAATTTCTATCTCTCCTCTCTCGCTCTCTCTCTCTCTTATACTCTCTCCCTCTTCTATGCTCTATCTCTCTCTCTCTCTCTCTCTCTCACTCTCTCTCTCTCTCTCTCTCTCTCTTCCTTCGTCCTCGTCCTCTGCAAGGAAGCTTCGTCTCCGCCAGCAACTTTAACTCACTGTACCCAAATTACTACTCACTCCCACCTAAATACTTTCCTCCTTCTGGGTCCTCCTGTTCCCAGTATCAATCTTACTTCGGCCCTCAGATCATTCCCTCATTTCCTCACATTTCTAAGTCCACAACTTTGCATATGTATTCCCCATCCCTCTTATCATTATCAAACTACTTCGTCTCTTAGCAGGAACAGACGGATGCTTGCTATGCATTTCCCATGCCCTAACAGCGCTTGTTGGACAGACGCTACTACTTTACTCTATCACTCTTTACGACTGCCCGGTCTGCTCGTTCCCGCCTTTATTCACGTGAGTGTCGTTTCGTGCTTTTTCCCTTCACTCGTCGTTCTAAGAAAGCCACAAAAACGATGCCTTCACGACACGCCTAAATATGCAAGGATAATACCCCTGCAATTACCACTGTGTATTAACGCAGACATCCACTGAGTTCATCGGTCACCACTTACTACTCTCGACTCGCGATGTAACAGCAAGTATCTAAGCGAACATTTCTCTAGCGGTTCATACTCATTGCTCAGGAGTTTACGAAGTGTCCTGCGTCCCACAAGGGGAAGAAACACTACCCAACAAGGACGTTTTAAAAGCCGGAATCTAATCAACTGCTGCCTCTCTAATATTTTTTTTTCTTTCATACTTCTTTCTATCCCTCCTTCCTCTACTCATGCCTTCTTGCCTTCCGTCCTTCCTTCCTTTTGTACTTTCTTTCATCCAACGTTCTTCCCACCTTCACTCTCCCTCTCTTTCTTTTACCCTTCTCTTCTACCTCGCTCTCTCCCTCCCCACCAATCTGCCTGACCCGGCTGCCTCGCTAATAAGGTCCTGGCAAAACTATAGTATACCCTAGAGACACACCCTTAGAACCTATCTTAGACCCACCCCTACCCTTACTGTAGACACCCACACTGAGCCAACAGCAAGGACTCAAAACACAAGCCCCTTCCCCTTCCTACCGTCAGTAACACTGTACTAATTAAGAGAGAGAGAGTTTCGTCTAAATGAGGTTGAGCAAAGGAGTAAGTGGGAAGTTACAAAACAAGGTTAAAAAACACATTAAGGAGGCACTTCTTGAAGTGCCTCCTTAATGTGTTTTTTGTGTTTTTTGTTGTGTTTTTTGTTGTTTTTTAATGTGTTTTTTGTGTTTGTTTGTGTGCAAGGTTATGAAGTGTTGAAGGAAAGAATGGCAGGAGGAAGTACAAAGGGCAAAGATGATGACGCGAAATGGAAAGAGGAAATTGGAGAAGAGAAAGATCTAGCAACGGAGTAGCCATGAAGAGAGAGAAAGCGAGAGTGAGAGAGGGAGAGCGAGAGGACCCGAGAGAGAGAGTGGGAGAGACTCGAAGAGAGAGAGAAGATAGAGAGAGAGAGAACGGAGATGGTTAGGAGAGGAGAGAGAGATAGAGAGATGAGCGGATGAGAGCAGAGAGATGAGAGAGAGAGTCCTTCACTCGATGACTCTGAGTAAACAAGCTATCAAAGATAAGGAGAATAGTGCATTACATATCAAACATTTATAAACGTGAAGATACACACGCATATGATCGAGGCTAGTGTGCGTGTGTGTGTGTGTTGTGTGTGTGTGTGTGTGTTGTGTGTGTGTGTGTGTGCGTGTGTGCGCCCTGTGTGTATGTGTGTATGGGTGTGTGTGCTGTGTATGTGTTTGTGTGTGTAGTGGTGTTGTGATGCGTGTGTGTGTGTGTGGTGTGTTTGTGTGATGGTGTGTGGGTGTGTGCGTTGTGTGCGTGTGTGTATCGTGTGTATGTGCGTGTGTAGTGTTTGTGTGTGTGTATGTGTGTTGGTATTGTGTGTGTGTTGTGGGTGGTGTGTGTGTGTGTGTGGGTGTGTGCTGTGTGTGTGTGTGTGTGGTGCGGCGTGTGTGGGTGTGTGTTGTGTGTGTGTGTGTGTGTGTTGTGTGTGTGTCGTGTGTGTGTTTGTCGTGCGTCGTGGTAGAGACGTAAGGCTGGCGTGGTTTAGGAAGGAGTGTATATTTTCCTTGCAATTGAGGCGTTGTCGGAAGGTGGTCGTTTTGGGCTCCTTAAACCGACGAGCGAAGGGAAAGAAACGACACTCAGAAAAGGAAGGAGAAAGAGTCGTGGATGGAAGGAGGAGGAGAAGACGGGAGCCGGAAGCGAAAAGAGAGACGAGAGAAAGAGAGCGAGGAATTAGGAAGGCAACATAAAGGAGGAGGAACCTTCAATAAGAGGAAAAAGGAGGGATCGTCCTCGTGCTCTGCCCTAGCATACTTGCCTAGCTACCTTGGTGATTCTGCCTCTTTTTTTTTTTTTCCTCCTCATTTACTTATAAACACGCACTAAACTATATTGGTTAGAAAGTAGTTAAACAGGCAGCCTCGTTTGGCTCAGTATGGCTGCTCGCATATGGCTGTATCTTATTGCCTTTTGTATACTCTTCACTTGCATTCCTTTGTCAGCTGTCCTGCCGCTATCTCTCTCTCTCTCTCTCTCTCTCCTCATCTTACTCTCCTCTCTCTCTCTCTCTATCTCTCTCTCTCTCTCTCTCTCTCTCTCTCTCTCTCAGCTCTCTCTCTCTCTCTCTCTCTACTATCTCTATCTGACATAGCAGCAAATCACTCCATTGCTACTTTGCTTTAATGGCCTGAATGAGGGAGAGCAGGCTTAAGCATTCGGTGAGTGAGAAGTTCAAGCTCACGTGGAAGTAATTTTCCCGAGGGCGAGTGGGGAAGAACTGTGTCAGGGTAGCGGCAGGAAGAGGCATTAGGAAAGTCACCTCAGCCTTACTAGGGAAAACACGAGGTTGCGAGAAAGTTAACGTGCGTGTGTGTGTGTGTGTGCTGTGTGTGTATGTATGGTTATGTGTTTACGTGTGCAGTTTGTGTGTGTGTGTGTGTGTGTGTGTTGGCTGTGTGTATGTATGTGTATGTGTTAAGTGTGGGTTTTACGTGTGGGGATGTGTGTGTGTGTTGTCCTGGGTTGTGTGTGTGTGGTGTGTTGTGTTTGTGTGTGTGTGCTGTATGTATGTTGTATGTGTTTTTTTGTACGTTGTGTGTGTGTGTGATTGTGTGTGTGTGTGTGTGTGCTGTGTGTGTGTGTGTGTTGTTGTTGTGTGTGTGTGTGTGAGAGAGATGAGAGAGAGACGGAAGAGAGGGGAGAGAGAGATGAGGAGAGAGAAGAGAGAGGCAGAAGAGAGAGAGAGAGAGCGAGGAGAGAGAGGAGAGAAGGAATGAGAGAGGAGAGAGAACAGAAGAGAGAGAGACCGTTCTTCGGACGAGAGGACTGATGCGGAGAGAAGGACCGAGAGCTGAGGAACGAGCACAGCAGAGAGAGAGCGAGATTTAGTATTTTAGTAAGCTTCGTATGAAGAGTTAGTGACAACTGTTTGTCTATGTGTCACGATATAATAAACCACGGCTACATTTAGGAGAAACAAGCGCGCAGTCACAACAAAGCGAATGAATGTAGTCAGGAACAAGCTACCATCGAAGGGCTTGGTTTGCTAACCGAAATTGAATTCGGACCGTTCAAAAGGGAGCGGGACGTTTATGCTAGGAAATACATTGAAGGGAAAGGACGCAAGGAAGTAAAGTTCACATATAAACTTCATCACAAGTTTTCTATTCTTTCTTCTTGCGTTAGTCACTGGTGGAATTCTAAAAACAACCATAGCAGCATCACCCAGCATAACTTCGTTCCTTACCAATCATTTTTGGGAAAGATTCTTATATCAACTCTAAATGAAGTTCCTCATTCTCATACAAGAGAGATGAATTTCTATATTGAAAATTGGAACAAGGGACGTAAAAACAAATTACAATAACGCCAAATTACAGTCTTAAAGAAGAGGATAGATATAAGATAAACATAGGAAAGACCATTTGTATGGAGGGAAAGGTTAGAGCAAATTTCTTCCTGAATCTTATTTGGAAAGAAAATTCTATATTCATTCTACACATGACAAAATAAGTACGCCCTCGCGCATCCACACTCGCCTTCCACTTTGCCTTTCGCCGCAGAGTGCCAGGAAGAGGACGGAGGCATTGCGGCGAGGGCGTGGTGTGGCCATAGCGCCTGTTGGCCGACCGATGCTGAAAAATTGGTGACATCTGCGTGGCCTCAGTGCGTGTGCATGCAAGGGACGAGGAAGGGGACGGTAGTGGCGCCTCCCGCCTGAGGAGAAATGGCCACAATCAATTATATACCTAGTGTGGTTACAGCCGTATCACACGTATGAGAGATGCGTTATAGATAGTGGTTTTCATAGATATAATGTGGAGAGTTCATGGCATGGAATAGATAAATTATATCTGAATTTATTAAGAAGAGTTATGGGTGATTACAGGAATCTAGAAGTGTTAGGATGAGCCCACTCGATTAGATGTTAGTGTAGAAATCAAGTATTAACTGCTAGATAACGAACAAGGAATCACACGATGGTGTTAAGAAGGTGTCATGGCAAAATTCAGAATGAGTATTGAAGGTGAGCTCATAGTCAAGGTTTATCATATGATGGAATCCGTCACGGATGGACAAGGGAGGAAAGCGAAAGTTATAGATCAGGATTGTAAAAAGAGGGGGGAGGTTAGGATTCGAAAGCAGGGATGGCAAGTTGTAGGGCTAAAATAAGATATAGGTACTTTTCGGTTATATCAAGAGAGAGAGAGGAGAGGAGTAGTAGTAGCGAAATGGTCTCTGGAGTGAAAAGAGAAAATGTACCTGGGACGCCAAAAAGCAGCTGCGTTGTCTCCGGAAATAAACGTCCACAACGGAAAAGCAACGAGCGTCGTGGACTGACCTATTTATGGTTTTGAGTGACTTTCCTGAGACAACTTTTCCCACCAGTTGCTCTCTCTCTCTACTCTCTCTCTCTGCTCCTCTCTCTCTCTCCTCTCTCCTCTTCCTCTCTCTCTTCTCTCTCTCTCTCCCTTTCTTCTCTCTATCTCTCTCTCTCTCTCTCTGTTAGATACTAAACATTCATATCCATCAGTATATATTCGTATAAGAATGTGCATCATAATTGCAATTTTCCTGGTATATTCTTATTCAGTGTTATGGTTCATCATACACACTGCTCGGGAGAATACTGTTCCCCGCTCAGGCGCGGTATTATACATATGCTGAACCCACAGGTGTCAATAAACAATAGCAGAACCCTTTGAAATGTAACACTCCCTGAGAGCAAATTCGTTACACTCGCTAAGACAGTCTGACGCTGTGCAAATACCTGTAGCAATCCGAAAAACTAGAACCCCATCCACCCACTCCTCACCACCAAATCACACACGCCGTCATTGTTCTATCCTCTCCACTGTTCCTCATGCGCCCAGGCCTGCCACAAGTATCCCACCGCTGCCACCATTTGTGTTGCAATCTGGTCCCTCCTACACATCCCCCAACTCCCAGTCCATTCCCTTCCACAAAACCGACCACCGCGAGAGGGTTCTCTAGTGGGACAACGGAAAACAGATGGATGTCATTCAGTTTATTGAAGAAGTTACGCCTTGACTGTGTGTGTGTATGTGTGGTCCCTTGTTGTGGGGTGTGTGTGCGTGCCGCACGCTACACCTGAATGCCACTTATTCCTCCCTACCCAGCGGACGGAGGTGTTGTCATGCGATACTGAAGAGCGACTTTCCTGCCTTGTTTCTGTATTGCTGGTAAAACTTGGATTTTCTTTTAGGAAGATAATCACCAAAATAACTCTCTCTTCTCATTTATCTCGCTCTCTCTCTATCTATATCCTTATCTCTCGAGTATATCTCGTCATCGATCTCATGCTCTCTCTCTATCTCTCTCGTCTCTCTCTCTCTCTCTCTCTCTCTACCTCAATCTCTACTCTCTATCGACTCTCACACACACAAGAGCCCCAACGCACGCCTCCCCCCCTCAAACAAGCCCACATTACAGACCACCACTTGGGGCAAGAAAAGAACGACTCGGGGCCGTTCGTGCGTACGCCTGGAACTGTCCCTCAGTGTTTCCCAAAAAGCGCCTGTTGTGTCGTAGGCTGCTGTGTCATTCGCCCTGTGTATGCACAAGAAAGGCTTGACCTGCTACTCTATCTCCCCCCCTAACGCTTCCTGGTGAACACGAATCCCATTTTTTTTCTATTGCCATTTTACAATGGTACTTTTTACTTATATGAAGCTCGATAAACATGGGGCATTGTGTGTGTGTGTGTGTGTCCGTGTGCGTGTGCGTGTGCCGTGTGTGGTGTGTGTGTGTGTGTGTGTGTGATGTTTTTTCTATCTAAGCCTTCATGTGTAAATGCATTCATGTTTTTTTTTTGTATTAGTAAGAAGTTTACGAAATGTTTTGGAAAACAAACCACGCAGAGGTAATACAGGGCATAGGAAATGGATATATTTGCGAGCTCATCGGAGAGTATGAAGGTGTTTTGATTTGTTTCGTCTATTATAGCTCTGCATGGAGGTAAGTAGTATTTACGACAACGTTTTGATGTCTGACATTAATGTTTTCTCTTCCTTGCTCATTGGGTGTACTTATTGTCATGTGCAGAAGGAATTTGAAATTTTCTTTCCAAAATATGACTGTCGAAGAAAATTTTACACTCCTTTCCGTGTTTATTTATCTCTCCTTGTTTATATTATTATCTATTCAGATTCTTCAGTCAAGAGTGAAATAGATCACGTACTTTAGGATTTTGGTCCTTCGCTTGTCATTCTTGTTTCATTACAGACCTCCTAGAAAATAAATGACGTCTGAAGCCAGTACTGAATTATATTAATTAATTGGTGTCTGTGACGGTAGAATGTGATATAGGATTCCTCTGAATTAATGCTATTGTTTCCCGCTATTTAGCTGCCTTGTCACTCCTTAAGCAACGCACTCCCACGCCTTATGTTCAGAATATCCTTCCTGTATACCCATAAATACCACCTTATTTCTTTCCATTTTTACGGACTTACTTATTTTCTTTCCTTTTTACACTTCAATGTCCTTCCTTCACTCGCTACCTCCCGATCCTTCCTTCCCTACAATCTTAATAATTGCCATCAACCAATTCAAATAAGGTTAAACTGGCATAGCACTGTCACAGGAGTAACGACGTTTCCCCGCGACGACAGTAACGCTCGCCATATGCAGCCGCGCTCTCGAGGGTTCAAGGTTCCACTGGCGCCGAGGGACGAGACCCAGAACCCAATATAATAATATAACCTGAGCATAGCGAACTCACAGGGCGCGGGTATAAGTAATCATGTGT
>JACEEZ010025598.1:71041-116901 GCA_016584305.1 Chionoecetes opilio | reverse complement strand
TGAAGGTAAGAAACGAAGACCAAGCACATACCATGTCTTCACCATTCCCTTCGCGGGCGCTGATCTCCTCTGTACTTTTCATCCCATTATTGGATAAGATAAAGACATTTCAGTGACTTTGTGTTACTTTTTACTTGTTTATTGACGAAATTAACCTTTGTGCGTAATAAAGAGTGGTTTGTAATCTGACCGGGAGACACACACACAGCACAGGCAGGGCTGGGCAGAGCGGAGCACTCGGCGTCTGGCAGGCGCGCTGGCAAATGCGGGGCGGAGTGCACTTGTTTTCGTACTTTCGTATTAATTCAGTCACTTCCCTGGTTTTTTAGACACTAACTATTATTTCCCAACCAAGTTTCACTGATTTTTCTGAAGGAGATACATTGTTGCACAGCAGAGACGTGGCATAGTACTCCTTCGGGCATACCAACCTTACCATGACGGGACTACACGAAGGGAAAAGACGAGGAAGGATTCAACGCTACCCTGGGTCAGTGGCGTCACCGTGGGGGGGCTAAGGGGGACTGAGCCCCCCCAAGTCAAGGACTGAGCCCCCCCAAAATTGCTGCTAGTAGCCTGCTACCCAAAAACAATAAAAAGGAATATTTATCCAATTTTCCATGCCAGAGCAAAACCTTATTTTTCACACTTTTATAGAAAAATTGGTTTGATGTTTCATTTAAATGTTGAAATATGTTTGCTAACAAACCTTGAAATTACTAAGTATATTCTATTATAGAGATATTCTATAGAACCTCCGTTACCTCTTCCAAACCAAGCTGATCCCTGCATTGGGTTATTAAATTGACAAAATAGTTACCGTTCACTTCGTGACTTCTCAGTCAGATTCGTTTTCTTTCATGACTTCAATCATGCTACGCAGCTTCGCTTGAATCGCTTCAGTGTGTACATGTTATGCAAAGGAAAAGGACTGTTGAATTTTAAGGTAAAGGAAGTATTTTTTTCTTGAGCAAATATCATTGCATGTGAATTTTGCAGATCACGAATATCTATTGCCTAGTTCAAAGATATTGTCAGTGTGTATGAAAGCTAATACAAGACAGTGACTGTTGCTGTCTGTAATATGACATAAAAACAGGCAGTATAGCAATGGCATTGTAGCCTTGTAGGCCTCGAGTCCTCGACCCAAGGTTATTGTTCTCAATATTCTGTGGGAACATAAAGTCCACAAACATCTAGAATGTATATTATATTCGTACATATTCTTATTTTCAGTTATCCAACAATATATTAAAATCAACCTAAAGTATATGGGCAGAGATGCTCGAAAGAGTTACGGGCCCGTAAGTACTCCCTAAGGGACTTTTACCTCGTAGCGCCTCTAAGGGAGATGCTCAAACCATTTTTTCACTTGCTACGGGACCGCGAGGCTAAGGGTGGTCGGGAGCACCCTTAACTCCCTAAGGGAGTGAAATTTGAAGCGGCTAGACGTCAACAAACAATAAATTACAAGTTGTATCACTATACTTTATGTTTATTGTGTATTATAGAGCCATTTCATGCTTGCCTGTTTGAAATGTGATGTGTTTATTGCTTCATTGACTCCATATATATCATATTTAACATACAATACCTATAGTACTTGTAATAAATTCATATCAGGGCAAACCTATATATTAAATATATATATCGGTCGACTTCTTGAATCAAAACGTATAGTTCATCATACAAGTTTGGCCGCTATAATGATCCGGTGGTGGTGGTGGTATCAAATGTCTGACGTACTAGTACACACGCACGTATACACACAAGCAAGGATATTATAAAGTTATACTATCCTTGCACACAAGTGTCACGTGTGTCACAGTGAGGTGTTAGCCCCCCCGTGTGTCTTGTCTGACCTAAAGAGCGAACGCGCAGTTCTCGTCCACTATAACAGAGTACCGCCAGGGCCACGGATACGGCATACGTACGTCGCGGGCCAGCAGTGGTCTATAGATACTAATTTCGGGCACGCTAGACTCGAACCTATGATCAGCGCATCAAGGTATACCCTGGGTACGTCTCTGTAGTAATCAGTGGGAGAATATTACGCTGAAAGGCTAATGTGGCAGCTATGTATTATCGTAACATTCTGGCGATAGTGAGCTCAAATCGGCCCTATTTCGGAAATCAGCCAATCTTAGCTCAACACCGGCAAACATAGTTTTTAGGTTTAGGTTAAGTTATATTTAGGTCTGGTTTAGGTTAGGTAAGGTTTATGATAGGTTTGTGTTAAGTTTTGTAGAGTTATTTAGGTTAAATAAGCATCTGCGGGACGATTTCCGAAAGAGGCTGATTTTAGCATAACAGCGGCATTTGAAGTCTCTTTAAATTTATTTATCGGGCTCCCTGACAGCTGAGAGCATGATGATTGGCTAGATAAAGCCGCGTCATGAAGGGCGCTGCTCTGTGATTGGTTAGCAGAATTTTCCCACACATATCCCTAGAATATCCCTATATTCCCCACCCAGAGGCCACCGATAACCGTACGGGAGTGACGGCTCGGTACGAGCATCTCCCTCAGCCCACCCTCGTAAGGTTATTGTAGCCATACACTCGTAAGTTGTCCCTTAAGGTTAAGGCAGGTTAAGGCAGTGGGAGCCAGGGTAAGGCAGTGGGAGGCAGGGTAACACAGGACGGGAGGCAGGTTAACACAGTGGTATGCAGGTTAAGGCAGTGGGTGCCAGGGTAAGGCAGTGGGAGGCAGGTTAAATCGGCTTTTAGTTACTTTATCATGATCCTGTACTTTATTCTGTTTAACTACAGTATCCCATGTACCTGTTTTTGTGCAATAAGGGAAATACCTTGAATATATTGTAAGTTTATATTTATATATTTTTTTCATTATCAAGATAAAACCTTACTGAGAAACAAACCACAAACATACATTGTGCAATTCCTTTGTGTTGGTTAGTGGAGAGAGAAAAATGGCAATTTTATTATTTTGTATAAACAGAATAAAATTTTTCTTCAAATTATCATATCTAGTTAATATGGTATGATGCATGGTATAACTCTATTAATTTATGTGTCATGTAATTAAAGCTTAATTCCACTTTCTTCTCTTTTTTGGGCCTCAAAATTACCCTGGAACTGATTAATTTTCAAAATTACCCCCCGACCCCCCAGCTGGATAGGCCATCACCACCCCGGGGCTGAAGCCCCCCCAAATTTTTTTTCCTGGTAACGCCACTGCCCTGGGTCCCCGTGTAGCGCTGAGAACTCGTCGTGTGGTCCCGTCATGGGAAGGGAAAGGTGACATTTAACAACCTGGCCCAAAATGACACAGACTCTCCAGATAGCCCCTTCTAACTTTCCTGAAATCATTCATCGATGTAGAAATGTAAGTATTAATGCTACCATACGTCTGTAAATAAAAAAGAAATGTTGTCCTGGAGACTTTAGTGTTATCTGCGGTAGTGGGCTTTCATAAGTCCTAGGATTCTTACCTACAGTACTCGTCAAAAGTATGCGGCGCCCTGCTCCCGCCCCCGCACAACAAACAATACATAAGGAAATTTATAGAAAATAATGTATTATAATTACCTTCAAATACTTGGTTGGGTGGCCTTTTCTCTTCTTCACGGCTTGGAGATGTCGGGGTAGTGAAAGAGCTAGGTTTCTTAGGTGTTCAGGTGAGATGTTTGCCCAGGACTCACGGATGGCCTTTTCGAGCTTGGGTATGGAGCTGACAGATCTTTCCCCTGCAGATCCTTCTTGACCATGTGCCAGAGGTTCTCAATTGGGTCGAGGTCTGGGCTGTTACCTGGCCAATCCTTTATGAAGGGTACCATGCAGTCATCAAGCCACTGAGTGACAGATTTGGCAGTGTGAGCAGGAGCACCGTCCTGTTGAAACACACTGGCACGTGTGAGCTCGAAAGAATCTGGCAAATGTTCACAAAGCAGCTCCAGGTAAACAGCTTGATTCACTTTTAGGTTTTTAGGAAGCACAACAAGCTTGCCTAAACCTCTGCCAGAGAAACAATCCTAGACCATAAGTAAATCTGGGTGTTTTACGGTGCTCTCCACATACCTTGAGTCGTGATCCTGCCTTGTGTTTTGCACTTATCAGTGGTGATTGTGGTATTATATTTTTATTATGGCACTTACCAAGGAACTAAGCAAAGAAACCATTGCTCAGATCATTGGTTTAAAGGATGCAGGCCACCAAACGAAAGAAATAAGTGAGTTGTTGTGTGTGGCTAAGTCAACAGTGAGGAAGTACTTGGTGCGTTTCAGAGAGGAAAACAGCGGTGAAACGCCATCACAGAAACTTCGGCCTGGTCGTCCCAGGAAGATTTCTCAAAGGTATGTGAAAGTTCTAAAACGTTCGTTGGAGAGTACCCCTCCCGTTACAGCAAGGGTATTGAAGGAAAACAACCCTGAAGTGTTTGGTGCAGTGTCTGTGCGTACCGTATCACGAGTTGGGTTATACTAGCCACAAGCCACTGAAGAAGCCACTTCTCACACGCGCGTAGAGAGCTCGCAGCGTCACCGCGCGTAGAGAGCGTCGCAGAGGTTTAGGCAAGCTTGTTGTGCTTCCTAAAAACCTTAAAAGTGAATCAAGCTGTTTACCTGGAGCTGCTTTGTGAACATTTGCCAGATTCTTTCGAGCTCACACGTGCCAGTGTGTTTCAACAGGACGGTGCTCCTGCTCACACTGCCAATCTGTCACTCAGTGGCTTGATGACTGCATGGTACCCTTCATAAAGTATTGGCCAGGTAACAGCCCAGACCTCAACCCAATTGAGAACCTCTGGCACATGGTCAAGAAGGATCTGCAGGGGAAAGACGTCAGCTCCATACCCAAGCTCGAAAAGGCCACCCAACCAAGTCTTAAAAGGTAATTATAATACATTATTTTCTATAAATTTCCCTATGTATTGTTTGTTGTGCGGGGGCGGGAGCAGGGCGCCGCATACTTTTGACGAGTACTGTATACATCATCGTGTAGATTTCTGCATTTTGAGTATTTTGAACCCCATTTCCCATGGCGCAATTGAATAATAATGGAGTTACATGTACTACCGAAAATTGACCCCTATTTTAACCAGAAACGGTGAAGTTAGGTTAAATCAGATTAGGTTAAGTTAGGTTAGAGGTTGGGGTTAGTTTAGTAACAGATAATATCAAGTAAAAATATAAAACTATTAATACTACGGCAGTGAGAAGCAGAGCAAGGTTTTGGGCCAGGAGGGGCGGGGCAGGAATCCCCACACCTGTAAAAAAAATATTATTTCCCACAAAAACGAGTGCCAGATTCATTCAATACACAGCAAAACTATTCAGGAAAGCTTTGCCCTCGAAATCGGTGAAAGCCCAATACCGAAATCTTACCTAAAATAATACCGTATTAAGAGATACCGACCAAGAAACATTGTATGGTAGGGCCAAAAATGGCGTGTTTTGAGAACCTCTGCAAATTAATGGTAAATTTCTAGTGTTTGCCCATACTCTCCCACTTCCCCCAAAACAAGTTTGGGGACCTGTGGGAATGCGGGGTTTTCGGGTGGTTAGCAAATTATGCGTCGGAAACACATAATTTAAGAGTTGTGTAGGGGGTCTAAAATTCCCTAGATCTAGGGTAATTTCCTTATATTTATAGAAATGTGCATAACCAAAATTAACCTAACCTAGCCACATTTTATCTATCCTAGGGGGGCTTGACCTGCCGATAACCTAACCTAACCACATATAACCTATGCTAACCTAACCAAAGCTAACTTAACCAAATCTAACCTAACCTAACCAAATCTATCCTATCCAAATCTAACTAACCTACCCAAATATACCCTACCCTAACCTAACCTCCTAGCGGGGGGTTGGGGGGGTTCTCGACACTTCGGTCATCATTCTGTGAGGATCATCAGGTTCACACGACTCATGAGAAATCCAATGAATTTTCCCTAGATCAAGGGAATTTTTTCAACACCCCTAACTCAAAAACTATGTGGTTGCGACACATATTTTGTACCCCAGCCAAATATCCCGCATTCCCCCAGGTCCCCAAGCTTGTTTTGTGGGAGAGGGGGAGTATGGGCAAACACTAGAATAATACCAAATTAACCCATATTTCGATATTCAGTACCTTACCTGCACACTCCAAGCATATGCAGCAACACGAGGTTATAATGGACGAGAAGTTCGCGGTCGTTTTCAGAGACACCAACACATTTTTCCTGGCCTGCAATAGGTACTTTTTATAATGGAGTTTTATTTTCCGGAAACCCCAAAAAAAATGTAAACAAATTTCATCACCGAATGTTATGCATGGTTAAGGTTAAAGTTAGTTTAGGTACACTTAGTGGTTAAGGTTAGGTTAGGTTTCATTAAAACCTATAAGGTTAGGTTAGGTATACTTAGTGGTTAAAGTAATCGTCCAGACCATTTCATCATTCCTGATTTGATGTAGTTAGAGTATAGCCATTATCGAGTGTATCAACAATATGTTGTCCCTTTTTGCATCCAGTCAGCCGTTTTTGAATAATCCGCAATCAAAATCTGTAAATTTCCCTAGCTTCGAAAACGCTACTGGCAACTGGCAGACGACGGCACCATGGCTCGGTGACGTCAGCCCAGGAGCTTCCTCCCTCCCGCGCTCATAGAAATACACGTAAATCTAGGCAATAAACATAGTACTTGAAGAATTTTGGGCGTTTCTGATATTTTTTTGGCGATATGGTATACACATGCATCCTTGATGGGTGTGAAAAAAAAATGGGTCTGGACAATTACTTTAAGGTTAGGTTTCATTAAAACCTATAAGGTTAGGTTTCATTAAAACCTATAAGGTTAGGTTAGATACACTTTGTGGTTAAGGTTAGGTTAGGTTTCATTAAAACCTATAAGTTTGGTTAGGTATTAGTGGTTAAGGTTAGGTTAGTTTTCATTAAAACCCTGACTAATTTCTCCCGGCCAAGTTTTAGTACTTTTTCTGATGGAGATAGTGTTTTTAATGGAAACGGCGACCATAAAATTCGGTGAAGAACATTTTTTTTTTTTTTTTTAAATATGGGTTTCCGGAAAATAAAACTATCTCGATTAGAAAAAGCACCTATTGTAGGCCAGGAAAGATTAGTCGGTGTCTCTGAAAACGACCGCGAAGTCCTCGTCCATTATTACCCAACACGATTAACCATGAATTGGAGGCAAAAATAACATCAGACATGAAAATAAATCGAAAAACTTACACCAAAATTCAGCACCGTGTGTTGTTGTTGTTTATGGAGTGTCGATCGGCGACAGTTCTTGTTCAGGGCTGCGAGGATCCCTTGAGGAACCCTACGAGCCCAGCTGGTGATGTCCTATAACGCTATCACAGGCGTGGCAGCTGACCTGTCTTTTTCAGGAAGGCACAGGTGAGGCGGAGGACAGCGTGTTGCCGTGAGGGGTGGACGCCAGCCGCCGCCAGCAGGGTGGCCACGTTCAGGGACAGGAGATGGGAGTGCACTGTGCAGCACTACACGATGGGCGTGGAGGCGTGGACACTGCAGCATAAAGTGTTCAATGGTTTCCGGGACGTTCCTGGTCCTGCACCAGGGGCAGTGAGGGACGAGGGTCAGTGTTGTGTGATGAATGTTGTTGTTGTTGAATGGCAGTGATGTCGAAGTCGACGATATTCGCCCTGGTGTACAGCTGTGAATTAATCACAGTCGTGACAGTTGATTAAGTCTTCCTCAGGAAGGCACAGGTGAGGCGGATGACGGTGGGGCGTCGTGATGGGTGGACGGCAGCGGCGGCCAGCAGGGTGGGCAGGTCAAAGGTGGTGACGTTCAGGGCGATGAGTTGACCACGTAGAAGTTGTCGGTGGGAGTGGAAGCGAGGACACTGGAAGCAGGAGCAGGAAGTGCTCAATCCACTCTTGGACGTTCCTGCACCAGTGGCAGTACGGGTCGGGCCGCTAGGGCGTGAGGTGCAGGTGTGACGATACAAAGTGTTGCCATGATGAAAGGTTGCTAGGCCCCTACTGCGCAATGGTTAGGGCTGGGCGAGAACCGGTTCTGGAACCGGTTCCGACGGTTCCGCCACGACTGGCTGGACGCCTTAACGGTTCCTCAGCAATCTACATGACTTGACGGTAGCTATCAGTGGCGTACCCAGAAATTTGAAAAGTGGGGGGCCAAACCAAACAAAACGGTTATACAAAAGTCGTGTTTTCACGGAAATAAGGCGAAACGATTTTTTTTGTGTGGATTAGGTACCGTAGATAACAGTGAAGTCGCCAGTTCTACGTTTCTTTGTTATTTACAGACGTGTGGTGGCGTTAATACTTACATTTCTACATCCATGATTTCAGGAAAGTTAGAAGGGTCTATCTGGAAAGTCTGTGTCATTTTGTGTCTTCATCTGTGTCATATTAGGGCTATAAATGAACAAAGTACAAAAATAAAACTGAGTGGCGACCTCACTATACCTACTACAGTAAAGTCGCCAGCTAGTATTTTAACCCAACAGTTGAGTCGCCACTGGGGAATTCAGGGAAATTAGAGGTAAAATAAAACAAGTCTATATATATTAGCTGCGGAAGATATGCTTGGATATATAAAAATTCCTCTGCCAACGTGAAAATAAGTTCTATTCAAGTTTGAAAGATCTGGCAAGTCTGTGTCCTGCCGCCCGAAAAGCTACTTGTTTACTGTCTGTCATCGCGCGAAGAAAAATGTGAGATGCAAAATGCGCAACAGTTATACTTGCAGCTACAAAGCATAAAACAACGCTGAAACAGGGTAGATTACACAGCCATGATATAAACTACTGTGTAACATCTTCAGTGGCACATAAAAATCAGTAGTAATGCTATAAATCGTAATATTTGGCGCCTGGCTACTTCACTGTAGGTGGCGACTTCACTGTTATCTACGGTAGGTATTTTGAATGAACATTCAACATACTTATGCAAAGAAAAAATGAGTCTGGACGAATACTTTAATATAAATAAGTTATATACTGGCAAGGATAAAAAAAATCGTTTAAAAAATGTTTTTCGTTCGATAAATATATTTATTTATTATTATTTATTCTTTGCAAAAGGGGGGGGGGAGGGGGGCATGGCCGCGCCGGTGTGTGTGTGGCCGGCTGTAGAGACGAAATGTGGACAACGTGAACGGCACAGGTGTTGTGTAACTTGGATACTTTTCTCAGGTAAATGAAGCTTGTATTTGTATTAATAATATGACTCATAGGCAGTGGCGTACCGCAAAGACTAAATTATAATATAAATATAATATAATATAATATAATATAATATAAAATAATATATAATATATATTATATATATATATATATATATATATATATATATATATATATATATATATTATATATATATATATATATATATATATATATATATACTATAGCTACTGTTAAAAAGCGAACATCTAAAATAATTTTTTTAAACAATAGAATAATCCTATATTATCTAAAAAATAATAAATAATAAATAAAATACAATTTATACTGAAGCCTCTTCCATTTGTGCCCAAGTTGCATGAACCAGTTCTTTCAGTTCAGGGTTGGGTTCGCGTGTCACAAATGGAGCGCAAAAACCCCGTTTTTTGTTTACAAACATACTCAGCTGGCGAGGCAATTTAAGAGAGAGAGAGAGAGAGAGAGAGAGAGAGAGAGAGAGAGAGAGAGAGAACGAGAGAGAGATAACGAGAGATGAGAGAGAGAGAAGATAACGAGACAACGAGAGAGAGAGAGAGATATATATCGAGAGAGATAACAAGAGAGAGATAACGAGAGAGAGAGAGAGAGATAACGAGAGATATAACTCAGCTAGCTGCTATGTGAAGGGATCATATCAAGTTTAAGATCGCGGGAACGCATGGCTCCACCAGCCATGTATGCCTCTTTTATGCCGTCTGACATCCTCTCCGACTCGTGCATGCGGAAAACCCTTCACGATAAGAGAAATAGGGCCCAAGGCGACCATTGTTTGTTATGAACTGAAAACTTTACCCAAGCTACCCACCTCTCAATGTGAGTAGAGAAAGTTCACGGGTTTTGCTGAGTCACTATACGCACTTTGCCTCGGACCCAGGTTTTCGTGCGCAAATGGAACGCCTGAACTCTTGGGTTCCGTGAACGGTTCTTGAAATGTCGCAAATGGAAGAGGCCTTTAACTGACCTTGGTGTGTATGCCGTCTGAGTTGGCAGAGGACTGAATGAACAATAGTTTGCGGGTAACATTTCGGCTCGTATGTGGCGATCGAAACGAGAGTCGGACAATCGAAACAGTGTGATAATCAGTTGAGTATATGTAATTGATATGAAGTGACTTGGTTATTAAGATCAGGGGACAAATGCTTGATGTGTATGGATTCTAATAATTTAGTGTCACTAGGGTAGTGTGCCTTGGATAGGATAAATCATTCATGATAAGTCATTCATAGAAAAAGGGTGATCTAAATCATGTGAGTGTGAGCGGATTGCAGATTGCGAAGGTGAAGAAATGGGTCGACCAGTACGTGCAGAAACACCTTTATGCTCAGAAAGCCTAAGGGTTAGATTCCTTGTTGTTTCGCCGACGTATCTAGCGTTACAGTTAAAACATTTGAATTCGTAAATTATGTTAGAAATAAGAGCTTTAGGTATAGAGTCCTTATATTTGAAATGTGTTCTTAACCCCTTCACTGCGGCTGGTACAAATACGGTCTCTCAGCTATTTAAGGGTTCACTGCGGCTGGTACATATATGGTTTCTGTATTTAAACTGCGCGCTCAATGATATTATGGGTAAATATTCGTTGTGATAGGCTTGTATGGCAACAGTGTCAAGTGTTGCGATATAATAGAACCTATTTTTCTGCTTGAGTGAGTTAGTGTGACTAATAAGGTCAAGCGGTACAGTACGACGTGTTGACGCTGCCGCGCCCTCTACTTCAATGGCGAGGCTAAATAGTCAAGATGGTCAACATAGTCTTGATGGATATAAAACAGAAGTATGAATGAATGAATGAATGCATGAATGAAGCATTTATGTACCAAAATAAGCTGTATTATGTTGAGTAGTAAGTAGTTTCATTGTGCGTCTAGCAGCATGGTCACGGCCCTGTTGCTGCACTTTGACCTAACTCTTCACATAGCTGGTAGCCTCTCCACCAAGACGAAACATAGATTTTCTGGTATGGAATGAGCATCCTATTCATTTAGGTACTTTAAAATATGATCAGTAATTATTTTATATTTTAATTAAACCTGCCGCACAGGGGGGTAGGCCTATGAAGTTGATATCCGCAGTGAAGGGGTTAAGGTAAATGAATTAGTAAAAATAAATCTAACTTTTGAGTTAGGAAGATGTAACTTAAGTAGATCATTGAGTTTTTTACGAATGGTGTAACTGAGATGGCCGTAAAATGGAAGTTTAATATAGTGTGTCTAATATGGGTTCGGCGAGACAACAAGGAATCTAACCCTTAGGCTTTCTGAGCATAAAGGTGTTTCTGCACGTACTGGTCGACCCATTTCTTCACCTTCGCAATCTGCAATCCGCTCACACTCACATGATTTAGATCACCCTTTTTCTATGAATGACTTTAGTATCCTATCCAAGGCACACTACCCTAGTGACACTAAATTATTAGAATCCATACACATCAAGCATTTGTCCCCTGATCTTAATAACCAAGTCACTTCATATCAATTACATATACTCAACTGATTATCACACTGTTTCGATTGTCCGACTCTCGTTTCGATCGCCACATACGAGCCGAAATGTTACCCGCAAACTATTGTTCATTCAGTCCTCTGCCAACTCAGACGGCATACACACCAAGGTCCGTTAAGTATAAATTGTATTTTATTTATTATTTTTTAGATAATATAGGATTATTTTATTGTTTAAAAAAATTCTTTTAGATGTTCGCTTTTTAACAGTATAGTATATTAATTTTTTAAACTATTTTAGCCTGATGATGCCAAGTGTCTTTTGGCGATACGTTATATGTATATATATATATATATAGATATATATTATATATATATTATATATATATTATATATATATATATATATAATATGTATTTTTTTTTTTTTATCTAATTTATATTTTTTTATTTTATATTTATGTATGTACTTATTTTTTTATATATATTTATTGAATTTTTTATTTACTTAATTTTTATTTTATTTTTTTATTTTTTATTTATATATATATTTTAATTTTAAGTTTTTTGTATTTTTTTATTTGCTATATTTTTTATTATTATTATTGTTATTTTTATTACCGGAACCGGTTCCGGACCGGTTCCAACGATTCAGAGTCTATGGAACCGGAACCTGCGGTTCCAAAATTAACGGTTCCTGCCCAGCCCTACTGCGCATGCGCGGAAAAGCGCAACCTTATTTATCGTTGTTACGGCGATATATTTGGTCCCCTGATAAATAGTGTCACCAAAACACAAGTATTTATTTTCTCATGTAGGTCATTTATCTATACTAGTCAGTGATAACTTGGATCATAGACCACTGTGGTACAGATACAGTGGTATATATGGTTCTTTACATCTTATTTACCATGTAGCTATGTGGCGATGAATGTGGTACGTTGATAAATAGTGTCACCAAAACACAAGTTATATTATTTTCTCATGTAGGTCATTTATTTATACTAGTCAGTGATAACTTCGATCATAGACCACTGTGGTACAGATACAGTGGCATATATGCTTCTTTACATCTTATTTACCTTGTAGCTATGTGGCGATGAATGTGGTACCCTGATAAATAATGTCACCAAAACACAAGTTATATTATTTTCTCATGTAGGTCATTTATTTATACTAGTCAGTGATAACTTCGATCATAGACCACTATACAGTGGTATATATGGTTCTTTACATCTTATTTACCATGTAGCTATGTGGCGGTGAATGTGGTACCCTGATAAATAATGTCACCAAAACAAAAGTTATATTATTTTCTCATGTAGGTCATTTATTTATACTTGTGTAATGCCCGGAAATTCGGAGAGAAAGGATGGGAATTCCCATCATACGATTCCCGGGTTATGTATCTGTAAGAAGGAAAAAGGTCTCAATAACCATATGTTTGGTCTGGGGCAAGTTGTCGCCTAGGTCCAGTATATGGGGGAACAGGTTATTCTTATTATACTAAGGCCAATCAAATCTTTTCGGTTCTCGTAATATTTATCTTCTTTCTTTCTACTATCTTTCTTTCTTTCTCCCACTTCTATCTTCCCCCCCCCATACACTCAGAATACGAGTCCAAATGCGTGGGGCATTTATTTCGCGATCGTCAATAACTGGTAGAGTCAAAACTTTTCATCCTCCCCTCACCCTCCTGACAGATCGAAGAACACTCTTAGATTCTTAATGTCCTTCAAAACGGACACAATAGGGACAGATTACGTTTATAAATGGGTGGGTTAGTCGAGTTATTCGCTAAATTAAAAGTCGACCAAACTTCTACTCCGACTCCTCTTACCCCGTCACTCTATAAAACGCGTTCGTGGGCTTGACCAAAAAGGGAGAACACCTTTCCCCGGATATTAGAATAAATGTATTAAATTCTTCTATATCAAATTAAAAGAACTGCGTTATAGGCAGCCATTTCATATGTATACTTGCTTTGTTAGCTAATTAGAGTCATTCGAAGTCTTATATTCCCTTCAGGGGAAGTCTCATAAGTATCCGAACATTTCTTTTTTTTCCCGCTTCTCATCCCAACCTCGCCTTGGTATACCACGAGGAGGTCAGTCGTCTCTCCACTCCTTTCAAGGTAAGATATGTGGTAACTCGTCCCTATTTCCCCCCCCCCCCTTTCTTGTTATAATATATCTATCTATATATCTATATATATAGGTACAGTTGTTTGGGCTTCATTAACGCATAGGGAGCTTGGCCTGTCCTTATAAGTGTTATTAAAGAGTCTTCTCTCCACTCCTTTCAAGGCTCTGGCGAATGTCTCTGCCAGGAAAGAAACAAGGCCACATGGTACAGTGAATCACAAACCAATCCATTACTCTCACATTTTCTCTCCTATATATATATTCCATGTATACCTATAGTGTTCAGTTGATACGGACATAGATGGTAGTTCTAAGAATATAATTCAGTGAGGTAGGTTATGCTCTGTAGAGCTTTCCTGCGCCAAATTAGAGTTATACATGTGTAACGCGAGAAATTACATTAATAGGGGAAGAGATGAAATAACACATAAGTATCAATAAGCTAACGAGGAATTTTCCTCCACGCCTCATTCCTGAATCACTGGTTAGGCTTATATTTTAAGCCAGTGGTAGTTGACCACGTATCGAAACGAAGTGAGAAGGGGAGCTGAACGTCGGGTTAGCATTTAGTAGCAGACGGACTCCCGGTGGGTAAGCCCACTGGGAGGTGACCTTATCCTCCCTTGTAAAGGTATGTTATAAAATATATAGTTAGCTAGAGATGTAGGTGTGATTTATTGGTGATTCTTTTTGTTGACCAAGACTAATGAAGTGCATTACTTAGGGTCCCAAGGTAGGATGCTGTTGGTGGACCAGGGGGCCAAGCGCTCACAAATTAGCAGAGGGGGCAACCACAACATGTCACAGCCAGCCGTGTGAGGACAAGGAGAAAAGAAGGAAATAGAAAAATAAGTGAGAGGGAAACAGTTGGAAGTGGGATAGACTACGTATACATTATATTAGGATAACGACTTGAGCATTACATGTGCGTATCGTTAAGGGGTAACAGTGCGACTGAAGTTACCAAGGATAGTAAACTATATTAGGATAACGACTTGAGCATTTCGCGTGCGTATCGCTAAGATGGACAAAAAGACCATTACATTTTGGTGGCAGCGGTTTGGATCCATTCGATGGTATCCGCGTACCCACGTGCTGACTAACGCCTTGTTAGTTAGTTTTTTTTGTCAAGTGCCAGTTACCTAGTGATCACATACAGTACAGTATGGTGTGTATAGAGTATAGGTGTACAGAGTACCGTTAGTGATTATGACTAGTTCGCTCAGACCGTGGAGGAAGATGATACTAACGTAACAGTAGGCCCGGGTTACCCACATGCTAACATAGACGCTGATAAAGACATTAGTGATGGCCTGGAAAAGCCGAAGCGGAGTAGTGAAAGGGTGCGGCATGAAATACGCACACCTCCGACCCGCTGTTGAACATGAAAGTGATGTGGGTAGCGCGTATGCAGTGTGTTTATGGGTGATGTAGGATGCGTGAAGGTAGTGTGGATGTGGGTGATGTGACACTACATCCACGTGTGGATGCAGTGTGGAACGATGCCGAGTGGAAGTGGATAGTGATGTGTGTGGAAGTGGATGGATGATGAATGTGTGGATAGGGGGCTTGTATTCCACACTTAACACTAATGTAGGGCAGGATGTCATGTAAAAGGTGCGGTAAGGTTAGGTTACCGTACCTTACGGTTAGATTAACATTAGGATAGAGGTAACAGCTCATGTAGAACTAGACGCCCCTACAAGTAAGCAACTTTACGGTTGTCGTGGCAGTATAATAGCCACCTTAGAAAAGTTGCGTTAGAGTGGTAGTAATGGAGGAGGAATTTGTACACTAACACCATCTTGAGAGAGGAGGCCAGTGAAGAGATACGTGCTTATTATAATGACAGAAGTGTTAATCTCTCGTGAGAAAGAGATTAACTTTCACCACTTTCTCTAGTGAGAGAGAGAAAGAGAGAGAGATGAAGGTCCCCTAGAAAGAATGTAAAAAGGTTAGAAATTCTTGCTTTAGAGGGTGCACACAGATTGCACTGAACACTAAACCCGCTAGGTTGTCGTTAGACCCAAGGATGTGCTTGGCTCTGAGCTTTGCTCGTTGGGTGAATAGACGCAGGAGTATGTATGCCTCGCAAAGGAGGTGAGCCTTATCCCAAGTATTGAGGGTATGGAGTAAATCCAGTCGTGATTTCTCCCTACGCACCTACGCCCAGGATTAGTGGGGTAAAAGAAAATAACCATTACAGACTAGAGGGACGAGTCCAGTCGCGACTCTATAGGGCTTCGGCCTTGACAAATAAGAGAAAGTGAGAAGGTTCTCATTTCAAGGGAGTGAAGGCATTACATTAAATACGTATTTCCCAAACTGGTCAAATCTACTCCTGGTGAGGGAAGTGATAAGTTAGGAATACATACTATCTCATTTTGTTGTAAATTTGTTGGAAGAATTGGAAAATGCAGGATGAGAATATTTGTTTGTAACTGATAGATCCTAAGAAAATTTATATGAAATTATGTGTGATGTATATGATAAATTATTTTTTAGTTAGATATCCGGTAGGATGCTTGATGAAGGACTGAGGCATAAGGAATTTTTTTTTTGGGGGAAAGAAGCTATGTAACGCGAGAAATTACATTAATAGGGGAAGAGATGAAATAACACATAAGTATCAATAAGCTAACGAGGAATTTTCCTCCACGCCTCATTCCTGAATCACTGGTTAGGCTTATATTTTAAGCCAGTGGTAGTTGACCACGTATCGAAACGAAGTGAGAAGGGGAGCTGAACGTCGGGTTAGCATTTAGTAGCAGACGGACTCCCGGTGGGTAAGCCCACTGGGAGGTGACCTTATCCTCCCTTGTAAAGGTATGTTATAAAATATATAGTTAGCTAGAGATGTAGGTGTGATTTATTGGTGATTCTTTTTGTTGACCAAGACTAATGAAGTGCATTACTTAGGGTCCCAAGGTAGATGCTGTTGGTGGACCAGGGGCCAAGCGCTCACAAATTAGTCAGAGGGGGCAACCACAACATGTCACAGCCAGCCGTGTGAGGACAAGGAGAAAAGAAGGAAATAGAAAAATAAGTGAGAGGGAAACAGTTGGAAGTGGGATAGACTACGTATACATTATATTAGGATAACGACTTAGCATTACATGTGCGTATCGTTAGGGGTAACAGTGCGACTGAAAGTTACCAAGGATAGTAAACTATATTAGGATAACGACTTGAGCATTTCGCGTGCGTATCGCTAGGAGGGAAGGAAGACTTAATATTAAGATACTTGTGATGTATAATAACTACATAATGGAGACAGTAAAGAGTTAATATATTATAATTAGAAATATATTAACGCGTTATCATTCTGTTTCCAACCAGTTCTTACATATTTTCTTAATCTTTTATTTTTGTTCAATCATATATTTTTTTCCCACTTAATGTGGGTGGTGGCAGCGGAGTAACCAGGACTGTAGAGTACACTCCCAAGGTGGGCACTACATAATGGTAACTAAGGTGTAAATGGTCAAAAAGACCATTACACATGTATGTACCTAGGTTCTCAAACAAAAGAAATAACTTTTCGTGGTGAATAAACCGGATGATGTTTAAAGTATAGCTTCTTGTGTTTATTGCAAAAACCCCAGGTGATTGTTCCCTTGTTATGGAAATACTTCCCCACGTCTCAAAAGAGTTTCAGCTCACTCGGTGTAATAATAAGTACCCACCCCGACTACCAAAAATTTCTCATATAGAAAATCGTGTTCAGGGAGTAAACCATAGAACTACTCGCCTGGACTGGTGGCAGCATTTCCCCTTACTAAACCCGAAGTTCATCCCAATTCAGTTGTGACGAGGAGATTTTATTAGTCAATGGAGAATTATCTCAATTTAATATCATTCTAACACAAAGGTGTCAGAACATAAAAACCCTGGCATCACACTGGTGACTAAAGCGGTGGAATGTTATTTCCTACAAATAACAGCAACAGAATCTCACCTTGGGGAAAGTAGCTAAATAGTCAAAAATTCAGGAAATATGTACAAAATCTCATTGTTAGGACACAGTCAACTTCCCAAATCATTCGATGTCCCAGGAACTGAAATTAGGATTTCAGAGCTTGGGGAGGAAGGGCAAATTCCTTTTTTCTCAGATGAGAGACTAAATAGTGTCCTGGAATGGCCACATGATCTGTGCATTGTGTGGTTAGGTAGCAACGATATTGACGATAGCATAGATCCCGGCTCTCTTGCTTACCCTATCAAGGAAATTACGCGCACAATAGAGAGGAATTGTGAGGCGGTAGTGTGCATCAGCTTAATATGTAGAACTATGCATTTATTCAGAAAGAGAAACACATCTATTAGTCACGGGAAACCCGAGTGTCTTTCTGTTGACCGACGGAACACGGGAATCGAGTCCCTACCTGTGTCTATAAGAGGTGTTTCTTCAGCGTCATCATGAGTTGGGAAGATACCATATTCCCCGAGATGAAAACGAAGGAGGAGGAGGAGGCAGCCAGAAGAATAAGACGGTTAAAAGTTTTAGTGGAAGAAATAAGAGCTGCGAGAATGAAGAGAATTGAATTAAGAGAATATGGTCACAGGAAAATCAAACGAACCCTTTTCCCATACCCCTAAATTATCCAGGGATAGCGTGAAAGAGGGACTCATAAAACTTCGAGATATTCCAGTATTGGAGTTACATAAACTACAGGCCTTGACGCAACGGCCCGCTCCAAATGTTCTTTGAATTAATAGAACAATGTAGCTCAAGCGACGCAACACGCATCCAAATTGCAAAAGAGAGAGTGTGCTCAGAACTCTCAATCTTAATTCACAGCTATCAAACGAACCATAAAGTAGAGACTTGGGCGACACTTAGAAATCTTTTCGAGACCGAGTTTACCACCGAAGTGAGTTTTTGATAGAGCCTGGCAGGGAACTGGAGACAATGGGTTACGACTGGGGGGAATCTCCTCAAGCTTTCACACATCGTTTTTATTTGCCAACATGCCGGTGATTGCGACAAAACTCCCAAATGAAAAATTCCCCGACCGTGATAAGCAATAAGAGAAAATTGTGGTACGGCCTACCAGTCGCGTCGCGAGAGAAACTAGAAGGATTCCTGGATGAAGGATATCCCCTTAAAAAATTCATAGACCGTCTCGAGCACGAACGCCAACTGCTCGAAGAGAGACACACCCCAAAGGGTTTAATATGATCCCAGCACATAAGAAAGAAGGAAAAGTGCTAGACGAAAAGAAACAAATAGTTCCATACATTTCCCAAACTCCGAGACCACCAAAGACGAAGTGGAGGACCTAAGACAACAAGTCCGAGAAATTCAGGCCCGTTTGGCCCAAGAGAAACAGAAAACCACACCTCCACACGGGTCCTTCACAATTTGTAACACCCAAACCCGCAGGTATTGCGCTTATTGTCAGACACAAACACATGCCCTTCAGGAATGTTGAAGAAACCTCCATTAGGTCATTGTTTCGACTGTCGCAAATTTGGTTGCCGGAGGGGAAATCAAAATTGTCCTGGACATACCCAGGAAGTAACACTCAAACCCGATAAAACCCAAACTCAAGACAATTATCATGACTAAAACGGTCACGATATTTCACCCACGATCCATGAAAATATTAACGGGAAAATAGTAGAAGCTATAGTAGACACGGGAGTGGTTATACTTTTAATCAAAGAATGCACCGCAAACAAATCGGGGGGGAAATAAATAAACGACGGAATCCTCCTCACCTCGTAGGAATCACAGACCCCCCGTTGAAAATTCTCGGCATGATATGGGCCCAGAAATTGAAATCGGTGACGGACAAAAGTTTAAAAAGTGGTTCCCCGTTATTCCAGAATCTTATCTCACGGCGATGTGTTTCTTGGTTGTTATATACTCACAAAAGCCACCCTCACCTGGGATGGGAAAAGTAAGCGATGCGCTGGGTGACACCCCCCATACCGTTAATCATTTTCCACCGAAAGAAACAAAATCAAAAGGATACACCGAAATCCTGTAAAACCCTAGCGAGCCGTTACCGATATCATCACAAATAAACCTTCTCAATCCGGTGAAAGTAAACCCTTACCACTCCATGTTTATCCCGGGGTTAAACGTAACGAGATCCCAGGTTCTGACCTACTTGTCTATCCTCAGGAAAGAGTAGTAAAACTATCACCCCTACTTAGTACAAGTGACATCAGAAAGTTCTATCTATTTTCCCTTCACGAATAATACCAAAAAGGGAAAAAAAGTTTTTCCGCAAAGGTACTATCCTCGGTTCATACGAAAAGGTAGAATTCCTCCATCAAAAAAAAATCAATTCCGTTCATGAAATACAAATGACTTGATCCCGGGGAAACGATAAAGTACAGCCAAAAGGAACCCGAACCCAAAGGCTGAAAGAATTAATCAAGGGACAAAAATGGCAACACTTGCCCGGTTTCAGAACAAAAAGAGTTACAAGAAGTAATTCTCGAAATGATCCGCTTTTCATCTTAGACCAAAATGAATTAGGACTCATAAGGTGGTCTCCCCGTTCATATAAAGGTTGGTTGACCCTCAACCCAGTCGAGGACCTACGTACCGTTATCCCAGAAAGCCAAGGAGCTAATTTCACATATGCTTAAAGACATGGAAGACAGAAATATCATAGAACGATCCACGGCCGCATGGGTTGTCCCCAAATTGTCTTGGTAAAAAAACCAGATGGTAGTAAAAGAATGTGTTTAGATTATCGACACATAAATAAACACCTCGCCACTGACATCTACCCACTTCCAAGACTAGAGGAATTGGTAGAACAAGCCGCGGTAAAAAGTATTATGTTACCCTAGACATGCGCGAAGCATATTCCAGATTTTAAACTCGATGACGAAAGCCGCGATCTCACCACCTTTTAGCGATGGTTGTCAACCTTATATCGTTTTCGACGCCTACCGTTCGGAGTAAACTGCTCACTCGCTATATTTTTCCCGGCGGATGGCTTCAGTATTAACTCCTCTCCTTCAGAGGGATGGGTAAAAAACTACCTAGACACTTAATTCTATGGGCTCCTACGTTCGCTCTTCTTGTGGAGCGCCTCAATCAACTCTTCGGACCCCCTCACCACGAATGGGGTGAAACTTAACCTCAGTAAATGTACTTTTGGACTAAAAGAAGTCACTTTTCTCGGTCATCGAATCTCAGCCGAAGGAAGTAAGCCAGATTTGAAAAATGTGGAAGCAGTATAAAAAATGAAAGCTCCAAAAACGGTCAAGGAAGTCCGACATTTCTTAGGGATGTGTGGTTTCTATAGGAAACATGTGCCTTCGTTTGCGAAAGTTGCAGCTCCACTTACTAATTTAACCAGAGCTCGCGTCATTTTCACCTGGACGGATGAGTGCCAACACGCGTTCGAACATCTCAAATCGTGTCTGATAAACGCGCCTGTCCTGGTCAGGGCACAAATTCATGAACCTTTCTTTCATCCTCACAACAGACGCGAGTAACACACGTCGGAGGCGTCCTAAGTCAAATTCAATCAAATGGTTCCAATTGCTCCATAGGGTATTTCTCCAAGAAATTAAATTCTTGCGAAACCCGTTACTCAGCCACCGAAAAAGAAGCGTTGGCTATAGTTCTCACCTGTAGGAATTTCCATCATTATCTCTGGGGCTCGAAATTCTCGATCGTCACGGATCACCAACCCCTCACCAGTATATCTAAAAGAAAAACTAAATCTCCCGGATGACCAATGGACCTGGGAAAAGCGCGAATATAACTATGTGGTTAAATACCTGAAAGGTAAGGATAACTTCGTCGCCGATCATCTGTCACGTCCCGTTGGGATGATAACCCGTCGGCCCGAGACTACTTGGCTAGGACTAAATCAACAACAATTCAAACTACGACAACGGGAAGAGCCCGTGTGGCAAGAATTGGTAGAATATCTGGAGGGAGGTCGAGTGCCTACAAAACGCATACCGAAAGCCACTCTAGATCAATTTGCAGTAATAAATGAAATGCTGTACTATGTCCAGGGGAAAACGGTGGAAGCCTAAAACTATGTCCTCATAATTCCCCGTAGTATGACTATCCCCGCTCTCCAACATGCGCATGAATTATCAGGTCATTTAGGACAAAAGAAAAACCCTTAAGAAAGCCGAGGAACTATACATTGGACAAATTTGAATAGATGTGTGTGAATATGTCAAGAACTGTGTAAACTTGTCAAAGATTTAAAGGAAATAGCGGGTTACAACACCCTGGAAGGAATTAACCCCATAGTAAACCCTTAGAGAGAATGGGATAGATCTCACTGATATGGTAGCCGGAGAACAAGGTTACCGCTATGTTTATGACGGTAGTTGACCAAATTTCAGTACGTTTTTAGGTTTTTCCCCCCTTTAAGACTAAACACACTACACACATCATAAAGACCATGTGGCAGTACCTGGTGGACTATGGGACACCCCGCAACATCGTCCTGGACAAAGGAGGAGAATTTACCAGCCGGGAGTTCCAGCAGTTCTGCACACGACACCAAATCACTCTGTTATACGACCCCCTACCACCCCAAGGAAACTCCGGGGACCGAGAGGATGCACAGGACTCTTAAATCAGTCCTCTCGACCCTGTGCCAAGGTCACCCTCTTCGCTGGCCCACGTTGTTGCAGCCGTGCCAAAACACCCTGAATCAAGCGGTACACACCTCCACTGGACAACAACCCTATTTTTGCTTTCTTCTCTCGCCATGCCCCCAGGGTAGTTGGGACATCCTTACCCGGCGTTTTTAGGGGAACAAGACGACATGGACGTGGCCCACGACCCTAATCCGAGAGACGCATCAAAAATGTCGCGTCGGTACAGAGACGTCGCAAACCGAAAGCGGAAAAATCAAGTTGTGGAGGTAGGAGCACTGGTATGGGTCAAAAGAGACCACAATAAACCAGGCCATGCCGTAAACTAAATGTGAAATGTGATGGGATCTATAGGGTGATGGAGGTACGTTTGAGTGGGAGTGTCTATGTGTTGAAAAATGTTTTCACGGGAAAGGAAGTGCAACGGGCCGCCGAGCAAGTGAAACCCTATCACGGCAGTGAAGAGTGGTTAGTGGAACCGGTGGAGAGTGTCTTGCAACCCAATCCGGTGGATGAACAATTAGCCCCTCGTATAAGGAGACCTCCTAGAAGGCTCATCGAGGAAGACTGAGTGAAATTTTAGGTTAAGATGTGTTAGGAGTAGATACTGAGTCAAGGAATTGAGTGTGTGTCGGACTAGCTGAAACAATTTGGTCTAGGAGATTTCTCATTTCTAGAATTCGGAGTATCTACTTTCACGGGCTCAGCCTGGTTCGGTGAGAGGAGTATTTTAATTCGAGATAGTCGTACGGCTACTCAACTACAGTCAGCCAGCTTGAAGTGTAGCGAATATTTCAGGACTTGTCAGGCTCTCGTTATCTAACCATGAGGGTAGCCGGTGTGCGCCTCTGGGACGATCCTATCAACGAGAATTAGGTATTGAGTCAAGGGTTTTTACGACCACGTTACTACCAGGGCGAGATTGATTGGGATATTTCCTTTTCATTGGATAAATTCCCTGTAATCTAAACACATTCAGATACCCGTTTCAAAGAATAGAAGAATCTCTAGTAAATTAACCATAAATTCGTCCCATTCAGACACATCCTCTTGACGCAGCTTTAGAAAGGAAACGGAAGGTCAGTAAGTAGCTAATTTGATATTGAAGAATTTAATTCTCCCGGAGAATAGACGTGTGTAATGCCCGGAAATTCGGAGAGAAAGGATGGGAATTCCCATCATATGATTCCCGGGTTATGTATCTGTAAGAAGGAAAAAGGTCTCAATAACCATATGTTTGGTCTGGGGCAAGTTGTCGCCTAGGTCCAGTATATGGAGGAAAAGGTTATTCTTATTATACTAAGGCCCAAACAAATCTTTCTGTTCTCGTAATATTTATCTTCTTTCTTTCTCCCATCTTTCTTTCTTTCTACCACTTCTATCTCCCCCCCCACTCCCCCCCCCCATACACTCAGAATACGAGTCCAAATGCGTGGGACATTTATTTCGCGATCGTCAATAACTGGTAGAGTCAAAACTTTTCAGCCTTCCCTCACCCTCCTGACAGATCGAAGAACACTCTTAGATTCTTAATGTCCTTCAAAACAGACACAATAGGGACAGATTACGTTTATAAATGGGTGGGTTAGTCGAGTTATTCGCTAAATTAAAAGTCGACCAAACTTCTACTCCGACTCCTCTTACCCCGTCACTCTATAAAACGCGTTCGTGGGCTTGACCAAAAGGGAGAACACCTTTCCCCGGATATTAGAATAAATGTATTAAATTCTTCTATAAACAAATTAAAAGAACTGCGTTATAGGCAGCCATTTCATATGTATACTTGCTTTTGTTAGCTAATTAGAGTCTTCGAAGTCTTATATTTCCCCTTCAGGGAAGTCTCATAAGATCCGAACATTTCTTTTTTTTCCCCGTTCTCATCCCAACTCGCCTTGGGATACCCCCGAGGAGGTCAGTCGTCTCTCCACTCCTTTCAAGGTAAGATATGTGGTAACTCGTCCCTATTTCCCCCCCCCCCCTTTCTTGTTATAAATATTCTATCTATATATCTATATATATAGGTACGTTTTTTTTGGGCTTCATTAACGCATAGGGAGCTTGGCCTGTCCTTATAAGTGTTATTAAAGAGTCGTCTCTCCACTCCTTTCAAGGCTCTGGCGAATGTCTCTGCCAGGAAAGAAACAAGGCCACATGGTACAGTGAATCACAAACCAATCCATTACTCTCACATTTTCTCTCCTATATATATATTCCATGTATACCTATAGTGCTCAGTTGATACGGACATAGATGGTAGTTCTAAGAATATAATTCAGTGAGGTAGGTTATGCTCTGTAGAGCTTTCCTGCGCCAAATTAGAGTTATACATGTATGTACCTAGGTTCTCAAACAAGAGAAATAACTTTTCGTGGTGAATAAACCGGATGATGTTTAAAGTATAGCTTCTTGTGTTTATTGCAAAAACCCCAGGTGATTATTCCCTTGTTATGGAAATACTTCCCCACGTCTCAAAAAGAGTTTCAGCCTCACTCGGTGTAATAATAAGTACCCACCCCGACTACCAATAATTCTCATATAGTAAATCGTGTTCAGGGAGTAAACCATAGAACTACTCGCCTGGACTGGTGGCAGCATTTCCCCTTACTAAACCCGAAGTTCATCCCAATTCAGTTGTGACGAGGAGATTTTATTAGTCAATGGAGAATTATCTCAATTTAATATCATTCTAAAAGTGTCAGAACATAAAAACCCTGGCATCACACTAGTCAGTGATAACTTCGATCATAGACCACTGTGGTACAGATACAGTGGTATATATGCTTCTTTACATCTTATTTACCATGTAGCTATGTGGCGATGAATGTGGTACCCTGATAAATAATGTCACCAAAACACAAGTTATATTATTTTCTCATGTAGGTCATTTATTTATACTAGTCACTGATAACTTCGATCATAGACCACTGTGGTAGGGCTACAGATACAGTGGAATATATGCTTCTTTACATCTTATTTACCTTGTAGCTATGTGGCGATGAATGTGGTAGGGCCCTACTCTGATAAATAAGGAAACCAAAACACGTGTTATATTATTTTCTCATGTAGGTCATTTATTTATACAATTGGTATACATTGTCAAACAAATATTCACCCAGGGAGCAGTGTTTCAGTGCGTATTTGTGCAGTGTAGCTACTCGGGCCAAGGGTAGCTGGTCAGATTGCTACACCGGGCATGCCTCCGACGTGGATGCCTGGCTTATTTGTTCTTATTACTATGGAAATCCATTCTGTATTGCCTAGGCACTAATACAATATATAAAGTAGTCAACCAGGAACATACTTGTCGATAATGACACACAGACGTTGTATTCTTACTGTTAAATATGTCTTTTTCTGTGTCACCCTTCCCGCGCATGCCTCCGACGTGGATGCCTGGCTTATTTGTTCTTATTACTATGGAAATCCATTCTGTATTGCCTTGGCACTAATACAATATATAAAGTAGTCAACAAGGAACATACTTGTCGATAATGACACACAGACGTTGTATTCTTACTGTTAAATATGCCTTTTTCTGTGTCACCCTTCCCGCGCATGCCTCCGACGTGGATGGGTGAACATGATATGATTTACACATAATAACGCGTTGTTTTGAACAAATACTTAGCCCACCTGTACAATACTGATTATTCAATGTACGACCAAAGTTAAAGCAGGGAACGTTACTGTATTATTACAAACAGGAGCACAAACCTGCCATGGTGTCCTCGTCCCTTGCAGCTTGGTCAGGTGCACCAAAACACCCGTATATGTTCATATATATCTAATCACTGGGCTTGTGTCTGGTATGCAGCGATTGTTCAAGTCTTCTTCTATCATGGACAGCCTTATAGTGTACGGACACTTATCATTTATGACATAATTTGCCATATTGCTGGCTTGGGGCGGTGGTCGGTGCGAGAGCAGGCCAGGCAGCAACACTAAGAACCAAAATATCTCATGTAAACAACACTGTTGGGCGAGTATCTTGATGACAGCAATAGATGAGGCATTCTTCTATTGTGGGATGCCTCATTTGGTGAAGGATAGCATTGTTTAACTGATTTTAGACGATATTTCTATTTACCTGATATATTTGGTCTCTCACGCCACCGCGCATGCGCAGTAGGGGCCTGGCAACCTTTTATCATGGCACCCTTTGTATCGTCACACAAGCGGTGCTGGTGTGCTGTGACTCCGAGTCAGGGTTGCCAGGTTTCGGACTGCCATATCTCCAGTTCCCGCTTCGAAACTAGCCTAAAATTAGCCAACCGAACTCCGCTCCCAGCCAAAAAATATCCTTTTTTTTTTTTTTTTTTGTCATTATGTGAAAGCACACAGGTTGATTCACGACACACTATAACACTAGCGTTCTATCAACAGGAAAATTTAACATGACAACATGTCTGATATTAATTATACATTACACCACGTTAATTAGTCATAATAGGTATGAATACGCAAGGGAGATATAACACAAACACATAACAGCATTAATCTATTCAAGTTAATTTTATTCATGTTAAATTATACGGTAGAAAAAAAATATATACAATAATATATCCCGTATTGATTATTTCGGATCACCTGAAGATCCATCACCCCAGGGTATCTCACCTGAAGATCCGTCACCCCTACCTACATATACAGTGAATGTAATAGCTATATAAAATTAGGATAACAAATATATTCCTTTGTGTTATGCATCTTTTTGTGAAAGTTTAAAGAAAAAAAGAAAAGTAATATACAGTGTTCCAAAATACAAAATACATTACACATTACTCAGTATTCCAAAATACAGTACATTTATTTCGTGGATCTATACTTCAGGGATTCTTTTGTTTGGCATTTCCATAGAAAACCATCCTTCGATCTTGGAGTATTTTGTCCAATTCATCCAGTTATCACAAGTAACACATTTAACTTCACGCTTTAAAAATCTGTTTTGCTGAAGCCACCGAATAACTATAGTGGAATCACCACACAACAGTGGTAGGACGCTATAGTTTGGAAGATATTGCGTGCCAGGGTCGACTGACTCCTATCACTAAATTTATTTTAGCCCACTTACTTTTATATAGTCCTCTTACTTGACTGGAGGGTCATGACCTTTTGACATCACATCATGACATGACATGACATGACATGACATCCTTTGGTCTCCATATTACAGGATGGATATAGTGTTGTTAGAAAAAGTGCAGAGAAGGATGACCAAAATGATACAAGGGATGCGTAACTTTAGTTATGAGAGGAGATTGAAGTTATTAAAATTACACTCACTCGAGAGACGCAGAGTAAGGGGCGATCTGATAGAAGTTTTTAAGTGGATAAAGGGATTTAATAAAGGAGAGGTAGGAAAAGTTCTTATGGCTTTTAACCAGGGTAGAACAAGAAGTAACGGATTCAAGCTGGAAAAGCGTAGATTTAGAAAGGAAATAGGGAAAAACTGGTTCACAAATAGGGTGGTGAATGAGTGGAATGGTCTCAGTAGACAGGTAGTTAGTGCGGAGTCATTAAGGAGCTTTAAAGGGGAGCTGGATAGGTTCATGGATGGGGATGAAAGGTGGATGTAGGTAGTGTTAGGTGACAGGAACTACCACGTGTAGGCCTCGCGGCCTCTTGTAGCTTCCTTATTTTCTTATGTTCTTATGTTCTTATGACTCCTCCCTTTTACCCATTTGACCTAACCTCACTTGGAAGGTGAAATCAGGTCAGGTCTTGACCCCACCTGAAGAACTGTCACCCCAGGTGTTGCCACCTGCAGAACCGTCACCCCAGGATATTCCACCTAAAGAACCGTCACCCTGCCAAACTCTGGGGTGACGGATCTTCAGGTGATCCATTATTTCTACTAACTTGAACTATAATATGAAACATGTAAAATTAACACAATGCAAAGACGAAGTAAAAACAGTGAACATTTCCACCTCATCTACTAAGGCTAATTATCCCTCAGCCAGCCTTCTTAATTCATAGTCCTCCATCTCATTCACACTAGAAAAAAATTGGAGAGCTAGAAAAAGAGAGAGAGAGAGAGAGAGAGAGAGAGAGAGAGAGAGAGAGAGAGAGAGAGAGAGAGAGAGAGAGAGAGAGAGTGACCTCGGGTGACTCACCAATTGTGGGTGGGGTCACGCAGGTGACCCCAGCCAAAGCCGTCTGTATGTAAAGGCCTGCGCCTGAGATTGATGACGTCACGGACGGCGTCTGTACGAGGCCACCGAGATGACAAGTTTACCTACCTAATTATATGTTTATCAGTATAAAAGATATATTGTTATCTTCGGAAATGTTTGTTCTATAATATTATCAAATAAAAACCCGTAAAACACATTAAAGAAATGCCATTATGAGACTCTCAAGAAATACACATGAACTTAAACTCTTCGCCATTTAATATTTTTCTCGAAAACATTTTACATGGAGAATATCAATAGAAGCGGAATTTAATTCGCTTTCCATTGCTATATTTTGTTTTCTGATAAATGAATTAGCAGCATGCATAAATTAGCGTTAACTAAATACATAACATCATGAAATCGGGTAATTTTGTACCTAATATATGTTTATCAGTATAAAAGATATATTGTTATCTTCGGAAATGTTTGTTCTATAATATTATCAAATAAAAAACCGTAAAACAGACTAAAGAAAGGCCATTATGAGACTCACAAGAAATATGTATGAACTTTAACTCTTCGCCATTTAATATTTTGCTCAAAAACATTTTACATGGAGAATATCAATAGAAGCGGAATTTAATTAGCTTTCCATTGCTATATTTCATTTTCTGCTAAATGAATTAGAACCATACATAAATTAGCGTTAACTAACTAAAAAGATCATGAAATCGGGTAATTTTTCCCGATTGATGATGTTATTTATTTAGTTAACGCTAATGTATGTATGGTTCTAATTCATTTAGCAGAAAACAAAATATATCAATGGAAAGCTAATTAAATTCCGCTTCTATTGAATTTCTCCATGTAAAATGTTTTCGAGCAAAATATTAAATGGCGAAGAGTTTAAGTTCATGCATATTTCTTGAGAGTCTCATAATGGCATGTCTTTAGTGTGTTTTACGGGTTTTTATTTGATAATATTATAGAACAAACATTTCCAAAGATAACAGTTATATCTTATACGCCCGTACATCCTCACATGCTGAAAGCTCGGCTCCTACTGACTCGCGGAGCAGACTCTGCTACTGACGTCACGTCCATCCCGCTCTCCCAGGCGCAGGCTTTTACATGCAGACGGCTATGCAGACGGCTTTGCCCCAGCCCACAATTGGTGAAAATAAGACGATCCACCACTCATACGCTAATCCAAGGCTAAAGCCGGCCACACACACACCGGCGCGGCCTGTCCGGCCGACGAAAAGGGGCGTGGCTAGAGGCGGCCGGTGTGTGTGTGGGGGTGTTTTTCATCCGGCAGGGCCTGTCGCAGCGGCCGGATGAAAATCAGTCGGCACTTGAAAATTCCATCCGGCGCGGCCTGCCGCCTGCGTGTGTGTGGGTGCCTTCCGGCGCAGCCCGCCCCTCGCTCGGCCAGATAATGACTAATTGTACCAGTAATAATTGTATTTATGATAATATAGGTATTATATATGACGTATTATATATAGTATGACGTATTATATATAGGTGTTATATATGGCTGCACATGCAGCCATCACCAACAAGTCATTTACGGACAGCGGATTCATGTTGTCACCACGGTGGTCCGACGTGTACTGTATATTTTCATGAGGCGGCCGGTGTGTGTGTGAGTCTCGTCCGGCGAACGATGCCCCGCCACTTTTTGTCGGCCGGACAGGCCGCGCCGGTGTGTGTGTGGCCGGCTTTAATAAGGGAGTCCCTTGGCCTTGCGCTAATCCTTATCAGCTGCCCTCGCTAGGCCTCATCCTCTCGCCGTGTTATTTTTTCTAGAGTTTTAACATCAAACAAACGTTTTGTTTGTGCCAACTAAATAATATGAACGTTAATAAAGTATATATCCTTACAGAAATTAACATGAAAAACAGCCAAAAAAACAGCCAAAAAAAATGTAAACTAGCCAACAAATCCGCCAAGTCGCCAACACGAAAAATTTCTCGCCGGAAAGTATAAAAGAGCGCCCGATTTGGCGTGAAACTCGCCAACCTGGCAACTCTGCCGCGGGTAGATACCACTGATCTATATAACATGGATCGCGGAAGCCTGGCTCAGCACTGGTTCCAACTGTCCGCCATCTTGTCGTAACCAAAACAAAGCCTTGTTTCTGCGGCTCGCGTTGCTGTCTATCTGGTGTTATCGCCTCGTCATGCCAAGTTGTGCTTGCTGTCTGGCTGTGTTATCACCTCGTCATGCCAAGCTGTGCTGCTATGTCCTGTACAAACAGACCAGGACCTGGAAGTGGCAAATCTTTCCACCTGTGAGTAACACTACACACACACACACGCACCCACCACACACACACACACCCACCACACACACCCACCCACCACACACACACACCCACCCACCACACACACACACACACCCACCACACACACACCCACCCACCCACACACACACACACGCACCCACACGCACCCACCACCCACCACACACACGCACCCACCACACACACACGCACGCACCCACCACACACCCACGCACCCACCCACACCCACACACACCCAGACACCCACACCCACACCACACACACACCCACACACACTCCCCACCCAGCCCATCCACTCTTAATCCATCTACCCACTCCAGTCATCCACCTACTAGTTAAAAAAAAATTATAGGTGGATATGGTATACTTTTTTTTATATAGGTAGATATACTGTAGATATAAGTATATTTTTTTATACTTGTTAACAATTAGTGGGGAACGGAAGCAGACCTGAGTGCGGTTATGATACAAATGATCATATATGATCATTTGTATCATAACCGCACTCAGGTCTGTTTCCGTTCTGCGCGCTTCCTAATAAGCGGTGCTTGTTCTAATGGAGATAGCTTTATTTTGCGAAGAAAAAAAAAAGGAAAAAAAAGTATACCTTGTGGTTAAAGTTAGGTTAGGTTTCATTACAACCTATAAGGTTAGGTTAGGTTTCATTAAAACCTTTAAGGTTAGGTTAGGTTTCATTAAAACCTATAAGGTTAGGTTAGGTTTCATTAATATTTTTTTGGGGGCGGGGGAGGGGGGGTTGCGCAAAATAAAACTATCTCCATTGCAACAAGCACCTATTGTAGGCCAAGAAAAAATAGTTGATGTCTCTTAAAACGACCGCGAAACTCGTCCATTATTACCAAAAGTTGTTTCGTAGTCTAAATGAAACCATAGTCGTTTCGTACACTCAGCTCAGAGTTGAACTTGACTACTAGAGTTGCGAAACGACACCAGGTATGTACGAAAATACTCAAAATCAGTGTACGAAACTAACTACTTTCAATTCAATATACCTAATTAAGAAAGGTTTTTTGATTAGGCCAAAGGTTTTTGATTAATTTAAACTTCCTGTAATTCCCGAGAGTAGCTTCTATGGACCACTGTGGCTCGCGCCGTACTCGTGGCGGCGGCGGTACGGGGCTAGCGCCGTTATAGTGGACGAGAACTGCGCGTTCGCTCATTAGGTCAGACACACACACACTCGGTGGTTCGCTCATTAGGTCTGTACACTGCACTCTTAGCCTCTCGCTTTACCACATACACCACACCTGTCACTACACACTTGTACGGCCCTCGCAACACACTGTCACTACACACCTGTACGGCCTCGCAACACACCTGTCACTACACACCTGTACGGCCTCGCAAGACACCTGTCACTACACACCTGTACGGACGGCCTCGCAACACACCTGTCACTACACACCTGTACGGCCTCGCAACACACCTGTCACTACACACCTGTACGGCCTCGCAACACACCTGTTGTCTGTGTATCACCGTAAATAAATGACTTGGAAGGTTCGACGATGCACTAGGTTGGAAGTTTAGTAGTAGTAGTAGTAGGTGTTAATAGTAGTTGTAGGTGGTAATAGTAGTAGTAGGTGGTAATAGTAGTAGTAGTAGTAGGTGTTAATAGTAGTAGTAGGTGGTAATATAGGCTATCACATGCCAGCAGCCAACACCCAGCCACTGCCTGGCCGGCCCATGTATTTGTTTTGGTTATTTCAAGATGGCGGCTGGTGACTTCAGTATCTCGGCCACAGCTAGCCCAGATCCGCGATCCATGTTATATAGATCAGTGGTAGATACCCTAGTCCCGGGCGGCCACTGTTTTTGCGAGGCAGTCTGGAACGGTTTTTTTAAGCGGCTATCACACGGTGCGTTTCGTTGGACTGTTTCGTCGAACTTGCCATTTGGTTGGACTGTTTGGTCGAACTTCGAGGGTCATTTCGCCGAACATGTTCGATGAAATGGTTTTGTGAAATTATACAAAATGTTGCACATTTCGTCGAACATACTCTGCGGTCAAAATAAGTCTATACTTTTTCTCTAAGTTATAAATAGTTTTAGCAATTATTAAGCATTGAAATGAACACCATCATATAATACGTTACAGTAAAATTAATACAGATCAGTCTATATTATATATGTGATAGATTTTCAGAAATATGAAGCTGATTTGATGTGTTTGCGGTAGAATGATTACTAGTAAAATATGAGATCTGAGAAGTATACCGGGGAGAAAATGGAAATGATGCGTGTGGTTTTCACTGAAAATGGGATGTGAAATGAATGAGGTGGTTGAAAGGACAGGAAGAGAATGGCTGTTATTGCTGCTGGGACTGTGTGATGACTGGTGAGACAAGGGGAACGGATGATTGAGACAGGGAAAGAGTTTGGAGAGAATGTGGTGTTTGTTTTTGGTTTGTTTTAGAGGATAATTCCTCAGAGCCATAGTGATCTACCGCTCGGGCTTAGTGTTGGGGGAAGCCACCACCCCGGGAGGGGGGTCACAAACCCTAACACCCGGTACCCATTCACTGCTGGGTGGACAGGGGCTCGGGTTTTAAGAAAGATCACCCATCTGTCTTCGCTCCGCCCGGGGATCGAACCCGGGACTTCTCGGTTGTGAGCCAAGCGTGCTAACCACTACACTACGGGGCCACCTGTAATATCAAGATCCGGTAAAATGGACGAGGACTGCGCGGTCCTTTCCTGAGACACTGACTACTTATGGTATTATTTCACACTAGGACCGAAATTGCTTACACAATTGGGCGTGTGGTTTTGGGCAATTGGGCGGGCGGGCGGGCAGCCCGCCACAGGTTTCGGTGGCCACAGGTAACAGTGGCCGGCGGCCGCCCGCCCGCCACTCCATTTTGGGCTCTGCCACGCCCTGCTGGGATGAAATTATTACCCTAACCTAAATGAACCTAACCTTCTAACGGGAGGGGCTCCGTCCCCTTCGACCCCCTGACGGGATTATTAACCTAACCGGCGCGCAGTTCTCGTCCACTATAACCCATTTAGCCCACATGAACGCGTCTTCATCTGTCGCTGTTCTCTTCTAACAATCACCTCCTCCCTTTTCATCACCAGTAGCTACGTATATATATGCCCCTAAAGTTAAAACATTAACAAAAAATCTCCGCGCCTCTCGCTGTCATCGCTTCATCTTTTTTTGTTATTGTTGGGTGAAGCGGTTGGCTCAACCGTGTGCTAGATGTGTTGTCAGTGTTCGACGAACAGGTCCAACCAAATGCATGTTTGGTTCGACGAAACAGTCCGACGAAACGCCTCGTGTGATACCCGCTTTAGCCCAGTCCAGTCCGGTCCAGCCCAGAGAGCACTGGAGACTTCCGACCTCTGCTAATACCGGTCTTGAGCAGTCGTTGGCCAGTGTGCACGTTAACGACGAAACCGACGACTTTTCCGCGCTGTGGGTTCCGTCGTTGGACTAACGACCAAAAAAAGGTCTTTAAGTGTTTTGTGGCTTCTGGCCCAGGACCACCTTGGTCCAGTGTGGGGAGAACTGGCGCATGCGCACTACAGTCAGCGGGGAAGACGACCAGGAGCTTCTCGTGCTGCTGATAAGACATGAAACACCATGATGGCCGACCATAAGACTAAAGTAATTTCACGAAAAATTACAATATTCGCAATTTGCTGAAACATCTTGGGAAATTAATGTACCGTCAACAACACTATATTGCATTTCTGCCCGGAGGACCGCCCACTCGATCCCCCAGCCAATAGGAACGACGAATGGGACGGGGCCAGTCTCGATGTATTTTAGCGAGCATCAGTCCAGCCTGGAACGGTATAGACTGGACTGAACCAGAGCGGTGAAACCAGAGCGGTAGAAAACGTGCTAATAGCTGAGAGGCGGGTGGGACCAGCTCCGTGCGCCCACGTTCATGTCCTACCATATTCCATTTTTAAGATAATATAATTAACTAACTAACAATAAAAACAACAATAATAATAAATACTACTCCCCATACTATAGTAGTAGTAGTAGTGGTTGTAGTAGTAGTAATAGTAACAGTAGTAGTAGTAATAATAGTAGCAGTAGAAGAAGTAGTCGTATAATAGTAGTAGTTGTAAAGTAGTAGTGGTAATAGTAGTAATAGTAGCCCAGCTAACCATCACCGGCGGGCCGACGTAGGCCGTAGAGCGGCGAACGGCGGCCGCCAGCGGCAAATTTACCTCCGTCAGCCCTCCGAAGGCCCGCTGGTGTATTTTCAGACGGGATAATCTACTATGTTGAAAATTAATGTACAGAATCTCAAGAATTGAATATTTCTATGTGTAAACATTTTGAAACAACAGTTATATGATTATCTTGATGTAGTATTACATCAGTAGTGACAAGCAGTGGCAACTTGACGTCAATCCTCCGGAGGCCCGCTGGGCGCTGGTACGTATTTGTAAGTGGGAAATATTCATTTCATATTATATATATTAACTCAGTAATATACATAGTATCTCAATATCGGTACCATCACTATTATTAGGCCTGTTCAAGCTATTAAAAATTGTTATAAAAGTTTTTATAATAGTTTATAGAAATTATCATATATCAGTTTATTTCAAATATTTCCAGCTTAATCAGGAACACCCAGAGATACATAGAAATACAGATGAGATACGTACATAGGAAGGAGTTTACATGGAAAAAGGTTATCAGTTTGTCTGTGTGTGTAACTAGTATCATATAAAGATAACACTTGATTAACCGCGGCGAAGATTATTACGGAATAACACAAGGTCATATTTTCCCTTATTTCAATAACTTCCAACATATTATCAACACATATCAATACCCAACGGTACACCTAATATGGAATATGTAGATGATGGAGTTAACATATGAATAATATCATGATTTAGAATAGAATGTTATTTGAAATCTTTTCCCCGCTATCAATGCACTAAACTGCCAGACGTACGATAGCTATTACAAAGGGTTAAAAACCCACAAAAGGCCTAAATTGTCACCCTTAACCAGTCGATAACATAATGAGAACTTAGTTATAACATGTTTTCGCTCCTGCATTATATCGAAATAGACTGAATAATATAAATAATTGCAGTACGACACGTTTTATTAGGAATTTCTTGACGGCGCCTGGCGCTGTGTCTGAGTGAAAATAATCAGTCAGTTGGAAAACGCACGAGTGGGTGGATGTTGTTATATTGTTCGCCGCAACCTATATCCTTCTACATGGCTGTTCACGCCGTTCAGTGTTCCACGTACACCAGCATGTAAACTCAATAACGAAAATGTTTTTGTACTTATGAAATAAACAATGTCCGTAGCAATTATGATCCTAGCAATCTCCTTTTCATCATAATACTGGATAACGACACAGGAATATTTCTGGTTAAATTTTCTAAGCATATTGCATTATATAGTAATGCTTTTATAAGTGTTGAACAGCCCATTAGTCTATTAATCGGCTAATGGGTTGTGCAACACCCCTTAAAACATTACTATATCTGCAATATACTTAGAAAGTATAACCATAAATATTCCTCAATCAGTTAATATAACAGCGGCAAATGGTCATATGCCCTACGGCGGGCCGCTGGGAGCGGCCCGCCGGTGAGCCTCTGAGCAAATTCCCAGCGGCCCTACGTCGTACACTTCCGTCGGGCCACCGATAAGACATACGGAGGGCCTCCGGAGGCCCTCCGTCTTTGTGTTTGCTGGGAGGGTTAGTAGTAGCAATAGCAGTGGTAGTAATAGACTATTACCTTATAACAACACAATTGGTATTAATGGACATGTTATTTACCAAATAAGCAGTACATGAAAACAGCATGGCTGTAATAAACAATACTGTACAAGGCTAAGTGGCATCATGTTGGGGCAGGGGAGGAAGGAGGGACTAGGCTGCGCCAGCTGAGTCACGTGTCAGAGTCACGTGTTACATCCTCCCCCGCCCCAACACGATGCCACTTAGCCTTTTACAGTATTGTTTATTACATCCATGCTGTTTTCATGTACTGCTTATTTGGTAAATAACATGTTCATTAATACCAATTGTGTTGTTATAAGGTAATGTAATGTTCCATTACTAGTAAAGATAATGATTAAATCATTCATAGTTTCACCGAGTGGCAACCGCGAGTACACACTGTATCACTGTATCGTCACCTGGATCGCGTGACGTCACTCACCCCCCACCCCCAACCTGCGCGTCGGATGACCGTATTAGACTGTGGATTTGGGAGTCACCTCGGTGAAGCCTTGGGTCCGACGTTGCATAAAATAGGTACCGCCTGTAAATAAGTCACAAAACACTGCGACACCGCCCGTGTTAGCCAGCTTATGGTAATTTGCCCCTACTAAATATATGTTTATCAGTATAAAAGGTATACTGTTATCTTCGGAAATGATAATTCTATAATATTATCAAATAAAAAACCGTAAAACATACTAAAGAAAGGCCATTATGAGACTCAAGAAATATGCATGAACTCAATATTCTATTAAACTCTTCGTCATTTAATACTTTGCGAGAAAACTTTTTACATGGAGAATATCAATAGAAGCGAAATTTCATTAGCTTTCCATTGATACATTTCGTTTTCAGATAAATGAATTAGCAGCATGCATAAATGAGCGTTAACTAAATAAATAACATCATGAAATCGGATAATTTTTCCCGATTGATACTCCCCCTCTCCCACAAAACAAGCTCGGAGACCTGGGGAAATGCGGGATATTTGGCTGGGGTATAAAATATGCGTTGCAACCACATAGTTTTTGAGTTAGGGGTGTTAAAAAATTCCCTAGATCTAGGGAAAATTCATTGGATTTCTTCTGAGTCCAGAGACGTGTGAACCTTACGATCCTCACAGAATGATGACCGAAGTGTCGAGAACCCCCCCAACCCCCCGCTAGAAGGTTAGATTAGATTTGATTAGGTTAGGGTAGGTTATATTTGGTTAGGTTAGGTTAGATTTTGGTTAGGTTAGGGTTGGTTATATTTGGGTAGGTTAGGTTATATTTGGTTTGGTTAGGTTAGGTTAGGTTAGATTTGATTAGGTTAGGGTAGGTTATATTTGGTTAGGTTAGGTTATATTTGGTTAGGTTAGGGTTGGTTATATTTGGGTAGGTTAGGTTATATTTGGTTAGGTTAGGTTATATTTGGTTAGGTTAGGGTAGGTTATATTTGGCTAGGTTAGGTTAGATTTGGTTAGGTTAGGTTAGATTTGGTTAGGTTAGGTTATATTCGGTTAGGTTAGTTTATCGGTGGGTCAAGCCCCACGCTAGGTTAGGTTAATTTTTGGTTAGGCACATTTCTTTAGATAAAAGGAAATCACCCTAGATCTAGCCTCTAGGGACTTTTACCCCCGTTACACAACTCCTAAATTACGTGTTTCCGACGCATAATTTGTTCCCTACCCGAAAACCCCGCATTCCTACATTTCCCCAAACTTGTTTGGGGAGGTGGGAGAGTATGGGCAAACACTAGAAATTTACCAAAAAATTTAACAGGTTTCCGTAAAATAAAAATATCTCCATCTGAAAAAGCACCAATTTTTGGCCAGGTAAATGTTTACACTAGGACCGAAACTCCCTACACAATTCTGAGAGTGGTTTCTGAACTCGCCTTAATAGATTCTAAGAAACATTTTCTCTATGAACTTCCGTCGCAAATCACTACTTTCGGAGATATAAGACGTTTTAAATAGAAAGGAGTGTATATGAGATATGAAAATTAAACTAACCTAACCCCACCCTTAGACTCACTAATCTAACCTAACCTAACCTAATCCCACGCTTTAACCTCCTAACTAAAGCCAAATCTGCATTAAAAAAGTGTCCGTGACAAGGGAAGAACAGAGGCGATGCAGGTCACAAGAGGAAGAAGAGTGTGGCGGACGTAAACACGTGTCTCGCCTCCCTATGAACAAGGCATTATATCCAAAAGTAATGATTTGCGATGGAAGTGTGTCGCCCACATTGGCTGTGTGCTCCACAGTCCTGGTTACTCCGCTGCCACCACCCACATTAAGTGGGAAAAAAAAATATAACTGAATAAAAATAAAATATGTAAGAAAATATATAAGTACTGGTTGGATCTGAATGACAACGCGTTAATATATTTCTAATTATAATATATTTAACTCTTTACTGTCTCACTTCCCAACTGGAGTACATTCACAAACCGCCTTAATCCTAAGTATTCCTATTCCCTAACGATACGCACACGTAGTGCTCAAGTCGTTATTCTATCCTAATGTAGTCTGTTATCTCTGGTAACTTCAGTCGCACTGTTATCCCGCTAACGATACGCACACATAGTGCACAAGTCGTTCCTCTATTCTAATGTAGTCTGTTATCTCTGGTAACTTCAGTCGCACTGTTACCACATTAACGATACGCACACGTAGTGCTCAAGTCGTTATTCTATCCTAATGTAGTCTATCACACGTCTAAAGTTCCCTCTCACACTTTTTCTGTTTCCCTTCTCTGTTCGCTGCCTCACACGGCTGGCTGTCGTACGCTGCAGTCTCACACACTGCTAACTTGGGACCGCCTGGCCACCATGTCCACCAACAGCTCCTAGCTTGGGACCCTGGATAACATATTCCATTAGTCCTTATGTCAGCAAAAAAAATCACCAGTGAATCACACCTACATCTCTACCCTATAAACCTTCTGTCACATACCTTTTCCAAGGGCGAGAATATCACCTCCCCACAGGCGACTTAACCCAGCGAGTGTCTGACTGCTTCTAAGGCTATCATGACGTTAAAATCCCCTTCTCACTTCGCTTCGATACGTGGCCAACTACCACTGGTCTAAAATATAGCCCTCTTTCACTAACCAGTGATTCAGGACTGAGGAGTGGAGTAAAATTACTCGTTAGATGATTGATAATTATAAGTTACTTCATCTCTTCCCCTATTAACGTAATTTCCCGCGTTACAGAAGCTCATAGAGAAAATGTTTCCTAGAATCCAATAAGGTAAACAGAAACCACACGCCAAATTGTGTAGGGAATTTCGGTCCTAGTGTAAAATAATACCATATGTAGTCAGTGTCTCAGAAAAGGACCGCGCAGTCCTCGTCCATTTTTACCTGATCTTGATATTACAGGTGGTCTTTTCTTCATAGGCCTGGCCTTTGAACCGGCTGCTCCTGTAGAATAAAAAACCCACACAAAAGGGAAACAGAAGAAAACAAAACTACATACAAGCATGCAGTTCTATTGTCTATTTCTCATACACCACATTCTTTCCACACTCTTTCAGTCTCAATCATCCGCCCCCTTGTCTCACCCCCCAGTCCCAGCAGCAATAGCATCCATTCTCTTCCTGTCCTTTCAGCCACCTGAGGTCCACCTCATTCATGTCACATCCCATTTCAGTCAAAACCACACGTATCATTTCCATTATCTCCCCGTTATACTTCTCAGATCTCATATTCTACTAGTAGGTAATCATTTACCGCAAAATGTAAACACATCAAATCAGCTTCATATTTCTGAAAATCTATCACATATATAATATAGACTGATCTGTATTAATTTTACTGTAACGTATTATATGATGGTGTTCATTTCAATGCTTAATTATTGCTAACACTATTTATAACTTACAGAAAAAGTATAGACTTATTTTGACCGTAGAGTATGTTCGACGAAATGTGCAACATTTTGTATAATTTCACAAAACCATTTCGACGAACATGTTCGGCGAAATGACCCTCGAAGTTCGACCAAACAATCCAACCAAATGGCAAATTCGACAAAACAGTCCGACGAAACGCATCGTGTGATAGCCGCTTAAGGTCTTCAACCAGACGTTTCAGTCGGCATCATGAATGTGAAAAAAAAAATTATGGCATCGGGGACGAGCGTACGGGGGTGTATTGTACTGTACGGCTCGCCCCCTATTTAAATCCCATTTAAAGACCTCCATAAAACAAACAAACAACAAAACAACAACAAAAAGGCTTGGTTGCGTACAAGCTTTTACAGTTAAGCATCCTAGGTACATGCACTTGTGAGTTCATTCAGTAGAACATAGAATATATAGCTGTATGTGATTATGGGGATTTTTCATTATATAGATATACGTTATATTTACTGGAAGACGTGTATATTACATTTGAGGCTATTAAGTGCCTTCCATAGGTTGCAGTTCAACCTAAAAGCATGACAAGAAAAAGAAGATACAGCGTTGCACAAGGAAATAAATTGAAGTTGAAGAGAGCTCTGACGAGGCAGACTGCAATACTACTTTTCAATGATTCATCCGAGTACTGTGATGAGGAAGTCGAGGAAGAATTTACAGAGCCAAACCTTTTCCAGGATAAGGCCCCAGAGGAAGATGATTTCGTTTTAGTTGAGCCAGACATGGGCATGATTATGATTATTAATCCAAAAAATCATAATCAAAGGCTGTGATTACATAATCATAATCAAATCATAATAAAAAGTTAAGCAGCAGATATAATCATAATCAAATCATAATCAAAAGTTAAGCAGCAGATCATAATCATAATCATAATCAAATCATAATCAAATATGAAGCTGCAGCTTTAATCATAATCATATTTTTTTTCATAATAATCAATGATTAAAATGTGATTATTGTGATTATTTCATTGTATTTTCCATGTAGCAATTCTATTTCTCCTAAATAAATTTGCGAATTTAATATAGTTTTTGTTTGTTTGTTTAGAGGATATACAATTCCTCAGAGCGAAGATCACCTCATAGTGATCTACCGCTGCAGGTTAGGCCCAGTTGCAAGAAGTGGTCATTTTCCACCCAGTACACGATAGTGAGTGGGGCGCCCGACCGTCGTGATACTTCATTGATAAGTTTCATGAACGGCTGATTTTGCCCCCATCGGCATGAGGATCCGACGTCGGGAGCCATGGCGAGGTTGGTATGCCGGAGGGGTCACCCACCCTAAAGCCGGCCACACACACACCGGCGCGGCCTGTCCGGCCGACGAAAAGGGGCGTGGCTAGAGGCGGCCGGTGTGTGTGTGGGGGTGTTTTTCATCCGGCGGGGCCTGTCGCAGCGGCCGGATGAAAATCAGTCGGCGCTTGAAAATTCCGTCCGGCGCGGCCTGCCGCCTGCGTGTGTGTGGGTGCCTTCCGGCGCGGCCCGCCCCTCGCTCGGCCAGATAATGACTAATTGTACCAGTAATAATTGTATTTATGATAATATAGGTATTATATATGACGTATTATATATAGTATGACGTATTATATATAGGTATTATATATGGCTGCACCACTGATCTATATAACATGGATCGCGGAAGCCTGGCTCAGCACTGGTTCCAACTGTCCGCCATCTTGCCGTAACCAAAACAAAGCCTTGTTTCTGCGGCTCGCATTGCTGTCTGGCTGTGTTATCGCCTCGTCATGCCAAGCTGTGCTTGCTGTCTAGCTGTGTTATCGCCTCGTCATGCCAAGCTGTGCTGCTATGTCCTGTACAAACAGACCAGGACCTGGAAGTGGCAAATCTTTCCACCTGTGAGTAACACCACACACACACACACACGCACCCACCACACACCCACACACCCACCCACACCCACACCACCCACACCCACACACACACCCACACCCACACACACCCAGACACCCACACCACACACACACCCACACCCACACCCACTCCCCACCCAGCCCATCCACTCTTAATCCATCTACCCACTCCAGTCATCCAACTACTAGTTTAAAAAAAATGAAGTGGATATGGTATACTTTTTTTTATATAAGTAGATATAGATATAAGTATATTTTTTTATACTTGTTAACAATTAGTGGGGAACGGAAGCAGACCTGAGTGCGGTTATGATACAAATGATCATAGCGCTTCCTAATAAGTGGTGCTTGTTCTAATGGAGATAGCTTTATTTTGCGAAGAAAAAAAAGAAAAAGTATACCTTGTGGTTAAAGTTAGTTTGGTTTTTACAAACCCTTAAGGTTAGGTTGGTTTTATTAAAAAAAGTTAAGGGTTTTGGTTCTTCTTTAGGTGAAAATAGGGCAATTGCTTGATTTATTGCACATTTTTGGATGTAACGTCTTACTCAGATATTGACCGATGTTTATCATATGCCATAACAACGACGCATAGATTCCCTCACTAACAAGCCGAAAACATCCTAATCAAAAAACTTAAGTCAATCAAAAATTGGGGATTACATGTCAATATTTAAAGTCATAAGGTAGGGGTAAGAACTATACAAATTCCAAGATCTTTTTCCCTTACAGGATGTCGCTGGACTTCATTACACTCATTTTTAATAGCCTTTCCACACTTAGGAAAAATTTTAAATATTTTATTTAAATGCCACAATTCGCTCCTAAGTGAAAAATATTCATTTTCAAAATCATTCATAGTACAAAAGTACCCCCCTTTTTTTTATATTCTCTATCATCGATAACCAATCGTTGTTGAGCGATCCCGCATTAGTGATCTTAGACCTTTAAACTATTCGCTTTCGGCACTGTAATGTAAATTTTTTTGACTTTTTATACTAAAAATTTCACTGATTTAATAATATATACTCATATGACGTAATATAGAATATCTCCTAACCCCACAAATATGAAAATACAGACTGATCTGACATAAGCAAGGGTGCAACGAGTCATAAAAAAAAAAAAAAAAAATTTTGACATCTATCACCCTTAATATTTTTTCGGTTAAATTTGATTTTTCACAAGAGTAATATATTGTACTCATACTTTTTTTGAAGTCAAACGGTTTAACCGATACAACCAAAATTATGATTCCTAATATTGTCAATATTTCATTTTAATGCCCCCAAAGGATCATTTACCTGTATAGATCAGAAAAAAGATCATACATAAAAATAATAGATCATAAAAAATCTATAAATAGTATTCTATTATTTTAAAATCGCCAAACAGTTTAGCAGACACAACCCAAAGTATTATTCATAAGGCATAATATTTTACATTATACCCAAAAAAGTGGCCTTTTTCCCTTATAGTACAGAAAAAAAACCGATATTAAAATTAGGATCATAAAAAACGCTAGAAATAGTTTCCTATAAGTTTTAATAATTAGGCAAAAAGTTTACAAGATAAAATTCAAACATTATACCTAAAGCGTAATGTTTCACATTAAGTCCCTAAAAGTGGCCATTTTCTTTCTTTATAGATACGATAAAATTATTGACATTAAAAGTTTGGTCATAAAAAAGAATCTATAATTAGATTTCAATACTTGTTTACAATCAGACAACGGTTTACCATATACAACCCCAAACTAATATTCATAAGTGAAATATTTAAATTATAAACAAAAAATAGTGGCATTTTCCCTCCCTCTCATATTTCCCTTACATTTTTCTCTTCCTCTACTCTATAGTCCATTTGATATCCTTAAGCCGAAAAATTAAATCGAAGAATTTGAAAAATTTGGAAGAAAAATATAAGGCCATTTTTAAACAATTCTAACAGGAACATAAAAGTCATTCAACGATAATAACCTCTCTCATACGTAAAACTATATGCATCGCAGAAACAAACCATTCAATTCCCTTTTCCAAGGTAAAATTGAAAATATCAGCCTTGATATTTGACCGCAGGCACTATTTGAATATAGAAAGTCCTATGACCGATATTTAAATCACTACACTCAAAGATGATAAAGATAGAGCATTTCCATTTCTTCTCCTTGCACATATACTACTATTGACCCATCTGTTAAGTTTCAAAGGGTTGTATAATATAACTCGTTTTTAGAATTACAATATTCCAAATATGGCATTAGGACGAGATTTTTTTCTTCAAAGTTTTATGCATTCATTATAGATATATATATATATATAATATATATATCTATATATATATATATATATAATATATATATATATATATATATATATTTGTTTATTTTTTACACTCAAATACAAGCAGCATTGGATTCTACACAATATAGAGTGAATTTGCATGCCTGAAAAATGAACCTACTTTTTGAAACGGAAGACTTTGAAATCTTCAAAAAAGTTATTTTAGTTAAGCTCCATATTTGAACAATATAGAGAGCACATTTTTCATATGCATTCCTTCAAAATGGTTAATATTTGAGGTAGATATCAATTACTTGCTAAAAGTATAGCGATTCAAGTCTCTATCTTCTTGGTGCGTGAATGGGGTAACCATGAGAATGCGAAAAGAAAAAAGAAAATCTGTTTGTTTCATTTTTCAAACCAAGGCCCACTCAGAGCTCGTTCTGTGCACATATATAGTGTATAACCGTCATGATATCACCAGTAAAAAATTTAACCGCCGTCCATAATACTGAGATAGAGGTAACAAAGGTGTAAAATGGATACAAATTGTAAGTTGCCGGCTCTCATCCTTTTATGACATGCCCATACCGGGCACTAATTGAATAAAGTCCCACTAATGCCGTCTAAATGCACCATTTGCAATCCCCAATGAAGCTTAGTTTTTGAATAATAAGTCATTCAAAAATTTTATTAAACCGAGTTTTTTCAATTTCAGCAGTCTGCCCTCAACCCCCAATTAACATATGGACAAGCTTATTCAGTCATATACAAGTTTTGAGAACGTATATGCAACAAAAAAAAAAAAAAGTAATCTGCCCAAAAAAATATATATGAGGAACGTTATTTTGAGACGAATTTTCCGTGGTAATGAATTTAGCAATGATATGAATTGGCCGGTATGCATTTTCCGCGGTATGAGTTTGTCCTGTCCCAGATATAACACTGTGTCATCTTCAGTGGCACATACACATCAGTAATGATGCTATGAATTCGTAATATTTGGCGCCTGACGACATTATTGCAGCTGGCGACTATACTGTTATCTACAGTAGTTATCACTATAACTGTCCCAAGTAAAGAAAAAATTTTCCTGGAACACTGAGGCATAGGTGTCTGTAGGCAAAGTGTTCCGTAGGCAAATTGTCCGGTAGGCAAATGGTCCGGTAGGCAAACTGTCCGGTAGGCAATTTCCGTAGGCAAACTGTCCCGTAGGCAAACTGTTCCGGGTACCAAATGTAGTGTAATAAATGAAGAGGATAT